>JAYEVC010000041.1:0-252734 GCA_036346145.1 Olyra latifolia | reverse complement strand
TTCGGTTGCGTTTTGCTGCCTGGGCCCTGGGCCCTGGGCCTGAGCCTGGGCCTGGGCCTGAGGCCTGGGCCTGAGCCTGGGCCTGGGCCTGGGCCTGGGCCACTGGGCCTGGGCCACTGGGCCTGAGGCCTGGGCCTGGGCCTGGGCCACTGAGCCTGGGCCTGGGCCACTGGGCCACTGGGCCTGGGCCTGGGCCTGGGCCTGCAGTACTGAGCCAGGCCTGGGCCTGGGCCTGGGCCACTGGGCCTGGGCCACTGGGCCACTGGGCCCTGAGGCCTGGGCCACTGGCCGCCTGGCCTGGGCCTGGGCCCTGGGCCACTGGGCCACTGGGCCTGGGCCTGGGCCACTGGGCCACTGGGCCTGGGCCACAGGCCACTGGGCCACTGGGCCACTGGGCCTGGGCCACTGGGCCTGGGCCTGGGCCTGGGCCTGCAGGCCACTGGGCCACTGAAGCCTGGGCCACTGGGCCACTGGGCCTGGGCCACACTGGGCACTGGGCCTGGGCCACTGGGCCTGGGCCTGGGCCACTGGGCCTGGGCCTGGGCCACTGGGCCACTGGGCCTGGGCCTGAGCTGGGCCTGGGCCACTGGGCCTGGGCCTGGGCCTGGGCCTGACCTGGCCTGGGCCTGGGCCTGAGCCTGGGCCACTGAGCCACTGGGCCTGGGCCTGGGCCACTGGGCCACTGGGCCTGGGCCTGGGCCTGGGCCACTGGGCCTGGGCCACTGGGCCCTGGGCCACTGAGCCTGGGCCACTGGGCCACTGAGCCTGGGCCACTGGGCCACTGGGCCTGGGCCACTGGGCCACTGGCCACTGGGCCTGGGCCACTGGGCCACTGGGCCTGGGCCACTGGCCTGGGCCTGGGCCTGGGCCTGGGCCACTGGGCCTGGGCCACTGGGCCTGGGCCCTGGGCCTGGGCCACTGGGCCTGGGCCTGGGCCACTGGGCCACTGGGCCACTGGGCCTGGGCCACTGGGCCACTGGGCCTGGGCCTGGGCCTGGGCCACTGGGCCACTGGGCCTGGGCCTGGGCCACTGGGCCTGGGCCTGGGCCACTGGGCCACTGGGCCTGGGCCTGGGCCACTGGGCCTGGGCCTGGGCCTGGGCCACTGGCCTGGGCCTGGGCCTGGGCCACCTGGGCCTGGGCCTGGGCCACTGGGCCACTGGGCCACTGGGCCACTGGGCCCCTGGGCCTGGGCCTGGGCCACTGGGCCACTGGGCCTGGGCCTGGGCCACAGGCCTGCCTGGGCCTGAATACTGGGCCTGGGCCTGGGCCACTGGGCCTGGGCCACTGGGCCACTGGGCCTGGGCCTGGGCCTGGGCCACTGGGCCTGGGCCTGGGCCACTGGGCCTGGGCCTGGGCCTGGGCCTGGGCCACTGGGCCTGGGCCTGGGCCTGGGCCACTGGGCCACTGGGCCTGGGCCACTGGGCCTGGGCCACTGGGCCTGGGCCTGCAGGCCTGGGCCACTGGGCCTGGGCCTGGGCCTGGGCCTGGGCCACTGGGCCTGGGCCTGGGCCTGGGCCTGGGCCACTGGGCCTGGGCCTGGGCCTGGGCCTGGGCCACTGGGCCTGGGCCTGGGCCTGGGCCTGGGCCTGGGCCACAGGGCCTGGGCCTGGGCCTGGGCCACTGGCCTGGGCCTGGGCCACTGGCCTGGGCCTGGGCCTGGGCCACTGGGCCTGGGCCACTGGGCCACTGGGCCTGGGCCTGGGCCTGGGCCTGGGCCTGGGCCTGGGCCTGGGCCTGGGCCTGGGCCTGGGCCTGGGCCTGGGCCTGGGCCTGGGCCACTGGGCCTGGGCCACTGGGCCTGGGCCACTGGGCCTGGGCCACTGGGCCTGGGCCTGGGCCTGGGCCTGGGCCACTGGGCCTGGGCCTGGGCCACTGGGCCTGGGCCTGGGCCCTGGGCCACTGGGCCTGGGCCACTGGGCCTGGGCCTGGGCCTGGGCCACTGGGCCTGGGCCTGGGCCTGGGCCACTGGGCCTGGGCCACTGGGCTGGGCCTGGGCCTGGGCCACTGGGCCTGGGCCTGGGCCTGGGCCTGGGCCTGGGCCACTGGGCCACTGGGCCTGGGCCACTGGGCCACAGGCCTGGGCCTGGGCCACTGGGCCTGGGCCACTGGGGCCTGGGCCTGGGCACTGGGCCTGGGCCACACACTGGGCCTGGGCCTGGGCCTGGGCCACTGGGCCTGGGCCTGGGCCTGGGCCTGGGCCTGGGCCTGGGCCTGGGCCTGGGCCTGGGCCTGGGCCTGGGCCTGGGCCTGGGCCTGGGCTGGGCCTGGGCCACTGGGCTGGGCCACCTGGGCCTGGGCCACTGGGCCTGGGCCTGGGCCACTGGGCCTGGGCCACTGGGCCTGGGCCCTGGGCCTGGGCCTGGGCCTGGGCCTGGGCCACTGGGCCCCACTGGGCCACTGGGCCACTGGGGGCCTGGGCCACTGGCCTGGGCCACTGGGCCTGGGCCTGGGCCACTGGGCCTGGGCCTGGGCCTGGGCCTGGGCTGGGCCACTGGGCCTGGGCCTGGGCTGGGCCTGGGCCTGGGCCTGGGCCTGGGCCTGGGCCTGGGCCTGGGCCACTGGGCCTGGGCCTGGGCCTGGGCCTGGGCCTGGGCCTGGGCCTGGGCCACTGGGCCACTGGGCCTGGGCCACTGGGCCTGGGCCTGGGCCTGGGCCACTGGGCCTGGGCCTGGGCCTGGGCCTGGGCCACTGGGCCTGGGCCTGGGCCTGGGCCTGGGCCACTGGGCCTGGGCCACTGGGCCACTGGGCCTGGGCCTGGGCCTGGGCCTGGGCCTGGGCCTGGGCCTGGGCCACCTGGGCCTGGGCCTGGGCCTGGGCCACTGGGCCTGGGCCTGGGCCTGGGCCTGGGCTGGGCCTGGGCCTGGGCCTGGGCCTGGGCCTGGGCCACTGGGCCTGGGCCACCTGGGCCTGGGCCTGGGCCACAGGGCCTGGGCCTGAGCTGGGCCTGGGCCTGGGCCACTGGGCCTGGGCCTGGGCCCTGGGCCTGGGCCTGGGCCTGGGCCTGGGCCTGGGCCTGGGCCTGGGCCTGGGCCTGGGCCACTGGGCCACTGGGCCTGGGCCACTGGGCCTGGGCCACTGGGCCTGGGCCACTGGGCCTGGGCCTGGGCCACTGGGCCTGGGCCTGGGCCACTGGGCCTGGGCCACTGGGCCTGGGCCTGGGCCTGGGCCTGGGCCACTGGGGCCTGGGCCACTGGGCCTGGGCCACTGGGCCACTGGGCCTGGGCCTGGGCCTGGGCCTGGGCCTGGGCCTGGGCCTGGGCCTGGGCCTGGGCCTGGGCCTGGGCCACTGGGCCTGGGCCTGGGCCTGGGCCACTGGGCCACTGGGCCACTGGGCCTGGGCCACTGGGCCCTGGGCCTGGGCCTGGGCCACTGGGCCTGGGCCACTGGGCCACTGGGCCTGGGCCTGGGCCACTGGGCCACTGGGCCTGGGCCTGGGCCTGGGCCTGGGCCACTGGGCCTGGGCTGGGCCTGGGCCACTGGGCCACTGGGCCTGGGCCACTGGGCCACTGGGCCTGGGCCACTGGGCCTGGGCCTGGGCCTGGGCCTGGCCACTGGGCCACCTGGGCCACTGGGCCTGGGCCACTGGGCCTGGGCCTGGGCCTGGGCCTGGGCCTGGGCCACTGGGCCTGGGCCTGGGCCACTGGGCCTGGGCCACTGGGCCTGGGCCTGGGCCACTGGGCCTGGGCCTGACTGGGCCACTGGGCCCTGGGCCTGGGCCTGGGCCTGGGCCTGGGCCTGGGCCTGGGCCTGGGCCTGGGCCACTGGGCTGGGCCTGGGCCTGGGCCTGGGCCACTGGGCCTGGGCCTGGGCCTGGGCCTGGGCCTGGGCCTGGGCCACTGGGCCTGGGCCACTGGGCCACTGGGCCTGGGCCTGGGCCTGGGCCTGGGCCTGGGCCACTGGGCCTGGGCTGGGCCTGGGCCTGGGCCACTGGGCCTGGGCCTGGGCCACTGGGCCACTGGGCCTGGGCCTGGGCCACTGGGCCTGGGCCTGGGCCACTGGGCCTGGGCCACTGGGCCTGGGCCTGGGCCTGGGCCTGGGCTGGGCCTGGGCCTGGGCCTGGGCACTGGGCCACTGGGCCTGGGCCACTGGGCCACTGGGCCTGGGCCACTGGGCCTGGGCCACTGGGCCTGGGCCACTGGGCCTGGGCCTGGGCCTGGGCCTGGCCACTGGGCCACTGGGCCTGGGCCACTGGGCCTGGGCCACTGGGCCACTGGGCCTGGGCCTGGCCTGGGCCACTGGGCCTGGGCCACTGGGCCTGGGCCTGGGCCTGGGCCTGGGCCTGGGCCTGGGCCTGGGCCTGGGCCACTGGGCCACTGGGCCTGGGCCTGGGCCTGGGCCTGGGCCTGGGCCTGGGCCTGGGCCACTGGGCCTGGGCCACCCCTGGGCCACAGGGCCTGGGCCTGGGCCTGGGCCTGGGCCTGGGCCTGGGCCTGGGCCACTGGGCCCTGGGCCTGGGCCTGGGCCTGGGCCTGGGCCTGGGCCTGGGCCTGGGCCTGGGCCTGGGCCACTGGGCCACTGGGCCACTGGGCCTGGGGCCACTGGGCCTGGGCCTGGCCACTGGGCCTGGGCCTGGGCCTGGGCCTGGGCCACTGGGCCTGGGCCTGGGCCTGGGCCACTGGGCCTGGGCCTGGGCCTGGGCCTGGGCCACTGGGCCACTGGGCCTGGAGTGGGCCTGGGCCTGGGCCTGGGCCACACAAAGCCTGGGCCACAAACCTGAAACCCTAAACCCCAAACCCCAAACCCCAAACCCTAAACCCCTGGGCCCCTAAACCTAAACCCCAAACCCTAAACCCTAAACCCTAAACCCTAAACCCTAAACCCTAAACCCTAAACCCTAAACCCTAAACCCTAAACCCTAAACCCTAAACCCTAAACCCTAAACCCTAAACCCTAAACCCAAACCCTAAACCCTAAACCCTAAACCCCCAAACCCCAAACCCTAAACCCCAAACCCTAAACCCTAAACCCTAAACCCAAACCCTAAACCCTAAACCTAAACCCTAAACCTAAACCCTAAACCCAAACCTAAACCCTAAACCCCAAACCCTAAACCCTAAACCTAAACCCTAAACCCTAAACCTAAACCTAAACCTAAACCTAAATGTGGACACAGATACAAAGTGTAGTATGGACTTATCTTGTGAGCATATTAGGAGTTTGGATAAAGAATAAGTTTATATGTTATAGGCCATTAGCAAGGCAACAGTGAATGTGCATAAGTAGAAAATGATTTAAAAGGGAGCAGTGCACAATAGGAATGGTGAACACATCTCTATGTCAATGATAATTACCACGTCTGTTCAATAAAATAGACCATAGAACACAGGAGAAAAGGAAAGCATATAAACATTCTTTAGGGTTTGTAACTACCATGTAAAAACACTTGCTAATAGAGAAGGACCATATAGAAGCATGCTAGCTCCAAAAACAAATTTCTGTCACATGATAAATATCTAATTAATCAAGCGATGGTATGGTAAGAGCAACAATCCGTAATCCAAACCAAGATATTAATCAATATGGGGCTATAGCATAAATAAAGCTCCATCAATGGTAATATTAAGAATATATCAATACTTGTGGCCACTCAAGTTTATGGCGGTATGGTAAGTTCAAGGATTAATTAGTGGGCACATGGTAGGTATCTCTGCCAAAATGTGAGGATTCACCAAGATGAATTCTAGTGTGATAGGAAGCGGCGATAATTTGGGTGGTCTACATGCACCGCAAAGCCAATCATCTGCAGACTTTTAAAAGCGATGTAGTTAATCTAGCTTTCATGCAGCTAATTTGATGTCCACATAGAACCACTAAATTTGTATGAAGCTACACCAATGGGAGGCAGTGTAATCTTCCTAGGATCATCAGCAATTTTGTTATTATGGAAGTCATTTGTCTCAGGATACCCACTTAATGCACTCGCTTCAATGTTGCATTTTACAAAAAAATGCTTTGTTGATGAGATTGCGGGAGAATCGATGATGTTTTACGTCCTATATGCGAGTACACGATTTCGTCGCTGTTCCATTCGCCACCGCAATCTTGGGAGGTAGTCCACATCCTTTGCCCAAACGCCCACGGTGATCGTCGATCCACTTTCGTCATGGATTAGGTTCTTCTTCCCCAACCGGCACCACCGGCACCTTGGCGGTTGAAGGCGTTGATCACCTTTGGAATGCTTGTTGATTCACATCTTGAGAATCTTTGCAAGCACAAAGTGAATTAGATTTTTAAGTGTTTGATCAAGAACATCAATCGATGAACCAGATTGCTAGAGGTAAACCGTTAATTAGTGCTAACCTTTTCTTTGTCTCTTGCGGGATCGAGAACGAGCGATCGTGGTTGGTCTCCTAGAAGTTTGGCTCTCGGGATCGACCCGTCGAGAGCATAAGCTTCTTGACAAGTCGAAGTCGTGGTGTCCGGGCTTTTCCTTTGCATGATCACGAGTTAGTACCAAAGGCAAAGCCGAGCATCCTATCTTGATCCATGGATTTCGTTTACGACGTCTATGGCACAACCGCCGATCGCTCTGGCCGCGGCATGGAATCCGGTCATCGGGTGAAGAGATAGAAAAGCGAGTTAGCGATTCGAACATAAGAGGATCAACAGCAGCAACGGAAGAGCATAATAAAGCGTAGATTTTTACATGGAACATGTCCCAATCTGGCCGCATGAACTCTCCAAGAAAGACGGTGTTATGCGCGACAGATGCGATGTGGATGGTATGGGATCTTTGGGTCTCTAGGGCGAAATCATCGAGGCTCTCACAACCGCTCCTTTTTGAGCCGCCGCAAGAAGCGAGGAACATATCAATATCTCATCACAATTTCTGTAACTTCACTAACATTTGAGAAAAAAAAAGAAATCATTACACCAATGAACAAATTGTACTTTGAAGAACAAAATGGAAGCTTTACTCAGATAGGTTATCTCATTGTGAGTCATGCGATATGATACCGGTTGTCGGGAAATTCCTAGCTATGGAAGCTTCTAGAGCACTGGTGATACCTCCCCCCAAAGACACCCTCTCCCCATGGCCAAGACCGAAGCGTCTCAAGGATGTTACTGACGTCTGCTTTCACTCCATCGATCTGGCGGATGCAAGGTACGAATGGAGCTCGTTGTATAAGTGAACACTCTCTCGGGGTTCACAAGGCCAAGGCCATTGGTGGTTATCTTTGTCGAGGCGTCATAGTGTTTGTTCTTGAACTCGGATGATGACACAGGTATTGCATCTTTGAACCGTAGTGCTCCATCCCAACACCACCGCATCACTCCACCCCAATATCCGATGGTCGCATGCCATACATAGACATACGTAAATTTTGTGGTTTATGATGTCGAAAAGGTGAGGACATTGAATTCAGAAATTTGTCATTCACAAACCGCATCGAGGCCAAAAAAGACTATGAAATAGCGATGTAGTGTCATACTTTAGCTCATGTTTCCTCTTGATTTCAAAGACAATGTGTGCAAGGCCGTTTCTTTGGATCATCTTCCTGTGGCACCCTCCCATTTTTCTCAAACACTGTGGTTCTCTTTGATATGAGTTAACTTTGTTTGCAAAGTCAGTAGATGAATAAGCAAACATCGTAAATCGAATCGAAGATCTAGCGAGTGTGTGAATAAACTAAGCATGAGAAGCGAGATCAAGAGGAAAAAGAACGCCTAGATTAGTTGATCGCATTATCGGATATCGTGCAATTTCTGCGGATCCATCTTGTTGACCGCCATCCATCATCAATTATGAGCGAACTTAGGACGGGTTCCACCTTTTTGTAGACCGAAAATACCAAAACAAAAGCTGTTAAAGAGTTTGAATAATAATTTCATATGATAAGATTGGTATTGTACTATCGATAGGAAATATGCGATCTGGGTAAATACTAAATACGGTAGGAAATATCGATCTTAGGTAAATATTAAATACCTCTGCAATCCTCTTTGCACTCCTTCAAGATAACATTGGTGTAAACGCATCCCATATGCACCTTGACCAAATCGATTTAGCATGTACGGCATCTGCGGCAAACCCATGAGAGTTAAGGTTACGAAATAGAAAGGATGCAAAATCTTGAGATACACATTGGTGAAAGGAACTCCTAGTTACCTTCTTCTTTTCCCTATGAGAGAACGTCTGCAGGTGCCTCTCAACAGCTCTGCAAGAAGCCAATGATTCATGTGACCTCAATAAGGAAGCAATGCATTATGGGAAAAAAAATAGTTGCCTGAATTAGATGATTTTAAAGGAGAGGGTAAATTGCAGAAAAAATATAAATCTAGCATTATATTACTTAATAAGTTGATGTATAGTCAATGCAATGCTCAATCAGCAGCCTGGAAGCATCATTGTTTTCTCAGCCTCAACACATCAGAATCTGATACTGTATTTAATGGAGGAAATTTCTGTACTATAGTTTTGCACTATGAGTTCCTGAAAAAAATGTCAGTTATCAGTTTTTTATTGGATTGAGACAAGTTTTGCACTGGAACAGAGAAATTATCTAAACATATCTTCCACTTCATACAAAAGGAAAATCAGATTGTTGCATAACATGTTTCCTCATCATTCAAAATTTATCGATCCATCAACACATATAGCATCTTCTCTTTAAATCTCAAAAGACACCGTTGTGTTAGTTTAAACTTTAAAAGCACACTGCATTTTTTTTCAGACAAATTTTGCCTCGTTCCTGCTACAGTTGATGATAGTACATAACTCTTTAGTTGCACCAGTGCTAGCAAATTATGTAGTGGTGGGTAATTCCTTTCTACAAATAATCTATTCATTTATAATATCAGAGCTGTTCTTTATTCTTACTTTATTTTGCACACATCAATGACTTCCTCTTATAAATGCTTATCAAAACCAAGCCAAAATTCCAATATAATTGTTGTTCAACAGATTAATCGGATGTAGAAAATCGGGTGAATTCATTAACTTCGGCAAGGGAAGTTCGAATCAACATACAAGGAAATAGCCGATGTTGAAGAGTTTGTGAAGTGGCTTGATGGGGAATTATCATACCTAGTAGACAAAGGGGCGTACTCAAGCACTTCCCTAAGCGGCACGAGAAGAAAGCGGATGCCATGAGAGAAGCGGCATTCACCTATCGGGATCTGAAGAATCTGGAATCGAAGCATCCTCATTCCACGATGACAGAGAGTGGCTACACCTATGGCTCTCAAGCGCATGCAAGCTCTACAGGATAAGTGAGTAGATGAGTAGAATGCATTTACAAAAATAAGGAATTGTTGCATTCCAAAAGTTTGGGTGATATGACATGATGGTGCTGGTGGTGGTGACAATTATATCATAGGACATATGTATATGTATATATGTATGTATCATGATTTATAATCAAAACCTGACAATTCATGCATCTACATTATCATCATTTACACATTTTGGTCAATTCACTAAGATTCATGGCTAAAGGGAAATCATCGGTGCCTATATTTTTCAGTCTATCACTAATTGTAAAATGTGTGTTTAGATTTTTCTCAAAGCTGACACTATACAAGCAATATAAGTATATAACCATATGACACGAACTTAAGAAGATGTGCATAAGCAGTTCCATGTTTTTACATAACAAGATTCCATATTGGACTTCGAAAAATATATTTTAACAAGTGCTATTACTATTTTACCCATGAAAAAGAATAGCTATCTGTTGATATATTCTTGTATAAAAATCGCAATTGCTTATAGCCTTCCCTTGATTTCGAGACTATCGGTTCTCATATATCGCTTGCTAGTAATTTATTTAATGCATCTCATTGCTTCTGACCTTTTGCAAGAGATGGAACAATTGCTTCTGACCTTTTGCAAGAGATGGAACAATGAAACAATACCTTGGAGGAGAGAGGGAAGAAGAGGAGACAATACCTTGGAGGCGGCGTCTTGGGAGGAAAGCGACAGCGGCGATGGCGGCGGTGTTGAGGCTCCGCTCTCCGGTCTCCACCTTCCCAACCCGAGCCAAGGCTTCCTTCCCCTCCTCTCGTCGGCGTCGGCGGCGAGATGGCGCCGCCGCCGTGCTCCTCGAGCTTGCGAGATCTGGAGCAGAGGCGCCGATGGGGACGACAGTCGTCACTCCGGTCATAAAACCCGCCGCCGTCGGGGCCCTCCGCGCCGCCGACCTCGAGGGCGCTTCGGTGGGGCACCGATACTGCCGTAGAACCCGATCGCCGGGGGCCCTCCACTGCCGCCGGCGGCGGCCGCAGAACCCTATCGCCGTCGGGGCCCTCATGCCGCCGACCTCGAGGACGCGGTGGTAGCGCGGTGCCCACCGCAGAACCCGTCGCCGTCGGGCCCTCCGAGCCGTCGACCTCGAGGCCTTCGGTGGCGTCTTGGTGCCACCGCAGAACCCGTCGCCGTCGAGGGCCCTCCGAACCGCCGACCTCGAGGGCCTTCGGTGGGGTGCAGTCTGCGATGCGCCTCCGCTCGTCGGCAGAGGAGGAGGAGGAGGCGGGATGGGGAAGGAGGAGGCGGGCGGGGCGGCGGGAGGAGGCGGGGGATGGGAAGGAGGAGGAGGCGGAGGAGGAGGCGGGGATGGGGAAGGAGGAGGCGGGCGCGGGGCGGGCTGGGGAGGAGTAGGGTTGTGGGAGCCGGGCCAGCAGCGTTTGGTCCGTTGATCGCGATCAACGGTGGAGATTTCGAGTTGGTGAACTCACCACCACCACCACTATAAGCTGCTTTATAGTAGTAGAGATAGAACTTGATTTGTGCTAAATTGTCATATTGCTATTACTTGAATTAAGCAACTTGAATTAAGAAAGAAATTTTTTTTAAAAAACCTCCTATTCACCCCCTCTAGTCGGTCATCCTTGATCCTACAGCGTGGAGGCCCACCGACCCGATGATCCCCATGATCTGGGCATCCCCCATGCCGACTAGCCTGGATCCAGAATTCTCCAGAATTCTGGATCTGGCCACCTCGTGCGCCGATGAGCACCGATTTGACCGTCCCAAGAGCCGTTGAGCCTAGCTCCTACGATCGTTAATGGAGCTGGGCTTACTGTGCTCAAGTGACTCGCCTGACGAAAGAACGACCATGAAAGATGTGGTTGCCAAGCTGCAGAAAATCAAGGGTGTTTACATGTGATTGTACGTGACTGCCAGGGACTAGACAGACCAGGACGTAGTACCACCTTAGCAAGGCTATCAAATGGAGCACGAATTTCTTTATGGTCTTAAGTTAGTCGGTGTCTGCATGTTCCATCATGCAGCTCGATCCATGTAGCTAACGGTAAATATGCAATAGGAGCATGCGTCAGTGTTAAGCTGTAAGTTGTAACTATGATGCTTGATAATTATCCCTGATATTTTTTCTAAGGGATAATTAGGTAGATGGCACTACTCAATCTCAAAATTTGAAAGATAATGAGGCAAGATGGTTAAGGTTTTGGAAAAGCACAGCACACAAGGGCTGGCTTGTCCTCTCTTTATATTACTTGATCAGCAGGATCAATCAGCACCAATTACAAATCAATTACAAGCCATCAATCACGGCACTGAATCAGCTAGGATCAGGGAAATATCCTAACTATAATTAGCTAACTTAACACGCAAGTTTGCTATTCTATAATCCTCCCTCAATCTCAACCGGTGGAACAAGATTGAGATTGTGCTTACAACTTAGGAACAATTGCGTAGAAAGTGGCTTGGTGAAGATATCAGCAACTTGATCCTTGGAAGAGATGAACTTGATTTGAAGGAGTTTTTGAGCTACTCGTTCCCGTACAAAATGAAAATCAACCTTGATAAGTTTTGTGCGTGCATGAAAAACTGGATTAGCTGATAAATAAGTTGCCCCTAGCTTGTCGCACCAGAGAACTGGAGACCGATCTTGAGAGATACCAAGTTCCTGAAGAAGGGATTGCACCCAAACAAGTTCAGCAGTAGCATTGACCAATGACTTGTATTCAGACTCCGTGCTGGATCTGGAAACTATGGCTTGCTTACGAGAGCTCCATGCAATCAAATTTGCACCGAGGAAAATGGCAAAGCCCCCTATGGATCGCCGATCATCAAGAATGCCTGCCCAGTCAGCATCCGAGAAGGCTGAAAGTAGTGCAGATGGAGATGCACATAACTAAAGTCCATGAGACACAGTATGCCGAACATACCGAAGAAGACGTTTGACGGCAATCCAATGAGATGTGCGAGGCGCATGCAGAAATTGACAAACTTTGTTGACGGCAAAAGAGATGTCCAGTCGTGTGATAGTGAGATATTGAAGGCCTCCAACAATACGGCGATATTCTGTTGCATCGGATGGACCAAGAGGAGTGCCATCTTCAATGGACAATCTGTCAGTAGCTGATAGAGAAGTATGTCCAGGCTTACTTTTGTCCATCCTTGCACGACTGAGAAGCTCCTCGGCATACTGCTGTTGGCTGAGGACAAGCCCTTGAGACTGATGATAGACCTCAATTCCAAGAAAGAAGTGAAGTCTACTGAGATCTTTGAGGGGGAGTGTTGGAAGTTGGTGACTTTTGCCTTGCTGACAGGCATCACAAACTTGGTTATTCTTGACAGACTCAAAAGGCAGTTCACTATGACTTAGAATATGCTGGACGATGGGTGATGCTAGGTGACCTAGACGGCAATGCCACTTTTCTTGTGAAGCTTTGACACTGCTGAACACTTCTTTCGAAGATGGAGAATCAATGGAGTAAAGGCCACCGCAACGCCGACCACTAAGGATTGTTGCCTTCGAATTCTGATCCTTGACAAAACCATGATCAGTGTGAAATTCGATGAAGACATTATTATCACATGTAAGTCTTTTAACAGATAAAAGGATGCGGGTAACTGAAGGAACATGAAGTATATTTTTGAGAAGTGATTTAGGATGAGATATATGAATTGTGGAGTGACCAACATGCAAGATTCGCATACCTGATCTGTTGGGGAAAGTACATGGTCCGGCAGGAATACACAGCCCATGAGCTACGCCGAAGCCCACGAGAAGGCACGTGGCCCATGAGTGTACGGCTTCCCCTAGCCCCTCCTTCTCCTGACTCAAGGAGGGACCACGCGCACCTCGCGGACCCGCACCACGGAAGCCCGCGTCCGGGCTTCCACATGTCCTGCCCCCTGCGGGCTTAAAGCACTCGAGCCCATTCACACTCAAGCTTTCTGGGGCTTACGGCGCCCGAGCTTTCCGAAGCTCGGGGCAAAGCTCAGGTCCCAAGGAATATCGCGCTAAGGCCTGTGCGAATCCTTCGCGGGGCCCGCACGTCACCACAGGTTTAATGCAAAGCCGCAGCACTTAATGCGCCTGCTGCGGCCACCGACAGTTCCCGGACGTTACCTGTCGCGTTAGGCCGCCAGCTCAACGGCTTGCCTCTAAGGGAAGGGGTGCGCGCTATTACCTGGCGGTCAGAACGCTGGGGCTGACATGTTAGGTGAGCGCGCCTTGTGCCCCAAGGGCGGCAGGGCTACATCCAATGGACCGAAGGGCGGCCGCCATGACCGGGAGACGCCCATAAAAGGAGGACTATAGGCCACATGAAGGGCATGCATGCATACAGAGGCAAATCACACACAACGCCACCAAGTCGCCGTAGCGCAGAAGCACTTTCACTTGTATAGGACTTCTAGTTCTAGGCAGTAGTCCTCCGGGCGCCGTCGTGATAGAAAACATATATAGTGTCTGGAGCACTTATTGTACTCAGGCCTGGGCTCCCCGAAGCCCGGCCTCACTCCCTTGTACTCGTTAGAGCTCTGCATTGAACAAAGGTACTGGACGTAGGGCTGTTATCCGGTAGTGGAGGCCCGAACCAGGTAAGAAACTACTGTGTTGTTGGTTACTGTTGACTCTCTTTATCTTTCTATTTCTTTGCCTGCCCGTCTCTCTCTCTCTCTCCCCTCTCCTTTCCTTCCCTGCCTCCCGCATGAACGCGCGGCGGGAGCAGCAGGAAGCCGAACAAACGCCCAAAGGCTCGAGCATGGGACCGGGGCCGCTCACCGGGCAGCCCCCACTTCGTCCAAACCACACACTCGCGGTCCGGCGCCTCCCCAGGCGCCGACATGATCCATCTCTATCTCTACTACTATAAAAGTACGAGTTTGAATCAGGCACTCCACTTCTCAATCTCATCCATCCATTCCTTAGATCTAATGGTCCTCATCCTGAGTTGGATTGCACCCTAAACATCCAACTACGCATCTCAGCCCTCCATCTCGCTCATCCTACGGCGTCCCATAGCTGCTACTCCCCACGTTTGTTCCCCCTCGTGCATGCCTTCTCCACTGCTCCACCGTGCCTGCTGTCGATGGCCGCCTTTCACGTGGCATCGCCGCCCTCATCCTGCCATCCCCGTCCACCGCAGCATCGGCCAAGGGTGCCGCCTGTTGGAATAGAAAAAAATTTAATAAAATATGATAAAGATAATATTTAATTTCATTTTTAATTTAAAACGGGGTTAACATTTATCTACAAAAGAAAGAGATAAAAATCCTATCTTTAATCTCCTATTCTATCTCCAGCTAATCCCACCTCTATCTCTAACTAATCTATCTCTAAACCTATCCCCTGATCACTATATAAACCTACCTACACATTTGTCTTGTGCATCCGGAGGATAGACAACAGAAGTTGTTCCATCCAGGAAGAAGGCACGCAGATCGAGGAAGCAGCGCGCATCCACAGAAAAGCCGGTGGAGGGCAGATCCATCCACGAAGCACGCACCGACGCGGAGGAGGAGACACGCGGAGAGGAGGACGCAAATGCGTGGAGACCGAGGAGAAAATTCCCTCACGGTGGCCGGCGCAAGAGGAGCTCGGTGAACACACGCAAGCGCAAGAAGGAAAAGAAAAAGAAGGTAATGCCCTCGGGCCGGCCGCTGAGAGCTTCCCCGGTCAATTCTCTCCCTCTCTCCCCCCCGCGCGCCTCACCGGCCCGCCCCCGCCACGCGCCTCTAGGCCGCCGCCACCGCGCGCCAGCATTCTTTTCACCGCCGCATTGCGGCGCCTCCGGCTTCCCCGCTCAGACGCCTCGGCCTGGTGACTCCGTGCGGCCCGACCGCCGCCTCGCATGCCACGGGCGTCGCAACCTCACGCGCGTGCCATGCGTGCCGTCTCGCCTGGCTGCGCGCTTAGGCCGACGCCGCCCTCGGGCCAGCGCAGCGCGCTCAACGCTCTGTCACTTTGGGGCTGCGCGCGCCGCCGCCGCGATGACCGCCTCCAGCGCCCTCGCGCCCAGCCGCGCCGCCAAGATAGCCTCCACTAGCTCCCGCGGATCGCCGCCACGGCTTTGAGCCGCCGGTCGCCCGTCTACCACGCCTCGCGCCGTCCGTCGTCCCGCCCACCTGTGTCTCGGCCTCGGTCACGCACCGCGTCCCGCCACGCCCGCCCCGCCGTGCCGCGAGCTGCCAACTCGGCCCCCGCCGCCACGGCCTCGGCCTCGCCGTGCCGCGAGCCGCCCAGCCGCAGCCCGCTGCGCCGCCAAGACGTCTTGCCGCCATAACCGCTCAGCGCCACATCACGGGACGCTGCCGACTTCGCCTCCTACTCAGAGTGAGGCAGATGTGGCTGGGATGGACGAAACTGTTGCAGCATACTTGGACAAAGTATTTTCTTCAAGATATGGAGCATCACTTCTGCCGAGCTATGGCACATTTATTAAAGCTGGATTGCTCCCAAACTCAAAGAATATCAGAAAATTGGCCTGCAAACCTGTGCTATATCTTGTTGATTCTGATAATGCTGCTGCTCTAGACACATTTGTACAGCATAATTTATATCCTCTTTTGATCAACTGCTTGATTGAGGGGGATGAAGAGATTTCAGCAATTGTTCTGGATGCCATAAGGCGCCTAGCAGAGATTCCTAAAGGAATTGATATCATATTTTCACCAGATGTGCAACTCGACAAAGTGGCAGCTCAGTCATCCTCAATGAAGCTGAAGGCAAAATCAAGGTGTCATGCAGTGGAGCTGCATCCGTGAAACTACAGCCCAGAAAGCGTTTGCACTGAGTCGCTGCCATAAAAGAAGAGCCATTAACAAGTTGGGCATCGCTGATTCCATGGTCCACCTGGATGGTTTAGCATAACCAATGTAATACCAGAAAAAAAAAAGAGAGAAGAAAGTGGAGGGCTGGCCAGTCCTAGCTGGCCCAGCTCCTAACCGACCCCAGCTAAGGGAGTTCTAATACCTTCCTGTCCTTTTTATCTCACTCAGATCTCTACCTCTCTCAATCTCTCGATCTCTCTCCTCCTCTCCCGATGACCCGGATCCTCTGCCTTTGGGGCAGTCAAACAGCACTACCTTTTGAACTGCGCGAGCCTGTCAAAGCAGCGAGCGAGCCAGCAAGTCTTGTGGCGGCGGCGAGCGGCGCAGCAGCAGCAGCAGCAGCAGCTGCTGCCGCCTGCCGCTCCTTCGCCCAGCCTTCGGTGCCGCTTCAGCGCTTCAGCGGCGTGATGGGCGGCCCGGCCGCATTGCTTGCCGCCGCGCTCTCGCCCAGCGTGATGGGCCAGCCAGCCACAGTTGCTCCCGCCGCGCAAACTCGTTTTCCTTATTTGGATCAAGATCCAATGGTCCACCAATAATCATCAAACGTTTTCTTGATTGAGCAATGAAACATACCACTCTGAGAATCTGAACACGAGAACTTCAAATGGGATTCATAAATCAATCATTTAGGATGCAAAAGATGATGCAAAGGTCAAAATGGGTTCTTAATAGTATTCGAACCTTTTGAACAAACCAAAGTTTAAAAATATAGAAATTTGAATGCAATTTTGTTCCAAACTTAGTAGTAGTAATTGAAACGCACTCTGTTGATCTGGTAGCCTTTGTGCATTTTACCAAAACCCAAAAGACTTCATCTAGCACTTCTTAGTGGCATGGTGCCTTGAACCCAAAGATTTAGCACAAATAGGAAGTCTAAAAATGTAGTAATTTGGACGGAATTTTGATTCAAACATAGTGTTAGTAACTACAAAACAACACCGAATCGGACAAGTGTGCCAAAAGATTGATCTAGCACTTCTTCTGGCGGCAGGTGCTTTCAACCTAACTAGCACCTCACAAGTGATCATCATTATTGGACCCTCCTACATGAGAATGCATTATTATGATTAGTATTGCCAATAAAATAAGATAATAAGAATGTACTAAGATATTAGTATTTACCATCAGTAGTTGCATGTAACTTCCAGTAAAATCATTCTCTTGTGACCAATCTTGACTATTTTCCATCGATTGTTGATGGTGTATGTTTTCTTTATTGCCATCTTCCTATAAGTGAGAACATTTTGTAAAATATTTTTTAGTAATATCAAGTTGCATAAGAGAGGACAATATGTACTATAAGAGAGACCACATACCTTTGTAGTGGGTTGCTTCTTGATGGTCTTTTGCCCTTTTTCACACCAAGTTCTGGTTCTCTTTGAGGTCCTCCTTTTAACCTCTTTCTTCTTTAGACCAACAGTTTGTGACATAGTTTGGGACACTTGAGAGATTTCTGTAGCTCCATTTTCATTATCATTGCCATCTGTAAGTTTCTTTATTTTTGCTTCCACTTCTCTTGACAGCTTGTCATATGCATTATCCATTAACATGACACACTCAGGAAAATCAGAAGCACGAGAGGACAATGCACTAAACTTGTGAGCAAGAAACTGGTAAGAACGTGAAGCTTCTAGCTTTGGATTTTCCAAGACATTGTTGCCATTAGCATCTTGAACAATAGAGCTACGCACTCCTCTTATCCATCGTTGGAGAACATAATTGTGAGGCAATTGTTTTATGTTCATCAAATCAAGAACTTTTAATGCATGGGCACATAATATCCCAACTCTCTCAAATAGACGGCAGCTACATGAAACCGTTGGCCTCCATGGAACATACAACTGTTTTTCTTCTTCACATAAGATTCATCACCAAAGGCTTCCATTCCAACAATATACTCATTGTTATTAGCCGATGGCTTTGCATAGGTGCAAGAGATCTTTCATATTCATTTTGAAAAGATCGAAATATTGGAGGGTGTACATCTTACTTGCTTGCACCAACATTGGTGTCCTCATATGTAAGCGTGGTATTTTCTTCCTCGAGTCATACTCAGTTGTAGCTCTTTATCTCGCTTTTCTTGCACAATCTGTCAGAGTGGTGAAAAATCGAGGAATGTCCACTTCACATTCAAATAGCTTTTGAGGTTGCTATTGAAACTCTCACTTAGCTGTGTGCCGCATTCCCAATGTGAATACATCCTTCATATAGCATAATGCCCACTTTTCCTTTAACTTGTAAATGTTGTCCAACCAAGTTTCCTTCAGAACCTTGCTTCTCATGCCATTGAAGACTTCTTCAAATATTGCACTGTCCTCATGCTCATACATGCAAGCTCTGAAATCACCAAGAATACTTGTCTCTCCAACCATGTGACGGTTCAAATTCTTGATTGCATTTTGACCAATATGCCAGGTGCATAACCCATGCCATGAATTAGGAAGTACCTTGCCGATGGCCTTTCCCATTGCCGCATCTTGGTCGGTAAAAATGGTCTTGGGCTCCTTCATACCATGGCTAGTCAAAAAAGCATTGAATAGCCATTTAAAGGAATCATATGTCTCATCATACATGAGGGCCGCACCAAAGATAGTGGTCTCTCTAAAATGATTAAAACCAACAAAAGTACCAAATGGCCGACAATCTTTGTTGGTTCCAAAAGTGGTATCAAAAGTAACCACATCACCGAAGTGTGCATAATCAATGATCATCCTAGCATCTGCCCAATATATATTTGTTATTTGTCCTTCCTCGTCGGGTTGCAAAGCATATTGAAAAGAAGGGTTTGTAGCAATTTTATTTTGGAAGTAGGTCAACAAACTCCCATATTCCCCACCCTTTAAATCCTTTTGGCGCTTGGTCCGTACATAATTCTTGTGATCAAGACATGTGTAGGTAAGATTAGAGGACCCTCAACTTGACGGCTCGCCAACTCATGAGCAACTTTCGGCATAATTCCGAATCTTGGCCATTTCAATTTGAATAGCTTGTGCCGGTGATTTTCCTTTGTGAAGGCATTAGGTGAGTTGTCTCGGGCAAATGGAGAACATGGTTGTGCTCAAGATTGAGATCAAGCAACTTGTACAACCACGAAATCTGATCCAAGGTGATTCCCATCTGAACATCACAACTTTGTTCTTGTCTCATCTCGAGGAAGCCGTGTCAAATGATCTCTTTTGTCCTCTTTTGAAAACCTTGCTTCGAGCAAACATATCTACATGATGTGATTACCTTATCTGCATTCGCTTTTATTCTCATACTTCTTCCTGCAGACTAAAGCCCACTTAACCACCATAGAATACCCAAAACCTCCAAGCTTCTTCTACACTTGCAAAATTCATGCCGATTTGAGGCCTCCAAGAAGGTATATTGTTCATGCTGAAAAAATATCTTTTTATCTCTTTATAAGCATTGATTCTTACATATGTTTAATATGACAAAGTGATAAAAAGATATATTACATATGCAAGAAAAAATATGGCATTGATTCTTACGTATGTTTAATATGACAAAGTGATAAAAACATATATTACCTATTTTGGGCATGAATTAATCAATTGGGACTTTCAAATATTTTTAGTGAGCCTCGAAGATTTATTGGAACTAATTAGGGGCACTACCATAATCGGTGCTACAGGTTACATAATTTTTGGAGAACAAAGAGTCTATATAGATGATGATCCGGATGAAGATATACCAAAATTATTTTCTATAATGGCTTATAAAGAAACATACCCGTCTTTGTTGATCTTCATTTCTTTTGCCATCGATCTCTTCCAAATTTCCTTCTCTGACAACCGGACTCTCCATTTTAGCGGTTCTTTGCCGCCAAAATGAACGGACGGCGTTTTGGTTAAGCTTCTTTGTTACAATCTTGCGAAATACCTATCACTTCCAGCGTGAAAAGCAAGCAGCTTCGTGCGCGGCCCGCATTGATGGCTCGTCCATGAGCTCGCCCGATCTGCTTGCTCGCGTGGCCGCGATTGATGGGCTGCTGCTGGCTGGGCCCATCACGCCCTGAGCCTTGGCGGCACCGAAGCGCCAGGCGGCAGCGTCTTGGCGGCAATGCAATTTTATTTTTTATATTTAAAAATAATTGAAATAAATAAATAATATTCCATTTAATAAAAATAAATAAATAGCCTCCGTCGCCACCCCATACGGCGGGAAGAAAATCGCCATATCAAGCGGCGATTTTATAAAATCGCCATTTGGTTGGGCGATTTATATAAATCGCCATTTGGAATGGCGATATTTGCCCCCACCGCCAAGGGTGTGCGGGGTTAGTAATAATCGCCATTTGGTTTGGCGAAAATTTAAATCGCCTGATTGAAAGGGCGATGTTTGCCTAAACTTTTGTTTTCATTATTAAATATGAAGTGTTTATCGAATAAATCATCGGAAAGGCGACAAGAGCTGGGCCTTAACCGTCCCGACCATGTGTGGGGGCAAATAGAGCGACTGTCGAGATGTAGTGGGGCGACCGCCCACAGCACGAGCAATAATTCATTTGAAGTACATATGATATATATTACATATGAAAGTATATATATTATCATTTTTGTGGCCTAAACAAATGCCTCCTATCGAGCGAGCTTTATTTTATATTCTCGCTTGCCATGACCTAAAAATCTTGGATGAAGGCGAGGTTTGCTAAATTTTGCCTGGTTGGGCGATATTTAGAATATGGTCCTCCTCGAGGCGGGATTCTCCATTCTTTTCTATTATTAGATTTAAAAAGAAAAAATGTCCGTATTGTCACAAAGCATTCATCGCATGGCGGCAGATATAGCGTTGAAAGTAGAGTGCTCTTCTGAAATTTTTATTGTCGATTACAAGGAAGTTTCTCTCGAGTACAGCGGGATATTTCCCTTCTGGTAGCGTCGAGTCCAGCCTCCTTTGCTTGTGACGTGCCTCTCGCTTTCTCTCCTGTCGGCCTCTCGTGCCTCGGCTGACTGGCGTTCGGCGTCCTCTTGTTGCTTGTGGTACTCCTCTAGCTAACGCTTGCGCTTCTCCTCTTGCTCCTCCTCATCTTGGCGCCGCCTAAACCCTCCCTCTTCCAACGGACCTCACGCTCGATGTGTTTCTTGTCATCCTCCGGTTGCTCGTGTCTAGCCACTTGCCGAAATCGCAGAGAGGTGGGGAGACTAATTGTTCAACGAAGTTAGTACAGCTCACATGCGCTATGTAGTATATATAATTATGCGAGTTAGGGTGAGCAAGTACCTTTGGGCCTTCGCCAAAGGCAACCTTGGGTGGATCGTACTCGTGGTTCGCACACATGAAGAACCTCCTTCCGTAAGTGTATGAGAAATCTTCGTTGGATTGAACAAACTTGCACAGTCACCGCAAGCACATTGGAACATTGACCCCTTCCGCACGGTGGTCTTAAACTTGCTCATGGAGGGTCTCGAGCCGGAGGTGCCATTGCTTGTTATGGGGAGATTTGTGGAGTGTATCTTGGGAGGAGTATGGGACTTGCAGAGGAAGTTGCGTACAGAGGTCCCGAATGGAGGTGGGTATTTATAGCGAAGTTTGTTCGGTGCATGGGCGGAGTTCATGGAAGCGTCGCATCCTCCCGAGTCTTCTTGATGCGCTTGATGTGTTGACGCCGAAAAGCGGTACCGTTGGTCGCAATGCCCTTCATTATTCTTTGAATCTTGATCGATTGATGTGGCCGGACGCCGACAGGGGAACTGTTGGTCGCCAGTGCCCTTCATTATTGATGGATCTTTGGTGCGATTGATGTGACCGGACGAAAAAAGAGGGAGATAGAGTAGACTACTTATCGCCTACAAGATAAAGAAGAAAAGAACATCAAGTATGAAAAACCGGACGTCACGCAACGCCGCCTACCACATTTATGTGGGCGTCCGCCTCGACGGTGTATGCCCCGGGTCTGAAAATCGGAAAAGCTTAACTTTGTGTTAAAAAACCAGAATTGTGCTCACTTGTGAGTTTCCGTAGGGTCACCAGCCCACCCGATATCTCTGAAAAATTATGGCAAAAATCGGGGGCGTCGCAGCCGCCCTACCATATTTATGTGGACGTCCGCCTCGACGGTGTATGCCCCCTGCAGCGTCTGTCGGAAAAGTATAACTGTGAAAATCGGAAGACATACGCAAGGAAGAAAGAACAAGTGAACAAAACATATAGAAGCAAATGCCCAACAAGGTTGAAATACAAGGGTCAAACTAAATTAGTACTAGGGGCCCTACTAATCTATACATCACGACCCTCTTGGGCGAACCCCTCTGACCGACCCCTCCGGTGGCTTGCGACCCGTCGGTTGCCCACTAGGGAAGGTAAGGCGGTCCGGAGGTGCAAGTCCCGGTCTTGGCGCTCGGTCGGGGCAGTGTGGCTGCTCATTGCGGACGTCTGAGTCGGTGGAGGGTGGCTCGATCTGCTGAGAGGCGCGAGCTCGTCGGGGCGGGGCGAAGAAGGAGTCCACGTCGTAGTAGGCGTGGCCAGTCCGCCTCGGAGGTAGCGTCTGCTGGCTGTCCCATCCGTCGGTGAACGACGATAATCTGAACAGTTAAATTTCAATTGAAATCACGTACAAAAATTATAAAGCGGCAGGAGGTTCTAACCTCGCACATCTACCCGGGGTAGGGACGAACCGAGACGCAGCCTCACGGAGGATGGCCCAGGCCTCACGGAGGACGGGCCAGGCTCGTAGCCCGAAGTCCACCGCGGTCTCTGTGGTGGGACCTGTGAGGACGTCCCAGCCTCGTAGCCGGAAGTCCACGACGCTCTCGGTGCGGGCCTGTGTGCCCATCCGGGCCCGTGGGAGTCGACCTCGAAAGCGGAAGCGAGGGCCAGCGTGGCCTGGTACATAGTTGAACACCGTGTTATTATGAACGATATATGACAATTTTAAATCTTGTATTACTGCGTGCTAGAAGAAGGGCCGGACGTAGGGGGAATCTGAGGCCTCTCACCGAGCGGGTGGGCGTCTGGACGAACGACGCAGGAAGTAAGGCTCAACGAACGCAGGGTCTTGTCACGAATCCTGAGAAAGGTGTCCAGGATCTCCGTCGGGGTCATCTGTACCCTCCTCGCAAACGCATCACCGCGCTCTCGCATCGGCGTGGGACTCGCGCACAAGATCGTCTTTGAAAGTAAGGACAATTGCATTGCATGTTGAAAATGCCCATTTTACTTAATGTAAGCACCAAGAACATAAGGACAAAGGTAAAGAATCGTCGAGGAAGGTAGTACCGCAAGGTAGGCCGACCGAGCTCGATGAAGTGGAGTGCGTGTCGGTCACGGTGCCACGTGGGCGACCTCGGCCGTGGGGTGTGACCAGCAGCGTCCGAAGTCGCGATCTTGATACCAGCGCAAGTAAGTAGGCTGGGTGCGAGGCCGGGTCGTACTCTCCGTCCTCCTCGACGCGATCTGCAAGGCGTCCTCCCACCTCTCGACCCGAGCGCCATGACGGGTGCCCACAGAATCCCCTAGTGTGGCCCGTCTGGTCGACCTCTGAACAATGCTCACTTAGGTATAATTGAATTTATAATGAAACATAATGCGTAAAGGAGGGCGTCTTCTGGTGAGTGCGGGAGGCACGGCGTGGGTGAGTGGCGGAGAAACACAGGTGTCGTCTGAATCGCCGCATCACCCGTCGCGGCGAGTAATCCTCGGCGAAGGTGTCGAAGATTAGAGGCGACCTCGTCGGCCAAGAGGCTGGTCCTTCGCACAAGGGCGACAGTCAGCGCGCGCGCGCGATCGCCTACCGGCTTCGGAAGTGTAGGGGTCCACAGACATCGTCACCACAGAGCTCGTCCAACCGCCGGCGTGGTCCGGTAACCCCAATGGTGCACGTGGGCCCACGAGGTCGCAAAATGAAAGGGCGGAATTAGTCACCCTCGGTACAAAAATACATGATGAATCTTGGAAAGTTCGAATGAATACCCGCGGCGAGTCGAGAAGGCCCATCGTGGGCGGTCCTCCGAGTAGCGTGGTAGTAGACCACGCCATGCGGTCGATGATCCATGAGAGGCCGCCCGATGGCGATCCTCTCAGAAGACCACAAATTTGGAGGTAGGGGCACCCGCTTAGCACGGCTCAAGGTCCGTCTTCACGACGGCGTCACACTGAGCCTGTCGTGCCAGCGAGGACAGCGGAGGCAGTATCTTCGCGGAACTGCGTCATTTGTCGTCCCGCGATCTCCCTCGCGTGGGGAGGAGGTGCTGTCGACCGCGTGGCCGTCCGTGCGGTGAACATTACCCGGCCAACAACCACGGGAGGTGCGCCTCGAGGTGCCTCGCCACCATCCCTCGTCCGCCTCGGGGTGGATGAGCTCCGCTGTTCAAGAGAAGTGGAAAGCGATGTTAGATCTAAACTTGCGCCAAGGAGAACGGAGGAGACAATTTGGCGGTTATGCATCGTGAATCGGAGAATCCACCTCTTGGCGGGCCGTGTGTCTCGGGCTGTGGGAAGGGCTCAGAGACCCGGCACGGGGCTCGGACGATCGCCCGGCGATCCAGAGCTCCGTCGCCACTCGGGAGACGTCCACGGCGGCGACAGGTGCGCCAAGACACGGCGAGCCAGCGAGAAGGACACATCTGCGGGTCGGCGCCATCTCCCACATGGGAGATGGAACGTGTCGTCTCCGGTCTCCACTGTCGACGGAGCCGCCAGAGGGACTGTCGAGTAAAGCGCCTCGTCGCCTCCTCGCCACCGTCGCCTCGATCATCCGGCTAAGGGTAGTAGGCGGACGGCGCAACTCAGAAAACTTCAGATTTAGCGAGTGGTAATATTACAAAATATCTACGCCAGAGTTAATGGAGCACGTACCTCTCAACCCGGCGGGCGTCAAGCTGAGGTGCTCGGACGGCGTCTGGCGCGAACACGCCGAGCATCGCACCCTCCTCCGCAGAAGGTAGGAGCGGTGCGGCGGTCCAGCGTGGCGGAGAAGCTCACGCGGCGCGGCCGTG
The DNA here is from genome assembly GCA_036346145.1 of Olyra latifolia. Taxonomy (NCBI): domain Eukaryota; kingdom Viridiplantae; phylum Streptophyta; class Magnoliopsida; order Poales; family Poaceae; genus Olyra; species Olyra latifolia. The sequence continues at coordinate 227,766 of JAYEVC010000041.1, read as the reverse complement.
TGCACCCCGGTCGGCCATCTGTCGTGTTCTGCAAAAAATAATGGTTAGGGCGATTATAGCCAGATAGAATGTGGATAGTGGCGTTAAAAATTCGTAAAATTACTACGGAATGAACATTGAAGTATAACATACCATATACCAAACCATCTTGAAACATACGAAATTACGGTTCATATTACGTATCATATTACAAAGCTGTGAAAATACAAAGGACGACATAGTTCCATACAACATTGAATTGGCGTGCCATATTACATAGCATATTACAACAATGCGTACTATGCGATCGACTTGAACTACAACATACCATATTACATATGAACTAACATTTCATTGGGCCGAGTACCATCACATCAAGAACAACCATCGGGCCGCCGCCCATCCGCTACCTGACCGGAAGGTCCGGCATCAAGTCATACAACACGGATCCAATCCGTGTGTTGCGCTTGATGTATGTGTGACTGTTTCATTGCACCGCCGCATCCGGTATCAACTCTCCCAAATTTCGGATGATCCATATCGTTCACGGATCCTACGATCTTTGTCGACGCCAAGATCACACTTCAATTTTTCCTGTCGGTACATGTCGGGTGTGCGGCCCAGGGATCCGTAAATGTCCCGAGCGTGGCGTGCAGTAAATCTCTGCATGCCATGTGTTCAGGATGGATTGTTTCAAATAATATTCGGAGACATACGGCAAAGTTGGATGATTTGCTTATACTAGCGGCGGCAAGTACATGGGAGCATGGCTTGTGCGAGAGCAGAGGCTTGCGGCATGAGCAAATGCACTTGTCTTCACGAGTCGCCTCTGCTTTGCCCTATGGCGATGACCGCCCGGCGCCTCTATCCTGCATATAATCTCATACGAAGCTTCGGCGGTACCTATCGGTGTAACTACGTGTCTCTGTGCCTTCGTAATCTTTTCTTCAATGTACTTTGTCATAGCGGTGCGAGATAGCAATCGATGGTCCCCATTGCAATGGAGGCTACCCGTGTCGATCCATGAAGTATTTGCATGTGCGGTGCGAAATTCCCTCGACAATTGCGACAAGAGGCAAAGCCCTCATCCCTCGCATCACCCGCTTGTATACCTCTGCTAAATTTGTGGTCATGGTCCCATATCTAGCTCCGTCTTTATCGTATAACAGGACCACTTTTCCTTTGGATCATCCTTAATCAATCGAGAAGCATCGATACTAGAGTTTTTGTACTCCTTACTGCCGTGCGGTGGATGTTTCTGCGATCTGCTTCATTGTTAGCTCGTCAAGGGTCTTCCATAATTTATTATATTTTCTTTGTTGATTCTGTTTGCCTGACCTTTTGAAGAGATTCATGAGGTGCTTATTTTTGAAGTGGTGAAAAATTGGCTCCCATATGTCTCATGCACCACCGCTTTGTATGTCCCTCCATTGTGCATTACCACGGTCGTCATAACCATTCTGATTTTTTCAATTGCTTTCATGACAAACTGCATACTGTCATGTATAACATAAACATTTGGTCTCCCAAAGACGATTGCATGTTTCACACGCTCTAGAAACCAATTACCGACTATCGGTGTTCTCCCCTCCACAAATGCAAACGCTATCGGCAATATCCGGTTATTGCCATCCATGCCAATAGCTTTCAATATTTGGCCCTTGTATTTTCGGTTAGGAATGTACCATCCACACAGAGGACAGGGGACAAGATGCGGAAGGCTCGTATGCATGGTCCCAAAGCGAAGAACGCTCGCTCGTAACCATCTTCCGGTGTCCACCCCAATCATGACATACTCCTTGATATCGTAGTATGTACGGGGTTTCTTGCACCGATGGTCTGCATGGCGCAGAAGGTTGGCATATGAGGCTTCGTATGTACCAAACCTCCTCTCCAAAGCCTTCCTTTGCCCTCCAAGCTGTGGCATACTTTATCTTGTCTTCAAATTGTTCTTCAATTGCCCGAATTATCGATCGTGGCTCATAACTTATGTTGTCTACTATCTGTGAATACATCACCACTCCAACAAAAGTGGAACTTAGGTTCCGTGCCCTTCTTCTTGGTCGTTCAACCGACAGTTGTGCTCCATCTGTCGAACACATCCAATGTCGACCCACTTTCCTTGAATGCATGTACCCTCCAAGGACATCCGGGGCGACGCCCGAACATCATCTGAGACTTTTCTTGGACTTGACAACACGGAATTCCCTCTAAGAGATAATGCCCAATACTTCATCGCATCCATAACGGCCTCCTTACTAGGGTACATTGATCCTGTGTCACTTGTTCGATCGTAATTCCATGAAGTCTGCTACTTTGGTTCACACATAAATCTTGGAAGTTGTACGAGTTCCACTTTCATTTGGGGCCGGACGATCTCCAAAACTTGCCTCATCGTCGAGATGTCCTCGTCGGTACTTGCTCGTCGCCTCATCCTCTGCCTCCATCAGTTGTACTAGCACTTCAATTTCTTCCCCTCATCTATGACACCGGTCGCCTCATCTCTCTGGGGTGCTCGGTGCCAACCTCCTCCGTCCGTCATCTCCGTCTATATCTTCCCTCCTCCTCCGTGCTCCTGCCCTTCACCTCCTCTGCCCTTCTTGACCAAGTGGTAGGCATCGTCTCTTGCACCTGTCTCGTTTGAGTCACCGGTTGGTTTGAACTCTGCTGAGCAAGCAAAGACTAGAGGAAAGCAGCGTTCAATTCCTATCTCAACATACCGCCTCCAACTCCGTGTACACAATATCGGCATCAACTCCCAAAAGAAACCGTCCCTAGCACGGGTGACCACGCCCTAACCTTCATCACATGTTCTTACGAGTTAAATCGGACGTCCGTAACAACCAGTTTTGTAAACCCCAAGCGTTTCTCGGTGGGCCTCGATATCCCTAGTGTTACTTGATTCCAAATTACTAAGATCCACCCGTTTGGACCATACATAATCTCTCCGTCCCCATAGTGAATCTGAAAATATAACTTCTCGACATTTGTCACGTAAATAAACCATCCAACGCAAATTATTACACGTGGTCCGAATATTAAGTCGTCTATATTTTTCCCTCATCTAAAGCTCATGGGAGGAGGATCAAACCTACGTTTGTATGACCTCAAGAATTGAGGCAAAGCTATCATTTTAACTCGAGATATTTTTGTATGTACTAATTACATCCGGCGAGCGTAAATCCCACCATCAATAGACCCTTATCTTAATCTATAAATACCCTACCAACCCCAAACCCATAGCCCTACAAACTAACAAATTTCATTCCTAAAATTACAGTAAACATACTAGTACTCATAATCTATACATACACTCGACATATGTAAACCCTACCCCTCTCGATATCAAATTCCACCCCTAAAAATACCGTAAACAAACCCTAACAATACTCAGAATATCATACTGAAGCGATAAACCCTAGCCCTATATATATCAAATCCTGCTCCTAAAAAGGCCAATAATATACTCTCTTGATAATCTATACATACCCTAAAACCCCTAAACTCTATTCCTACAAATATCCTAAATATCCCTTTTACTATCTACTTACTACTAATTTTTAACATTCATATTGCTATCCTACCATGTTTTGAATAAAACAATAATACAAGATATAAAAATTTACACGAAAACGTAGATGGCGTGATTTTCCTACCTCTTTTCCACTTCTCCTCTCTTCTTTTTTTTTTCTTCCTCACTCTTCTCTTTTTTTTTTCTCTCCGCGGTCTCGGGCTCTCGAGCGGCAACCTGAAGACGCATGGTATGGCGCATGCCATATATGGGCGATAGTTCGCCACCCGTTTAGCGATTTAAACCCGCGCAAAATTTCGCTAATCGAATCAGCGGTTTTTAAAATATCGCCATTTGGGGTGGCGATCTATTAACCTGGTATTGCCTCGGGGTGGGCTTAATCCCCAAATGGGGTGGCGAAATTTCAAAATTTCGCCTTTTCATATGGCGATTTATCTTCCGCCGTACGGGGTGGCGACGGGAGGCTATTTATTTATTTTTATTAAATGGAATATTATTTATTTATTTCGAATTATTTTTAAATATAAAAAAAAATAAAATTCCAGCAGCTGCGGCCTGCTTCGCTCGCGCGGCCTGCTTCGCCCGCCTGCGCACTTGCTGGCTGGCTCGCTCGTTTTGACCGGTTCGCGCAGTTCAAAAGGCAGTGCCGTTTGACTGCCCCAAAGGCAGAGGATCCGGGTCGCTCTCCCGAACCGGCCACCGAGCTCATCTCCTCCACCGCTACCGGCGCCCTCAACCTCACCCGCAGCCGGCGCCGCCCTCCAGCAACAGCGCCGCCGCGCCTGCGCCTGCTTCACTACCTCCGGCTGCCGCCCTTGGAAGCAGCAGTGGCAGCCACGCGCCCCGTCGCCGCCCCTTGGCCACAGCAGCGCCGCCCTCCCAACGCCTCCTCCTCCTCCGGACGTCACCTCCACCGAGGGGCGCCTCCCCCTGCCCTCGCGCCGCCGCCCCTGTTCGTTGGCGCCGCACCGCCTCCAACCTGCAGCCGCCGCCCCCAAGAGCTGCGCCGGCCGGGGTGAAGAAGAAGTGAAGAAGTGAAGAAGAAGGGAAGTAGAAGAGGAAGAAGAAGAAGAGAGGAGGGAGAAAGAGATAGGAAAAGGGGAACTAGGGTTTTGAGCTTCAATCCTTTGGGGTAACGCCTCTTGACCCTTTTCTTACCGTTTCCTCTAGATTCATGTGAGGATTTGATGGAAATCCATGGTGGATTTGTACCCTGGAAGTTTATTTAGTTTGGTTGCAGTCTTGGGCTGCAAGTGCAGCAGATTGGGAGCTCCATTTGGGGCGATTAAGTCGAGATTCTGCACTGGCTCCTGTAGGAAAAGTTGTAGGTCTTCGTCTTAGCTTTCCATAGAGTCTAAGAACGTCGATTTTGGCCAAGCCGTCTTGGAGTTATGGCTTCTACCGTGCTGCTGCCCGATTTCGGGTTTCGGCAGAATTGTGGCTTTGCTTGGGAGCTTGATTAGGCATTTTAGGTCCATTTTCGAGGCAGGCTCATATTGTAGAAATCGTAGCTTATATTCTCATCTTTCCATTGAGTCCTAGAATGCACTGATCGGCCAAACGGTTTGGAACTTACGGCCGATACAAGCCAGCTGTCCAGATTCGGTCAGGTTGCAGTTTTAGGTTGTCGCTGTAGCAGCTTGCAGGTCTGAATTGGGGCTGTTAGGTCGAATTCCAGAGGAAGTTGGTGTTCGAAGAAACGTAGTTTATGTTCTTAGCTTTCCAACGGATCCTGGAATGTGCGATTTGGATGATCGGTCTAGGAATCGACTCCTGGGCGCTGTTGTCCTGTTTCGGGGTGTAGCAGTATTTTTAAATTACGTTGATCACATATTGGTCTGGCTAATGGATAGTATAGCTATTAAGCAGTAAGGCAATAAAGGGGATTAAGCCTTTATGATCTGAAATGATTAAAAAATTTGATGGTTAATCTCATATGGGTTAAGATAATTTGCGATAGATGGTAAAATCTTAATTTCATTTGATGCTTGAAAGAGATGTCGGTGTGGTTGAATGTCATGTTTATGTGTAGGTTTTGCCCTGGGGTCGGCAACGTCGTCTCGTGCCTTCGTTTCTTGGGTAAAAGAGGCAAGTGCATATTTATTCAAAGTGATTTATCCTGTTTTGTCTCTTTACTGTGAAGTTTCTTTAAGACCCATTGGGATGTTCATGCATACAACTCGAGTGGATGAATTAATCTTGCTAAAGCTCAATGATAATGTGGTTTGTGAACGTTTGTGGGCTTGCATCATTTTGTGCATTCATGTGCATGGGCCAAGTCGGTGAGAAAGCCATATAACCATGACTTGGAGCCCTAAGACCTACGGGAGTAGGTACTCCACGGGAGTGGAGATTGTGCTTGGACCCCGTATGAAAAAGGACGGGACAATAAGGGTGTCATCGACGGGTGAACCCTTGCTATACCGGTATATGCTACAGAGAAGAGACGCATTCTGCATTGTATCAATCATGCATTTATGTTCGTATATGGATGATATGTTTGGAATGGATATGGATGATATGCTTGCATGGCACTTATGGAATCATGTTTGGATATGGTTGACCTATATTAATGATTGTGCAGCAATGCTATTGATATGATGTTTTTCATCTCCATATGCTCCTTTGATTAAATATGTGCTTGCTGAGTCTTGGACTCACTCTTGTTTTCTTTGTTTTTTTTAGGTAACAATGGACGGTGACATGCGCGGGCGGGTAGTTTCACTCACGCACTTGCACCACTCACACCAAACTACATAATCTAGAATAAAGAAATCAGTGTCCTGATCCTTAGCTATCCTGTTGTATAAATGTATACATATGTGAGTTATTATTATGGTTGTGCAGTCTTTTGTGGGTTGCCTCTCCGTGGATAAACCAGGTAAGTAAGGTCGATTGATGGCCTTTGGCTTAGATAGGACAATTAGGTTTTGGATAGATTGTTGATGGATGAACTTGTGGTATGTGGGTTGTTGTTCATTGTGGATGGTATAATGGTTATGGTATGATATATATATGTGAACTGTGTTTCTTTTGTCTGCTGAGTGGATATCCGAATTATAGGGGAGGTGCTGCTGAAATTTTGTGGAATTTAGGGAGTTAGTAACATCTTGGGCTTAGTAGGAGCCAGGGTGTTACAACCAACGACTGAACAGAATATGTTGAGACTGCCAAGCCGCAGGGCAAGTACAGAAAAACGCATGGATATACAAGAAAGGAAGAACTTAGTCACATGTATAAATATAAGAAGCAATTGGAAGAAATTAAGATGAAAGGCTAGTTCAAGTTGGTTGCATGTACACACATAGACGATGTTATTTGTTTGAGCCATGCAGTACATCGGCGTGGTGGACGATGGGATTAATTTCAAAGCCTGTCGATTAGAGAAAAAGGGGCTCGATGCTGCTCTAATTAGTCACATCCCCCAAGCAACGGGTATTCTGCTCGGGAGAGTTAAAAGTCTTCAAGCGACGGTTATCCCGCTCAGAGAAGTTCAGCATCGGTCACTCCATCAACAATTTGCTGCTCGGAAGATGTTCCCGAACGGTCCACCCATCAACAAACGTTTGGCAAGTTTCCCGGACACTCAGCTCATCAACACCACGGCATTCGGAAGGTTTTCCCGGATGCTAACTACATAAACAACTTCATCATTCGGCAAATTGCCCGGACCCCCAATATATCAACAATTCACGTTCGACGAGTTTTCCGGACGGATACCTCAAGACGCACTACATAAAATGACAACACCAAGTTTGACGATCAAAGCTATCAACAGTTCCATCCAAAAATTCACATGCGATGACGCTTCCGATGACGCCAGCAAAGTCGTCGACTTCAACTCCAAGCCAAGTGCGGAGCCGTGCACCCCGATCCAACTCCAACGTGACGTTTGACGAAATAAATTCAAGCGACACGGGCGGGCGGAGCCAAACAACGGCTACGCTAGGCATCGCATGGGCCCAAATCTACCCCATGCGTTCTGCCGTCGCCACATCCATCTACACCAACAAACACGGTGAACCACGAAGTGAAGAAGAGAAGAAGACGACCAAGCAGCTTAATCGGAGGTGTTCCGCGTGTCCACTCGCGGATGTAATTAACTGGGTGTCCTTCCGAGGCCCTAGGATTCAGAACCCTCACGATCGTCAAGACAGATGTCTACAGCGCGCAACCTTTTCCCACAGGGACCTGTATTTTGTTGCAACAATGAAATATAAGCGTTCCTGTTTTCTTTCTTTCTTTGTGTATCTTTATACACTAGCATGCCTGCAAAAACACTCTTGTGTGTGAAATTCCCGTGCGAACACCGCCCCCATCCACCGCGGCATCGTCGCCCTGTCCAACGTTGCATCGCCGCCCCTTGGCGCACATCCAGTTCGCCACCTCCCCACGCACATCCAGTACGCCACCTTGCCTCCTCACGCCGCCCTCGCGCCGTCGCCGTCGCCGTCACCTACAACACCAAATCTGAAGGCTCCGCGGCATCGGCGAGGGGTGCCGCCCCCGTCCATCGCGGCATCACCGCCCTGTCCACCGCTACATCGCCGTCCCCTCGTGCGCGCCTAATCCGCTGCTCCACCGCTCCTGCCACCGACGACCGCCTTTCATGCGGCATCGCCGTCCTCATCCTGCCGTCCCCGTCCATCGTGGCATCGACAAGGGGTGCCGTCCCCATCCACCACGGTACTGTCCACCGTGGCATCGCCGTCCCTCGCCGCACATCCAGTTCGCCGCCTCCCCACGCACATCCAGTACGCCGCCCTCGCGCCGTCGCCGTCACCTACATCACCAAATCTGAAGGCTCCGTAACCTCGGCGAGGGGTGCCGCCCTTATCCAACGTGGCATCGCCGCCCTGTCCACCACTGCATCGCCGTCCCCCTTGCACCGTGGCATCGGCATTGGCGAGGCATCACCCTCCCTTGCTGCACATCCAGTTCGCCACCTCCTCACGCACATCTAGTACGCGGCCTCCTCACGACGATCCAGTGCACCGCCTCCTCACGCCGCCCTCGCGCCGTCGTCATCGCCGTTGCCTACAACACCAAATCTGAAGGCTTGTTTTCGCCGATCTAGTGTGCCGCCTTCTTCCTGTTATTTTCTCTAAAAAAAATTGGTTGGCTACGTCACATGCAATTGTTCTTTCAACAATTTTCTCTAAAAAAAATTGGTTGGCTACGTCACATGCAATTGTTCTTTCAATAATTAGCTACTGATCAGCTACGTTTGGCACCTAAACCAAGTAAGGTACCTATTGATAATGCTGACATTGGCAAGAGGTTAACTACTGTTATTTTTATAACTTAGCTTACTTATTTCTTTATGTCATTTATTGCATCCATCATGTCTAAGAGACCTCTACGTGATATAACAAATACACTAGGGTTGTCTTCTAATGTCACTGCTACTCCAAATGCATCCCGTCAAATTCAAAAGACAGGATATGACAAGACAGAATATGAAAGCATGGATGCAGCCAAAAAGGCAGACATGTTAAAGAAAAATCGTGAATATAAAGCACGGCTAAGACATTCTATGAAAAATACGCAATTAACCCAATCCTCTCCATGTAAGGCTTAGTAGTAGAGATGATACTTTCATAACTTTTGCTAATTTCTTATTACATCATAGTATCAAACTTACCTATTTTCATTTAGCAGCTCAAGTTGAATCTACGCTCATTTCACCAACTTTTGGAGTAACAAATCCGTTTACTAACATATCTTCGACTCCTCCATGTAAGCATGTGAACATCACCATATTTATGGAATATTCTTTTGATACAATTTAATACACTATTTAATATAGTTTTTCATGCAGCTCAATCCAGTTCTATACCTATTTCTACTCTTCCTAATGGTTTTACCACACCAGTTAATCAACGCCGTAAGACAAATTATGCAAACATGGACAGTGGGGAGAAATCTGAGTTACTTGCTAGAAATCGTGAGTACAAATCAAGAGCTAGGACGGCATCAGCCATTACCCGATTATCAAAACCATCTACTTGTAAGCGCATGTTTTGTATATTAGTATTACTCAATATTATGCCATGAATCTGACCTACTAATATTATTACAGCTCGATCTGAAGCTATGCCTATGTCCGGATTATCCAGTGATTTTTCACCAATACGTCGCCTCTCAGCTTCTGCTTTTGGCACAAGCCAACCGTCAGGTTAGTAGGCTCAAAACTCATATTGTCGCTGCGAGACACATGTATTGAAGCATTATACAAACCATTGATGCAGATCCATGTGATAAAATCTACGAGAACCTTGAAAGTAGTACTTTGAAGGCAACACAAAGTTGTCGTTAATGTCGCGCAAAGAGATTTCAGTATGAGACACCAGCATTTTATTGCAGAAACAGCAAGATCAATTTAGTTACTCCTGAGGTTCCTCCTGAATTACATTGGCTATACACGAGTGATGATGCCGATGCAAGGTATTTCAGAGATAACCTTTGTTATATGAACTCACACTTCTCATTCATGACTTTTGGAGTAACACTGGATCAACGGTATAACAACAACAGAAAGGGTATCTACACATTTCGGGCACAAGGACAAGTGTACCACTGGCTCGACCAGCTGGTCCCTGGAAACCATGGCCCACGACATTTGCATTTGTATTTTTATGATACAGATGCTAATCTAACACATAGGTTACGTCGGTCTCCAGATCTAGACATAAATCTGATTCGCCTTTTGTTGCATATCCTCAGAAATAATCCATATGTCCATACTTTCAAGAGTATTGGTGCTATTACAAATTTAGATGACTACAAGATTGAGTTGAACACCAGCATCGCTCTAGACCAGCGTGTCTACAATGCTCCATCGGCATCCCAGGTTGCTGCAATCTAGGTTGAAGGGAATGACCCGCAGCACAATTTTGATAGAAGCGTCAACGTCTACGGAATAGAAGATCGGCCACAATGGCATACCACAGATGCTATGACCCTTTGTCTTATCCACTATTTTTTTGGGGCGATGAAGTGGGATGGAGTCGATATATTCCATACAATGGCAGGCCATTTAATGAACATCCTTATGCCCGTCGTCCAGTTCAAGAAGATGAAGGTAATTGTTAGTTCTGTACTGTAAATTTATATATGAAAATAAAAAAATATATATGTAATTCAGTTAGCTGAATTTATTATGTCCAAAATGCATACTTAAGATATCCTTGCTTTCTTTTCCATCATTATAGTTGAAGAGAACGAAGGTGGATCATATGTATCTGAGAGAGAATACTACTGTTACAAGCTGTAGATCCGTGATGGTGTTTTCAATGTGCTTTTACATGGACGACACCTTTTGCAGCAGTTTGTGGTCGACATTTACATCAAGATTGAATCTATGAGACTGGATTTCTTTGCCAAGGAGTCCACCCAAAAGCTCATAAGGGCTGACTTGTACCAAGGCATGGTAGATTCCATTGCAGCCGGTGAGACACAGGCATCTATGACTAGAAAGAGGATTATTCTTCCTCCTAGCTTCACTGCTGGAGAACGCGACATGAGGCGGAGATTGCTTGATGCTACATCATTAGTCCAAAGATTTGGAAAGCCAGATATTTTCTTGACGATGACTTGTAACCCACAATGAGAGGAGATAACAACTGAGCTTGAACCTAGCCAGACCGCACAAGACAGACCAGACCTGGTTGCAAGAGTATTTAGGACAAAGTTGCGGGATATACAAGATCTTTTGTTTAAGAAGCACTACTTCGAATTAGTTGCTGCTTATGTCCATGTCACTGAGTTTCAGAAGAGGGGTCTACCCATGAGCACTTTTTGTTGATCATGTGTAACGGCTTCAAGCTTACCAGTCCAGATCAGTATGACAATATAATATTTGTACCCTAAGTAGCATGCTTTGGTGCTTAAGCACATGATGTATGGACCATGTGGGAATCTAAAGAGAGACAACCCTTGTATGCTTGATGGGAAGTGCAGATTTCAATTTCCTCGACAATTCTGTACTGCCACACAACAGGAAAATAATTCATATCCCATCTATAGGAGAAGGGATGATGGGCAGACAGTGGTGGTATGGCATACTAATATGGATAATTGATGGGTTGTCCCTTACAACCCTGGACTGCTTATGCGTTATAACTGTCATATCAATGTAGAAGTCTGTTCAAGCATCAAGGCAGTTAAGTACATATTCAAATATGTGTACAAGGGACATGATCGAGCTTCTTTCTCTGTTGATGCTTCAAGCGATGATGTTGAGGTAAATGAGATTCGCCAGTATATAGATGCAAGGTTCATTGGCCCTCCAAAGGCGATGTGGAGGATTTATGGTTTTGACTTATTTGATATGTCTCCTCCAGTTTTACAGCTGCAGTTACACTTGCCTGGCATGCATATGGTGGCTTTCAGAGGTTCCCAAAACTTAGAAGATGTTGTTGCTCGAGATGCTTCTTCACGCAGCATGTTAACCGAATATTTTAGGACTAACCAGATAAATCCTTGGGCACGAAATTTGCTATATAGAGAATTCCCTGAATATTTTGTTTGGCAGAAGAGTAAAAAGTGTTGGGAGCAACGTAAACAGAGGACACAACTTGAAAGAATTGTTGCCGCCAACCCCAATGAAGGTGAAAGGTATTTCCTTATATTACTGCTAAACCATGTGCGTGGTGCTACTTCGTTCAAGGATTTGCATACTGTTCAGGGTGTTACATGCTCTACTTTTCAGTTGGCTGCTGAGAGAAGGGGGCTATTAGAGTCGGATATGAGTTTAGATGAATGCATGACAGAAGCAGCTACTTTCCAGATGCCTTCAACCTTAAGAAGGTTGTTCGCGACAATCCTGGTTTTCTGTGAGGTAACTAACATCCATGGATTCTAGGATAGGCATCTTTCCTCTATGTCTGAAGATTTTCAGAAAACCTGCTCATGTAATCGGTTAATCGAGCAAATGGTTCTTGTCGAGATACAAGACCTACTTCATTCAATAGGAAAGGATATTAATACATTTGGGCTACCGGACTTGGATGAATCGGTACCTTCATCTAGCCATCTTGTCAGGGAAGTTAGAGAAGAGATGTCTATTCATGTGGATACGGACCATGAAGAACTGTATGCCTCTTTGAACGCGGAAGTGAGTTTTGATGAGATCATGGGTCATGTAGTATCCAACAAGGGGAATGTTTTCTTCATTGATGGTCTAGGCGGCATAGGGAAGACTTTGTTATACAAAGCTTTGCTTGCTAGAGTAAGATCAATGGGTCTAATTGCCATTACAACAGCAACATCTGGCATAGCAGCGTCAATAATGTCTGGTGGACGCACGTCCCACTCTAGGTTCAAGATTCCGATAGATGCATCAGATAACATCGTGTGTAGCTTCACAAGGTAGACTGGCACAACATAGTTACTTCGAGCGGCATCACTGATAATATGGGATGAGGTTACCATGACGAAACATCAATCAGTTGAAACACTAGATAGGTTATTGCAGGATGCCACAGGTTGTGCATCACCTTTCGGGGGAAAGGTTATGGTGTTCGAAGGTGATTTTAGGCAGGTCCTACCAGTTGTTAGGAGAGGAACAAGGGCACAAATCATGGATGCGACGATACAGACATCTTACTTGTGGCCAAATATCAATAAAATACGTCTCACTCACAACATGAGAGCACAATCTGATCCATGGTTTTCTGAATCTCTATTGCGAGTTGGCAATGGCATTGAAGAAACCATTGGAGATGACTATATCAGGCTTCCTGATGACATCGTGGTTGGTCATGGTATAGGTGAAGAGCCAATTGATAGTTTCATACAAAATATCTTCCCTTTGCTCGAGTGTAATGCCACATGAGCGGCGTACATGAGCAGTCGTGCCATCCTTTCAACAAAGAATGAATATGTCGATGAGTTGAATGCAATAATGATCGAGTGGTTTCCTGGAGAGGAAATGACCAACTACAGCTTTGACTCCGTTGAAGATGACCCCTGTAATCACTACCCAAATGAGTTCCTCAACACACTCACACCAAATGGATTGCCTCCACATGTTCTAGGGCTGAAAGTACACTGCCCAATTATCTTGCTACGTAATATTGACCCACACAATGGACTTTGCAATGGAACAAGTCTGATGATCAAAGCATTACAAAGAAACACACTCGATGCTGAAATTGTTGGATGTTGGGAATAGTTCCACATTGGTTGTGGGGAGGGCTTGAGCATGGTTTATAAGGGTAAGGGAGCACCCCCTCATTGAGCTAGCTTTTTGGGAGGAGATGGCTCAAGAGACCTTGGCCCACTGTTCAGCGTTGGGCCTGCGAAGGTACTGCAGCTCAACGGCCTGGGGTCCGGGTGTGAGGCCCGGCTGACAATTGGTATCAGAGCCTAGGTTGCCCAGTGGTTCCCGGACAAGTCTCGGCCCAATGTGTGAGGGGGAGATTATTGGGAATAGTCCCACATTGGTTGTGGGGAGGGCTTGAGCATGGTTTATAAGGGTGAGGGAGCACCCCCTCATTGAGCTAGCTTTTTGGGGGGAGATGGCTCAAGAGACCTTGGCCCACTGTTCAGCGTTGGGCCTGCGAAGGTACTGCAGCTCAACGGCCTGGGGTCCGGGTGTGAGGCCCGGCTGACATTGGAGGCCAGCATGCTGGAACTAGGGTTTTTATACCTAGGATCCCGTTGTGCCCCTCTGAGGACCTTTCCTTGCCTTTCACGTTCAAAAGGAAACAATTCCCCATTCGTCTCAGTTTTGCGATGACAATTAACAAGGCTCAAGGACAAACCATACCACATGTTGGTGTTTACCTCCCCGAGCCTGTGTTTGTCCATGGTCGCTATATGTCGCTTTGTCTAGGGGTGTGTCTAGAGATACCACGAGAATTCTAGCTAAACCAAGGGATGACATCGATCCGTTGGGAAAAAGCGCAAAAAACATAGTATACAGAGGTGTGCTGGTTTGACCAAAGGAAGCAAATGCAAATCCAAGGATACTTGGTGGTGGAATGAAGAAGTTCAGAAGGCTGTTAAGGAAAAAGAAATAGTATTACAGGCTCTTACACTCTGCTAGGAGCGTGGACAACATAGAAAAGTACAAACTAGCGAAGAAGGAATAGAAGCGAGCTGTGAGCAAGACAAGGGGCTGGGCCTATGAGGACCTTTACTAGCGACTAGATACGAAAGAAGGAGAAAAGGAGGTATATAAGATCGCCAAGATCCATAAGAGGAGGACGAGGGACTTCAACCAAGTTAAATGCATCAAGGACAAGACTGTTCGACTATTGGTGAAAGATGAGAAGATCGAGAATAGGTGGCAAGACTACTTTGATAACTTGTTCAATGGCAAACATGAGAGTTCTACCATCGAGCTAGATGGCTCTACCAATGATACGAACAGAAGTTTCGTGCGGAGGATTCAAGAATACAAGGTCAATGAGGCTTTGCGAAGGATGAAGGGGGGCAAGGCGATGGATCCTGATGATATCCTTATCGAGGTATGAGGTGTCTTCGAGATATAGTGATAGTATGGTTAACAAAACTATTTAACCATATCTTTCGGTCAAACAAGATGCCAGATGAGTGGAGGCGAAGTATATTAGTACCAATATTTAAGAATAAGAGGGATATTTAGAGTTGTAGCAACTATTGTGGAATCAAGCTAATGAGCCATACAATGAAGGCATGTGAAAGGGTTATTGAGCATCGGTTGAGAAGGATGACAAGTGTTACTAAAAACTAGTTTGGTTTTATGTCTAGGAGGTCAACCATAGAAGCGATCTTCTTGCTAAGACAGCTAATAGAAAGGTATAGGGAGCAGAAAAAGGATTTACACATGGTTTCCATTGACTTAGAAAAGGCCTATAACAAGATAACAAGGAATGTTATGTGGTGGGCGTTGGAGAAGCACAAAGTCCTAACAAAGTACGTAACCCTTATTAAGGATATGTACGACAATGTTATGACAAGTGTGCGAACAAGTGATGGTGGCGCTGAGGACTTCTCCATCAAGATAGGGCTACATCAAGGATATGTATAACAATGTTGTGACAAGTGTGCGAACAAGTGATGGTGACCCTTAGCATCTGGTATCCTTTGTGACAAGAAAGTGCCACATAGGCTAAAAGATAAGTTCTACAGAACAGCGATTAGGCCTGCAATGTTGTATGGTGCGGAATGTTTGCCTACCAAAAGATGGCATATTCAGTAATTAAGTGTAGCAGAGATGCGCATGCTACGATGGATTTATGGTCATACGAGGAAGGACCAAGTTCGTAATGAAGTTATTCGTGATAGGGTTGGGGTGGCACTAATTAAAGAGAAGATCGTCCAAAATCGCTTGGGATGGTTTGGACATATCCAACGAAAGCCTCCAGAAGCATCGGTGCATAGTGAAATTCTTAAACGCACTTATAATGTTAGAAGAGGTAGGGGCCAACCTAACCTAATATGGGAAGAGTCAGCAAGGAGAGATTTGAAAGATTGGAACATACCCAAAGACTTAGCTTTAGATAGGGGTGTATGGAAATTAGTAATCCACGTGTTCGAACCATGATCTTGATTTTGATACTGTTTGGCTCTTTTTAATCATAAGATGATATCTCTTATTGGGTTTTATTTCTAGCCTACCCAACTTGCTTGGGAGTAAAGGCTTTGTTGTTGTGGTGGTGGTGATGGAAGGCTTCGGAGGGTTTTTATGCAACATGTGTAGCAAAGATCTTAATACACAATCTGATGGCTATGAACGTGTCTGCCTGGAACAATCAATAAAGGATTCCTTCGCTTATCCCATACTCGAGAGAAGAAACTAGCTCATGGCCAAGCAGGTGGTGATGAGTGCAGCACAAAACATAAGCGGGGTGGGAATGCTAGCAATTTCTTAGCCTATTTCGTCGCTCGTCTCTCAGACTGGTCCCCGCTTCGATCCGCTCGATACAGCTAGGCATGGTAGCATGTACGATTATAGCTACTCGCTGCACCGGCCTGACCTGTGTCCCCGTGCCAGTGCCACTCCCGGAGTCGAGCTCCAGCTCCAGCAGCGGCAGGCTGCGCATCTTCTCCGGCACGGCGGGCGAACCCTACGCTGGCCCAGGAGATGGCGTGTTACCTGGGCATGGAGCTGGGCAAGATCAAGATCAAGAGGTTTGAAGATGGGGAGATGTACGTGCAGCTGCAGGAGAGCGTGCGCACGGGGCTGCGACGTCTTCCTGGTGCAGCCGACGTGCCCTCCGGCGAACGAGAACCTCATGGATAGTTGCTTATCATGATCGACGCCGGCAGGAGGGCCTCCGCCAAGAACATCGTCGCCATCATCCCCTACTTCGGCTGCGCAAGGGCCGATCGACCGGAAGAAATGCAGAGTCGGGAGTCCATCGCCAGCATGCTCGTGCCCTCATGACGCAGGCGGACGCCCACCGCGTGCTGGAGTCCATCGGCTACTTCGACCGGGCAGCCGGTCTTTCTGGCCAGCAAGACCGTCTGCCCCAACGAGGTGGTGGTGTCCCTCCCCAGAGGTGACGGCGCGCGCCTTTGCCAAGAAACTGGCCATCGTTGACAAGAGGCTGCACGGACATAACCAGGCCGAGGTGGTGCATCTCATAGGTGATGTTTGGCCGTCATGGTGGACGGCATGGATGATCGACACCATCAGTGAACGCCAGAACCACCCGTCGTTGCCTCCGTGAGGTGGCCCCCTTCCCTGTAGACGAAGATAGGGCGGCTGCGGGTGCCATCTCCGGCCTCCCCGCACCCCACCTCTGCCACAGTTAAAAGAGTTTCGCTGAGGGGCACTTGCCATTGCGTTCTAAACCCTACACATTGCTACCTATGTTCCCTATCTGTTTCGTATATTCTTGCACCTGCTGCAATGATACTACTTGCCAAAGGCAAAACTGGGGTTCATGTTCCATAGCATACAAAATAGCATTCAATCAAGCTCGCATACATGCCTCGACATTAGATAATAATATACAAGATCAGCATGTTGGTATATGATAATGGCAGCATTAAATAGGCAAACTAGTCTAACTCATTACATGAAAGCTCCAGCTCAAGCCTTGGTTCCTTATTTACTTGTTGAACAGTGCGAGTTTTGCTCCCTCACCTCACCCACACAAGCACCCAGTTCTTCGGCAAGTTTTATGGCACCAACACCAGTCCTTGACTTGCCTGCTGCACCTTGCATCTTCTTTATCTTTGCACTAAGCGAGCCACTAGCTGCCAACAGGGAGATAAAAGCACCAAAAGAGCATCCAGTGACTAAATAACAATGCGGTTGATATGCACACATTCATCAAGATAAAAATAGTAGCAAATTTTATTACAAAAGGTGAAAGAATTCAGCAACGCCCTGACAATACTTCTAATTCAAGCGACACCGGCAGCAACACTTCTAATTCAAGAACAGAGATTGAAACAGAGGGAAGCATATTTGTACCTTGCCACTCAAAAACAACTTTTGGCTCTCCATTTATCACTTTTGGATATTGATCTATGCGAGAATCCTCCAGTATCAATTCTTCAACCTATGCCAAAAGAGAACAGAGAAGAACAATGAGTTCACAAGTGCTAGTGTCATAACGTGTGGGAGATATCTAGATTCTCATTAATGGAAAATTTTCAATAACAGAGCAATATAAATATGGTCAATTTTTTGCATGCCATTGCATAGTCGGATAGCCTCTTATGTGCCATCACTTAGGGTTGTTCTCTTCAGCTTATCTTATTTGCTCATAAGTTAAATTTTAAGAGCTTCCGAGGTAGCTTGGAAAGTTTAGTGGGCTTCGTTTGACTTGTTTTTGATAGCTATGAGACATTGTTTCGAGATAGAAAAAAACAGACTGCAAAAGCCAATGCGTTTAACTTTTCAATTCAGACATTAGATAAGAACAGATAGGAAAAATATCTTATGTGCCACAACAGAGCCGCATAATATCTTACATGCCATCACTTTGAGGCTTCTCTTCGGTGCTACCGCAAATAGGCAAATATTGTCCTCCATGCCACTGCCGTCAATGTTTTTTAGTTTCCACCGATATACACACTCATAATGCCCAAAATACCCTTTACACTTGTGTAGCTAACCAATAGGACCTACATGGTAGTTCCTCCATTTTCTTCTTCCCTCTTCACTTCTCTCCCTCTCTTAATTTTCAGCCGGCCCTCCTCCCCTCCTACGGCCATAGAGGGGATTGTAAAAGTAGGGGTAAAATGGTCTTTTCTCAGCCCCTTAATGGACTAACAGAAAACGGTCAACAATCACATATAGGACAATATTGAACTGATTGCAAAGAAAGGGGCGACTAAGCAATGGCATATAAGGAGCTATCCGACTATGCAATGGCATATATAAAATTTACCTAAGAAGATAAGCTGAAGATAAGAGTGTTATCTTCAACTTATCTTCTTATTTGCTTACAAGCTAAACTTCGAGAGCTTCCCGAGATAGCTTGAAAAGTCCGGTGAGCTTTTTTTGACTTGTTTCTGAGAGCTTTGAGACGTGGTTTCGAGATAAAAAAAAGGACTGCAAAGGCCAGAGTGTTTGATTTTTCGATTTGGAGATAAGTAGATAAGATAAGAAGATAAGCTAAAGAGAACAAACACTTAATCGCCTCTTTCTTATTTGACGTCGCCATTGTTCCAATATTGTTCTGCATGACATTGTTGAAAAATTATCCTTTTTGTTTAATCTATGTAAACATACCAAAAAAATTTCAAAAAATCACAATATTGTTACATATGAAATACTTTCAATATATATTTTTTGGTATTTTTACAAAAGTTTTTATGTTAAATTTACACTTAAAAACGTTATAAACGTAAAAGATTTATCACAAAAATACTAAAAAATGTATTTTTTTTAATGTTTGAAATGTTTGAATAGCTTAAAAGATAAGCGTTCGCCAATGGCACATAGGGCAAGAGCAATTACAATGGCATAGAAGAGATAAGCCTCTAAGTAATGGCATATAAGATTTTAGACGGCTCTGCAGTAGCATGTAAGGTATTTTCCCATATAAATATTAGACTATTGTCAATTGTTTGCTCATTGCTCAATAACAAAAATATTTGCTGCTTAAGCTATTCCCCAACAGCATTCTTCTCTAGCAGAGGAAGAAATAGAGTGTGCCATAGCAAAGAGCAGTCAGGAGTTAAAATACTATCGAAAACCATATTTTTGGGTAAGTGCCCAAGAACACCAGGACTAATAAAACTTTTAGCTGTTATTTTTGATAAATGCCACGAGTAGTTACATTTTAAAACCTGGTCAGTATGTTCTTTAAAGTTATTTATGCCATGTGGTATAAACATTTATTGGTTGACAGGAAAGTACTGCCAAGTCCTCGCAATTGCTTCATATGCACACATGCATGTTGTGTGCCTAAGTACTAAGTACTAACATTTGTAAAATGGTACAACAAAATGGCACCTCCATGCAATTTCCTTAAAAAACTAAAGTTACATAATGCTGACCAATGTAAGTCAACAGCTACATAATTAAGTGGAATATACTGCTAAATAACTACCTTCTTCCACAAGACAGCATTCCTTCTCTCTCGGGGAGCGAGTAGATGATCCCGTAGCCAAGAGGTGACAACCCAAGGCTCACATTTGGGGTTGCCAATCTTTGCGTTTATGGCATTGTCTTCAAGGATTTCACACACCTAATAGATGACAACAGATAGGCACAAATAACATGAGGCTCCAACATAGTTTTCTACCTTTCTCCACTTCCACCACCTCCCTCACGCTTGGAAGATGTGGAGGATAGGAGGTGAATGTATTAGTAAATAGTTCTAAAAAGTAAAAAAAAATTGTCAGTACTGTGATCACTCCAAGCAAATTTTGCAAAAACAATAAAACTCACAGCTATAGATTACAACACGAGCATCTTTTCATTTGCAATTTTGTAAATCATCAATCCAAGTAAACTCAGTTTGCCCATCCATGTGATATACCGGACTTGCACAAAAGATTGTTAGCACAGCATTTGACAGTAGTACATCAACTTGCATCGTTATAATACAAACATATACAACACACAAAGAATAGACATCTAAAAGAATTATTATTATTATTATTCAATACCTGCTCGTATATTTGCTCAGCTCTCTTTGACAATGCTTGTCTCCAATAGAAGTTCCATAGAGTCCAGAGCAATGCTGCAAACTTGGGTTTTATCATTATTATTTGAGCTGTATTCAAACAAGCTGCATATCTAAGATGGTAATGCTAGAAACATACCAGCATGCAGAAGGTCATCACAAAGATGATATTCCTAAAGATCCATTGACGAACTAGACAACTCAGGGGCCTATGAAGCTCTGCAACCAGCTCTGGACATTTAAATGCTTCGACTCTGGACAGAAATATGTATATGGACACCCAACATCTGTCAAGGACTCAAGGTATCTGGCAGGTATTGGTAGGTAGGGGAAAAAAGGTTATTTTGAAGCATACTTATTATGAGTTGATGTTGCCACAAAGAAGCCGCCTGCACTCTCCAGCACCTTATTTTTTGCAACTTTAATTCCATCCTCACTTAGTCCTACAGGATCCTTGGTTAATAGCTCATCAGCCATATTTGAGATATCAAGTTCTTGGAACTGAGAGTCAGGAAACAGAAGTACATGAGGATATGGGGAAGAAAGGGGAATATAGTTGGGAGATTTGATCATATGCCACTCCCAAAGATGTGAATAGGGAATTGCTACAACCGAGTTGTATGGAAAAACATGAGGTGGGGCAAGATAACAGACCAATATTTTGCCAGCTTGGCCACATAAAGCACGGGCATGTTCATCGCAGATTCTCAGCTGTAGCAACTGTGACTACAAAGTGTGTTGGGAAGACACAAGTATAAGGGAGCATGACTGTAGAAGAAGAGAAGGCAGGAGGAAGGGGGCGAGGCAGTACAATCTTGTTAGCAGTTTGGGTGACAAGTCCATCCTCTATGCATGTCTTGCCATATTTCTTGAATCCCTGGGCGCACCCGAGCTTGCCATCCACACATAGTCCGCTCTCAGGGCAGGGTTCACATGAATCTGCACATGGATGGATGCTTGAGAGGATGAATATTACGGATAATTACTGGCCAGGCTGCTTTGACCTGAACTAGATAGGAGAGAAGGAGAAGCAAGCAAGCAAAGAGGAGGAATGAATCACCGGAGCCGGAGGCATAGGGGTCGTCGGAGTCGCAAAAGGGCTTGGGGCGGCGATTGAGGAGGCTGCAGGCTGCGGCGGCCGCGGCCGCGATGGAGAGGACAGCGAGCAGGCGAAGGAGGTCGTCCCTGGCGGGGAAGAGACCGGGAGGGGGCTCGGCGAGAGGCCACCGGGGTCCCGGCCGCCGCCTCGACGAGCGCGACGGCATGGGTGGAGCTCAGCTTAGGACCTCCTCCTCCTACTGGGCTCTCTTTGTGTTCTAGGTAGTGTTTCGTTGGGCGGTTGCGTCTGCGTTTGCTTATAAGTTAGAAATTTGTAACTCCTCGCTAAGAATATATGAGAGATCAAAAAATTATAAAAAAATGATTTTGAGAGTTTTAAGAAGAAATAGTAAGATCTACAAAAATTGGCTACCAAACGTCAAAACGTTTGACTTGTATAAAAATAATAAATTTTCAGTTTATAAGCAAACGTAAACGCAAATGCCAACGCCGAAAGAAACACTACCCTAGTTAGGGGTGAAGGGCCCATATATGGGCGGCCCATGTGCCCCTGCCCTGCCCTCGCTGCCTTCGTCTATTCCTAGCGCCGCCGGTGCCGCACGGCCAAGCAGGCGTCAGCCCCGCTCCGCGCCTCCTCCGCTTGCTACCGTGGGAGGCGGGAGGTGCCTCCGCTCTGCCGCTAGAGAAAATGAGGAGCGGGGAGATCGATGGAGCTGTCGCCTCCGCCGTCAGCAGGTGGTTCAAGCCCGAACAAGCCTTCGACCTCCTCCAAACCGCCACCCATTGCGCGAGCCTCGAGGTCTCACGCCTCCGCCTCGCCAGCCGGCCCCAAACAGTCTGAGGTGTACGGCTTCGTCGGATCCATCACCACCGTCATCGCCACCGCCTTCTACCTCGTCTGGGCCTACACGCCCGAGCCTTACCTCCACTCCCTCGGCATCACTTATTACCCAAGCAGGTAGAGATGGTATACTACTACCCTTAACCTTGCATCCTCCTCCTCCTCCCCTCCGCAATTACTTTCAGTTTATTTTTTGCTCTCACCCAAACTGCTTTCCTATCATGGAGTAGCATAGTATACTCTTCTTTTTTACATTTATGTTATTTACATGGTCAGATTATCCGAATCCAGATATATTCCGGTCAAGCCTGCGTTCAAGAAATGCATGGCAGCATTGTTGTACTTGGTCAAATCAAATCCAAGTAATCAACCAATTGCAACATGGTTGCTTACTTACTGCTGTGCTTTCTCAGGTATTGGGCGTTGGCAGTGCCATCCTTTGCGACGGTGGCGGTCACACTGTCCATGGTCATCTATATGGGCTTCAACTTCCTGGCCACTCCTCCCCCTACTTCCTTCAACACCATTTTTGGTGAGATGTATTTCCCTTTTATTACCTCTATTTGCCATGCACAGTATGTGGCTATAGCATGTCATCATGTTGATGTCAGGAGCGTAATGCATGCTAACTTTCTTTGTACAGCTTGTTTGACAATACATTTGCATTCATCTTCCATTCCCAGCTAATATTTCTCTTTTTAATGTCCAGATGAGCATAGCCGCGAACGCACTATATTCTCTCCTGCAATGGAAGCAGAGAGGCCCATTGAACCCATTTCAGACATTAGCATTGATCAAATAAACAAGCTTATGTCTGGGGATTGATGATACTACTCCAGATTGATGATGAATCTGCTACTTATTTTTATCTATGGATAGAAGGTGAATGACATCATTATTCTACTGCATGTATGTTTATCTGCAATCTAGTAAACAATAGAGTTGTACATATCGGTCGTATATGTGTCGATCTTGTAACCTTGGGGTGTGCTTCAAATTTTCAATAGGGACACACATCAGTGATATGCCAGGACTTTGATCTCTGCCTCAGGTACTCTGGACCCTAGCACCCTGCCTGCCAAAGCTTGCACTTTATCTCTGGCTCATGAGCAACTCGGGCTTGGCATAGGCTTGTGAATCAAACGAGTGCGAGTCAAGCCTCGATTCTAGCCCGGCATCGAAACAAGCTGACCCAAGACTGGCCTTGGCCAAGGTTATCTAAGGATTTCATGTGCCTAGGCAGGCAAAATTTTTTGCATGTGGATGAAGATTTCGACTATAACATGTCACTATTTTGGACATATGTACTAATATTTCATAATATAGAAATGCATTTCTATGCTATATTTGATATTTCTAAGGATAAATGATATGTTTTTTAGAGAAACTATTTCATGTAATTCATCAATTATTAATCCCCGCCTATGACCGCCTAGTAATCACTGCCTAGTCACAGCCTGTAAGAGTGTGTCGAATATGTGTATAAATAGGGTTATGTTTGGACTCTGAGTTGTAATAGACGGGTAGAGGATAGAGTTGGACTCTATACCCTAGACCCTATATAAAGGAAGCATTGCCGTTGTAACCTGTCAAGACAACATAGTTGTAATGCAGGATGTGCAGGGGTCAGCGGTCGATATGTGGCTGTGACCGGGGTGGTCCAGTGTGCTTATGCTTTTGGAAGGAGCGTCCGTAATCGTGCCCCGTAGATGTAGGCACTCGTACTGAACTACGTTACTAAACATAGTGTCTCCGGTATCGTCTAGATCTTGCATGAAGTTAAATTCCTAACAAGTGATATTAGAGTGGGGTTAGCTATGCGAAAGATCTCTATATAGGCGTGAGGATCATGTCTTTAGACAACGTCTAATAATGCTCAGTGACGCAAGGTGGAGCATGGCGGCGATCGACGATTCGATCGTTGGTGTCGGGTACTCCAGGCAGGCGGCTCAAACCGTTTGATGGGTTACACTTGGTGAGGATTAGCCAGACATGGCGATTGGACCAATAAAGTGGCTGGGGAGTCGGCGCAGCGACGACAGAGACTTCGGCTCAGAATTAAACCAGCAATAGGGCCAGACGTGGCAAGCGGTCAGATAGATTGGACCGGTGGGAGCATTAATTGAGGCGATGCAACCACATACGTACAGCATAGGACGCCATCATGACACATGGAGCAATTTTGTGTCGGTGATGTGGGCGACCAACGTGTCGCATGTTCATGCACGAGGTGTGTGGTAGCGTGGAGATAGCACGCAGGAAGACGGCAGGTCTGAGACTAAGTTAGACTTGTTGGGCGGCTCTGAGTAAGCTGTGAAGTCTTAACTCGACACCAAGTACACGGATGTTCGCACAGGACAATTTTGAACTTCTATGTAGTGAAGTCATATTTGTCAAGGTGGAGTTTGTAAGAGTTTGTGTTGAATATGTGTATGAATAGGGTTATGTTTGGACTCTAAGTTCTAATAGGTAAGTGGAGGATAGAATTAGAGTCGGACGCTGTACCCTAAGCCCTATATAAAGGGGGCACTGCTATTGTAACCTGTGAAGATGACATAGCTGTAGCGTAAGGCGCGCAAGGGGTCAGTGGCTAACATGTGGCTGACCCAGGTGGCCCGATGTACTTTTGATTTTGGGGAAGAGTGCCGGTAACCATGCCCCGCAGATGTAGGCAATCGTGTCGAACTGCGTTTCCAAACATCGTGCATCCGGTGTCGTTTAGATCTTGCATGGCGTTGAATTCGTAACACCGCTTAGGACCACTTAGTCACAGCCTAGAACCACCTAATCAACCCCTAGGACATCGCCTAGACCCAAAGCAAGGCGACAGGCTGTTGCCTAAGGAAACGCCCTGACTCACTCGAACTCGGCCCATTTACAAAAAAACCTATAAAATCTTAATTTTCAAGTTCAAAACACCACGCAAGATCCAGGGAACACCCTGTTGAACTCGGCCCATTTGCAAAAAAAAAAGCCTATAAAATCTTAATTTTCAAGTTCAAAACACCACGCAATGATCCACTATCCACATTTAATCCACAAGACACTCAACCTTATCTCTTCCCCCCATATATAAAACGAATCTTTTCTCTAGCTTCCAGCTTACTTTACACTGAACCCCTCCATCCTCCCCATCCTCCAGCAATATATATGAACTCCCGCACTAGAGCCGGTACTCATCCTAAGATATGAGCTTTAGTGACTGATTCGAGCTCCTATAGTGCATCCTCATCCATTCACCTCTCTCCCCTTCATCGGTCAGCCATTGCACGCCTCTAGCAAATGCCACGGAGAGTTTTGAATCATCAAGATGGCCTCCACCATGGTTTCGAGTGTAATGTGTTACTATTTTATACTGTAGAAATACATTTATATGCTATGTTTCAGTGTGACTGGTCTCCATGACGTCGAATCCGGTGGATGGCGAGGTCGGTGCCTCCATGAGGCAGGGGCAGTGTCAGCGGAGCTTGTCAGGGCATACCGATGTGGATCCAAGTAAAGCGGGTTTGTCCAAGGTAGCATACACAAACTTGAGTGGGGGCGACATGGGCATGCATGGGAGACGGCTCGTGAGCTTGCTTGAGCTTTGAATGAGCCTAAGCTCGACTTGAGCTGAGCTCGATAAGCCAAACGAGCCGAGCCTAAACAACCTTGGCTTTCTCAGACTCATCTTGTTTCCACCCTTATTGTTTGCACGCATAGCTGCATACAGACTAGGGCAGAGGCAAGCGGGCCTACATCAGCTAGGTAGCATCACAGGCCAATTCGGATAGTATCCCTATTTTGTATCCATCAATATGTAGCATACTATATCTATATTTATATCCGGCAAAAAAAAACCTAGATATCATCTGTATCCATAATAATGCAAAAAAGGAAAACATCTACTTCACCCCCCTTGAACTATCCCACCTAGTGCACGTTTCTTCTTTACTTCAAATCGATCCCTTAGTCCACCTTCGCCTGCCGAATCTCTTTCTTTCCTCCACTGTTTTAAATATCGCGCTATAGCGCTGCTATAGCCCCGATATAGCATTTAGGTCACCTCGGCCGCTATGCATCAGCTGTACTAGTGGTTTTGTCCGATATCATCGATATATCGCACTGATACACCCGATATCCGCTACACGCTATATAACCGCTATTGTACAAAACACTTAAATTATATCTAATTTGGCAATACCATTTCAAATTAGTTATTAAGCATTCACTAAATTACATTTATTAACATTCCTTATCCTTAGAAATCCCTATATACTAACTAATAGTAAGATAACTCTTCCTCTTCCAATTTTTCTCTCTCATACTGATAATGATTGAGGATGCATCTAAGATCTAAGTTTCATGCCAATGATGATGGTATGTAAGAAAAAATAGTTGATGAAATAAAAAAACTATATGTGGATTTTATTATGTTGATATTATCCTAGTGTAGACATGTGTTATTTGATATTTTTGACTTTTTATACAAATTATGCCTAAATGTCCATTTTTAATCGAATGGAGCCAAATTATCCTCTATTCTTTGGTTTTAGATTATTATGGACTAAAACAAAATGGTATATCAAACTATCTACTTCTTTTTATTATGAAGTTATATGGAGTTCTCTAGTATCAGCAAGGGTCAAACGGAAACAACCTCTCTATGATTTTTAATCTCAGGGGTAGGGTTGCGTACACCAAACACCCCCTCTTACCCCACTTTCGTGAGAGTTTCCTTAGAAACATCGGGGTATGATGATGATAATACAAATTATGTCTAACATTTAGTTTAAAATTAAGTACCACTTTATATATATTTTTTATTTTTGTTATAGTTGAGCATGTAGCATCCGCTATATCGCTGATATACGCTATCCGCTATAATATTAGTCCACCGCTACACTTCTGCTACACACTATTTAAAACCTTGCTTTCCTCACTCTGCTTGAATATACTACATACCCACCTACTCCATCAGATCCACCTTCGCCAGCTCTATCGGCCTCACCTCCACCAGCTTTATCTCCTCAACCAGTTCCACCAGCATCACCTCCTCTAGTAGCTCCATCTCCACTAGCTCCACTAGCATCACCTCCTCCAGTGGCTCCATCTCCACTAGCTCCACCAGCTCCATCTTCAGCAACGCCACCTTTCTTTGTTTTCTCGCCTCTGCTTATTCGTTTTCGTACACCCATAGTCCACCTCACTTTAGTTTACCCTCTCTTCTCGAACTTGCTCCTTAGATTTCTTCTCCTATTCTACTCTCTCCTGCTCCAGGGCCTTTGACTTCAGAGTCTTCTCCTTTTACTTCGGAGTTTCCTCCCCCACAATATGCTTTTTATGATCATAGTACAATTCCTTGTCCTGATCGCTATGGTTTTGCCACCTCTGCCACTCCCTTCTCTGAGCCTACTTCCTATCGTGATATTGTTACTCATCCTAAGTAGCAGTTCGCTATGACTGAGGAGCTCGCTGCTTTGGAGCGTACTGGCACTTGGGATCTTGTTTCATTCCTCTTGCTTATGTTCATCAATGGACTTTCTATTAGCTTAATGTGAAGAATATTTTTCTTCACGGTGAGCTACGTGAGGAGGTTTACATGCAACCACCTTCTAGCTACTCTGTGCCTAATGGTTATGTGTGTCGCCTTCGCGTTTTCTTTATGGGCTCAAGCAAGCTCCTCATGCTTGGTTTGAGCGTTTTACCTCCATTGTCACTGTTGTTGGTTTTGTTGCCAGTCAGCATGATCCTGCTCTCTTTGTTCACATCTCTCCATGTGGCCGGACACTTCTTTATGTCGATAACATGCTTATCAATGGTGATGACCCATAGTACATCTCCTTTGTCAAGGCTCGTCTCAGTGAGCAGTTCTAAATGTCTAATTTGGGCCCTCTTCGGTACTTTCTTGGGATTGAGCTCACTTCCACACCTAAGGGCTACTACCTTTCCCAGCAGAAGTACATCCATGACCTTCTTGTTACTCATTGTTGTGGATCCACATTGAGTTTGAGGGTGTGTTAGATGTATAGCTTTATGGGTCTAATATGAGCTTTTCTTATATGTCCTTTTGTACTTGTATATATACTGGTCTATTGGTTTCAGATCAATACAAGATGTCTTTGTAACAGCCAGAACTCATATTCTTTACCTGCATAGGGAGAGGTCATGACCAATTCACCAAGTGTTGATTCGATGTCATGATTTCGGGAGCAGATTTAGCTATGTTATCAATCTATCAACCGTAATAACACATGGTAAGAGCAGTCATCAACTTCAGCCTGCAAATGAAACATTAAGTCATCCTACTTCAGAATTTTAATTCTGGGGATTGTAGTTCTCATGCAGCCAATGAGCTAGCTACTTCTGCCATTTTTTGGTACATATTTCTAATTCTACAGAAGTAACTTAAATATTCACCATGTACTGCATGGTCCAAATTTTCAGCTTAAGCATTCAGCATCTTGTTTTGAGACAAGGTCAATGTTTCTCATTTATAAATGCAAATGTATGTTACAAAATTTAGGGCACACAAAAACAGAGGCATTGATAAAGACACTTAAAATGTACCGATAGAACTCTCAAAATGCTGATAATCTCAACAAGAGAATTCCTACAGGGCAGCTCTTAGGCTGCATTTGTTTTGGGGTTAGATTAAATTGGTTAGCTAACCTTAATCCAACTATATTAGCTTAACTTAATCCAGGTTTTGTGTTTGGTAACTAATCTAGTTAATCTGTACTGTTTGGTTGGGTTAGATGGGTTAGTAGAGAGGGTTCAGGTTATCATGCCCTCTGGTTGGGTTAGCTAATCCTGGGTTAGTGGGGTTAAGTAGTGTTGATGGATTAACTTAATCTCGCTTAATCCAAGGGCGTTTGATGGATTAAACCCTTAATCAACCCCAACCAAACGTAGCCTTAAACTAAATTTCTTACACTAACAACTAATAGAACTCATTAATCTTGACAAATCTAGCAATATGAAGTTCAGAATTAATACCAGTTCCATTTATGCACATTTCACAAATTGAAATATGTCATCAACATGGCCATTGGAGGCGGCAGCTTCGGCTTAGGGCAAGAGAGGAGGCGGCAAGGACGTTGGCATCAACATCGAGAGTGGAACAGGGGAGGAGATGGGTGGGAAGGGGAGGGAACAGCACCGTGACCTTGCTCATCGGCAGCAGCGGATCTGGCTCAGTTAGGGCTTATGGTGAGGGAGGAATGCCGGTGACAAAGGAACTATAGGGGAGGGGAAAGGGTCATCAACGTGGGCTAGGCGGCGGTGACTAGGGATGTAAGTGGTTGTGGACAATTCGTAAACCCACATAATTTAGCCCGTATAAAACATTAAACGACCTCCTGCATATTATTCCCAAAAAATAAGTGGGTGGCCCGTGTAACCTACCAAACCTGCTTAAGCTCGTTTAAGCTCACATGTGGGT
The DNA here is from genome assembly GCA_036346145.1 of Olyra latifolia. Lineage (NCBI taxonomy): Eukaryota > Viridiplantae > Streptophyta > Magnoliopsida > Poales > Poaceae > Olyra > Olyra latifolia. Next base: position 197,848 of record JAYEVC010000041.1, on the reverse strand, counting down.
CCCACTTTTACCTATTTGCATGACTTGCTAATTTGCACAAAGTAGTTTCCAAATATAGAATCGTATCCAACAAATTTTGGTTAATTTCAAAAAAAATAGTGTGAACACAATATTTTTAAAAAGAGAATTACACTGTTTTTCCCTAAACTTGGAACGAACTTTACTTTTTTGGTCTCTTAAACTTGTATCTGTTTGCACCCTAACCTTAAAACCGTTAAGGTTTTCATTAAACATTGAGGTGACGCTTATATATGTTCCACGTCACCATTAAGTGTTGACTAAACTATCCATATATACAAAGAATATTGACATGGTATTCTTGTAGATACCATGTCATCTTCTCTAGTCTCTCTCCGTAAATTGTAATGTAAAGGATCTGTATACTTCTTTCCTAGCCATCGGCGATTGTCGACCCTAGAGTCATCATTGATAGTGAAAACGTGCAATTTCTAGAAAAAGTTTTTTTAACCTTTTGTAAATAATTATTTTAATATTAACCCTCGTGAAAAAATATTTTCATATCTAACCCTTTCGCCGCGCCATTTAAATGCAATGCGCGCATTATTAGCCCTGACGCGCCATATGCATTTGGCGGCAAAAGGTGCTCTGTTGGCACCAGTGCGCGTCCGGCCGACGTGGCAATTACGGGACCCACCTGCCGAGTCAAGGTCTTGTCGTGCCATCCCGTCTGGCGCGTCAAGGCTCTGGCTGGGGCGTGGGCCTGGCCTTGCCGCGCCAACCCGCCCGGCGCGGTAGGGGTAGGCCCCGCACTTGCCACGCCGACCGGCTGGTATTCCTCAGTGCCAGCATGTGAACATTAGCCGCGCCAACCGCAGTGGCGCGGCCAAAAGGGTTAGATGTGAAAATATTTTTCCGCGAGGGTTAATATTAAAATTGAAAGTGCATCTAGGCCCTTTAAAGATTTTGGTGATTAATGACAAGTAATTAAAGAACTAATGAGCTTCATTGAGTATAAACACAGATTAAAGAATGGATTGATGAAATTTTTGAAGAGTGTGGATCCCTCAAGAATCTTGAAGCAAGACGGAGTCGGTAATGACAAATTGTAATTTCCATTTGTCTTGAGTTCTTAAGGACCGCCGTACTATTAAGAGGGATAAACCGAGAAAATATATTTTAGGTATCTCAAGTGCTCACTAGAAAAATCTTAGTTTGAATTTTAGGTCACTCAAGTCAAATTCCACTGAAATTCCTTGAAAATCTTTCTTCGGGGGTCGGACAGTCCGCCCCTGATGTTCGGACTGTCCGGGTCCTCGGACAGACCGAAATCGATCTCTTGCAAGGCTTCTTTGTTCAAAATATTTATTCGGACGGATCAGTATCTTGTGTTGAATTGTCCGAAATTTTGACAGACCGACCCATTTGCTGCTGGCTCATTGTTCGGAAAATATTTATTCGACGGTCAGGCCCATGAACTCGGACTGTCCGACCCTACTTGCTTCGTGGGACTTCCAAACTTCACCTCATAGTCTAAAAGGCAATTTCTGACCGTTGACCAATGTTCTTCAACTCAAAGACCCCGGACAGTCCGACCCTAAACCTCGGACGATCCGGATCGTTTATACACAATAAGCGGCCATTTCTTAGGGGCCTATAAATACACACCCCTCACCTCCTAACACCGTTTGCCCGTTGGAAAGAAAGAGAAAACACTGCTGCTCCTTGTTCTTGAGCTCTCCAAGCTTCCTCTCTTTCGATTTGTTCGATCTAAGCCTCTCTAGGGTTGAGAAGCTGATTTGAGTGCTTGGTTTTCAGCTGGATTTGATCTTGTGAGCACTAGGGCCACCTCCTCGTGTGTTTTCTCAGTGGATCTATTTCTCTTGGAGTTTGAGGACTCCTAGACGGCTAGGAGTCACCGGGGAGCTCCCAATCTTGGTGTGGTGAGCCTCCGGAGTCTGTGAAGGTTCGATTCCACCTCCGCAAGGAAAGGAATCAAGGAGTGAAGCCGGTGAGTGCTTGGTGCAACGCCGGGAGGTTAGGGTTGATTGCAACCCGGGACTCAAGTGTGACCGAGTCCTCATCAACAGATAGTAGGATCCCCTCAAGGATCCGAACTTCGGGAAAAATCCGACGGTTTCATCTCTCTCCATTTATCTTTGTTGTTTCTTCAAGCTAGATCTAAGTTGGTTTAAACTTGTTTGTGCTTGAGTGCTAGAGAGTCTGTCTTGACATCTTCTCTGAGTTATTTTGGTTGAGGATTGACGACATTTACATCATCAGTTTCAGCTTTTGCCTAGTTTATACTTCTGCTCTGCTTCAGTTCGGACTGTCTGTGCTCAAACTCGAACTGTCCGAGTTTCAAACTGTCTGTAATTACTTCCGCTTTAGTTAACTCTGATTTAAATTTGTAAATTGTCTATTCACCCCCCTCTAGGCAATATCACGATCCTTTCAATTGGTATCAGAGCCTAATCTCTTGATTAAGGCTTAACCACTTGGAGAAAGGATGTCGTCTGAAGAGGATAAAACTAAAAACAATGAAATTGATCTTACCAAAGTATCTTTTGACTATGGAGCTAACCCCTCATCGTCTTCATCTCATGTCTCCGTTTCATCCGGTAGGGCGCCTTACTTTGATGGCACCTACTATCCTCAATGGAGACATAGGATGAAGATGTATTTGAGGTCACTTCACCCCTCCATTTGGCGTATTGTTGAAACAGGATACAAGCCAAATGACCCCGAGAAGCTCATCACCGAAGATGAGCAAAACTCGTACCGCAACGATCAAGCCGCCAATGCTATACTTGCCGTACTTAGTCCAAGCGAATTTAATCGTGTTGATGGGCTTGAAAATGTCAAGGAAATCTGGAAAACATTGAAGATTGCTCATGAGGGCACATCAAGGGTCCGTGAAACAAAGATTGAGCTAGTTCATGGTAAGCTAGCTAGATTTGTCTTGGAACAAGGCGAGAGTTACAAGAGCATGTTTGATCGCCTCATGGTCTTAGTCAATGAGGCCAAGAGACTTGGAAGTAAGGAAGTCTCCGACATGGCGGTGGTCAAGCTCATTCTTAGAGCTATCACACCCACTAACCGCCACTTAGTTCAAATCATCCGGAAAAAAGACAACTATCACTCTCTCACACCTCATGACGTGATAGGAAGAATATTGAACGATGAATTGATGGCCAAGGAAGCGGATGATGTGGATGAGCTTATGAAGAGTAAGAAAAAGGGGAAAGGGTTCAAGAGGACTCAAGCGATGATGAGAATGAGGGTGTCATGGACTTGGAAGAGATGGCACTCTTCATAAGAAGATTCAACAAGTTCCTAAATAAGAGTGGATTCCACAAGGGCTACAAGAAGGGATCAAACAAATCAAAGACAAGACACTCAAAGAGATCTTGCTATGAGTGTGGTGACACCGGTCACTTCATTGTGCCGATTGTCCAACAAGGAAGGACAAGGAAAAGGAAGAAAAGAAGAAACACAAGAGTCACAAAAAGAACAAAGGAAAGAGTAAGAACTACAAGAAAGGTGGTAAGGGTCAAGCTCACATTGGAGAGGAGTGGGAATCAAACTTCGACTCCACCTCTAGCTCCGAGTCCGAAGATGGAGGAGTGGCAATCATCGCTATAGCTAGACCAAACTCACTCTTTGGAGATTTGAGTGATGATGATGATGCTCCACTATGCTTCATGGCCAAGGGCCACAAGGTATCATCTAAATCTACTCCTCCATCTATTGTTGAATCTTACACAAGTGATAGTGATGAGGAAGTTAGTAATGCCAACTTGCTTGAGATGTTTAAGAAATTTGATATATCAAAATGAATGAGCTTATGAAACAAATAAAAAGGCAAAAGGAACTTCTTGAACAAGGCGAGGACTTGCTTATCCTAGAAAAGGAGAGAAACCGCCAACTAGAGAAGGACCTAGCTCTAGAAAAGAAGAAGGTTGCCTCTCTTGAGATCAACAATGCTTCACTCAAAGAAGAACTCATAAGTGCAAAGGAAGCACATGAAACTCTTATAGTGAAGTTTGATGATCTCGTAAAGAGCACCTCCACTCTCACTAGTGAAACTTGCACTTCTATGGCACCCACAAGCAATGGTTGCTCAAAATGCTATAATGTTGATATAAATGCTTGTACCACTAACTTTGAGACAATGCAAGATTTAGCTCATGAGAATGAAAAGCTCAAGGGTCTCCTTCGCGATGGGCTTCAAAAGTCATACAAGGGTAGTAAGGGTCTTGAGGAGATCCTCCACAAGAAACATGGCAACTACAACAAAGCGGGACTTGGATATGTTCCACCAAAGGGTAAAAAGGAGCACATAGTGGTTGCTCCGGTTACCAAACCTATCCGCTTTGTTAAAGCGAAGGGGACTAGACTCTATGCATCTCATGCTACTTTCAATGCATCTTATGTGCTTAGAAAAACTAGTCTTGGTAAGGTGGTTGCACATCATGTTGGGCCTAGACATATTGATGCACCTTTGGTGAGATCCATTTGGATCCCAAAGGCACTTCTAACTAACTTGAGAGGACCCGACATGGTTTGGGTACCTAAAGCGAAGGCATGATCTTTTGTAGGAATATCTCTCCGGTGGAACGAGTTGGGTTCTTGATAGCGGATGCACACATCATATGACCGGAGAGAGAGAAATGTTCACCGAGCTCAACACTGACGACTTTCCTAGAGAAAACATAGTCTTTGGAGATAATAGTGAAGGTAAAACCATTGGGTTAGGTAAGATTGCAATCTCCAAAAGCGCATTTCTATCAAATGTATTGCTTGTCGATTCCTTGAGTTATAACTTGCTTTCCGTACCTCAATTTTGTGCCTCCGGTTATAATTGTCTTTTCACTAATAAGGGTGTGGAAGTCATTAGAAGGAGTAATGGTTTAGTAGCCTTCAAAAGCCGTTTAAAGGGAAAGCTTTATCTTGTGGATTTCTCTATTGATAAACCCAACCTTGAAATGTGCTTGATGGCTAAATCTAGCATGGGTTGGTTTTGGCATCGCCGACTAGCCCATGTTGGTATGAGAAACCTTCACAAACTTCTAAAAGGCAACCATATTGACGGACTAACAAATGTTGTCTTTGAGAAGAATAGACCTTGTAGCGCATGTCAAGCGGGAAAACAAGTGGGAGCTTATCATCCCGCGAAAAATGTAATGACTACTACAAGACCATTGGAAATGCTTTATATGGATCTCTTCGGGCCAATCGCCTATATAAGCATAGGAGGTAACAAGTACGGTCTTGTGATTATCGATGATTTTTCTCGTTTCACTTGGGTTTTCTTTTTGCATGACAAGAGCGAAACACAAGGAGTACTCAAGAAATTCATGCGAAGGGCACAAAATGAGTTTGAGGTAAAGATCAAGAAAATAAGGAGTGATAATGGGAAGGAATTCAAAAATCGTGGTGTGGAAGAGTATCTCGATGAAGAGGGAATCAAACACGAATTCTCGGCTCCCTACTCCCCTCAACAAAATGGGGTGGCCGAGAGGAAAAATCGTACTCTCATCGAGATGGCGAGGACAATGCTTGATGAATACAAAGTATCCGATAGTTTTTGGGCGGAGACGGTAAACACAGCTTGTCACGCCATTAACCGGCTCTACCTCCACAAGCTATTGAACAAAACGTCATATGAGCTCCTCACCGGTAAAAGGCCAAATGTGTCATATTTCCGAGTCTTTGGGAGCAAATGCTACATCCTCAACAAAAAGGCTAAGTCCTCTAAATTTGTCCCTAAAGTTGATGAGGGTTTCTTACTTGGCTATGGTTCAAATGCTTATGCCTATCGAGTCTTCAACAATACCTCGGGTGTTGTTGAGATATCGCATGACGTAATATTTGATGAAACTAATAGCTCTCAAGTAGAGCAAGTTGATTCTCATATGCTAGGTGATGAAGAACCACCATGCGAGGCCATCAAGAAGCTAACACTTGGTGATATACGACCTCGTGAAGAAGAGAAGGAGCAAGACTCAACACAAGTCAACCCATCAACGTCAACAACACCAATACAATACAAAGATGAAGCAAGCAAATCGCTCAATGATGAAGTTGAAGTAATGGAGGATGTGATCAATGCAAAGACACATTCTAGAGTGCATCAAGGAGTACAATATGATCATCCAATCGACAACATTTTAGGTGACATCAATAAGGGAGTATCCACTCGATCTCGTTTAGCTAACTTTTGTGAACACTATTCCTTTATATCTTCTCTTGAGCCTTTGAATGTAGATCAAGCACTTCAAGATCCGGATTGGATCATGGCAATGCAAGAGGAGCTAAACAACTTCACAAGAAATGAAGTGTGGGAATTGGTGGAAAGACCTAATCAAAACATAATTGGAACCAAATGAGTTTTTCGCAACAAGCTAGATGAACACGGCATAATCACCAAGAACAAGGCAAGATTGGTTGCTCAAGGATATACTCAAATTGAAGGTTTGGATTGTGGTGAGACGTATGCACCCGTAGCTAGGATTGATGCTATTCAAACATTATTATCCTTTGCTACTCACCATGGTTTCAAGTTGTATCAAAAGGACGTGAAGAGTGCATTCTTAAATGGACCACTATTCGAGAAAGTGTATGTGGAGCAACCTCCGGGATTTGAAGATTCCAAATATTCCAATCACGTCTACAAGCTTCACAAGGCACTTTATGGGCTAAAGCAAGCCCCACGGGCATGGTACGAGTGTCTCAAGGACTTTCTAGAGAAGAAGGACTACAAGATTGGAAAGTCCGACCCAACACTCTTCACCAAATTCGTAGACAGTGATCTCTTTGTTTGTCAAGTTTACGTAGACGATATTATTTTTGGATCTACTAATGATTTGTTTTGCAAGGAGTTTAGTCACATTATGACTAAACATTTTGATATATCCATGATGGGTGAGTTGAAGTTCTTCCTCGGGTTTCAAGTCAAACAACTTAAGGAGGGAACATTCATTAGTCAAACTAAGTACATCAAGGATACGCTTAAAAAGTTTGAAATGGATGAGGCAAAGCCAATCAAGACACCTATGCAAACAAATGGCCACTTGGACTTGGATCAAAATGGTAAGAGTGTCGACTCAAAGGTATATCGTTCTATGATCGGTTCTTTGCTTTATCTTTGTGCATCTAGGCCTGATATCATGCTTAGTATGTGCATGTGTGAAAGATTTCAAGCCGCACCAAAAGAGTGTCATTTGGTGGCTGTTAAGAGAATCTTGAGATATTTAGTTCACACACCCAACTTAGGCCTTTGGTATCCTAAAGGATCGAACTTCGATCTAATCGGCTATTCGAATGCGGATTACGCCGGTTGCAAAGTGGATAGGAAGAGTACCTCCGGTACTTGTCAGTTCATGGGTAGATCTCTTGTTTCTTGGTCCTCCAAGAAGCAAAATGCCGTTGCCCTATCCACCGCCGAAGCCGAGTATATTGCGGCGGCAAGTTGTTGCGCCCAATTGCTTTGGATGAGACAAACACTTAGAGATTATGGCCTTAACCTAAAACACATTCCCTTATTGTGTGATAATGAGAGTGCCACAAAAATAGCAAACAATCCCATCCAACACTCTAGAACCAAACACATCGATATTCGCCACCATTTTCTTAGAGACCACTCAACCAAAGGGGATATCGATGTAAAACATGTTCGTACCGACAAACAATTGGCCGATATCTTTACCAAGCCACTTGATGAGAAAAGATTCTGTGAGTTGAGGAGTGAGCTAAATATACTTGATTCTCGCAATGTGGTTTGATCTATTGCACATGTTGTTTGGTGATTGTAAAATGTATTTAAAATTTCCTTTTATCTTCTATTGGTTTTTGGAGGAATTTTCTTTGTTAACTTGATTTGGATTTTTGTCAACTCTCTCATGATTATAGCTTGGTTTATTGAATGTTCACTAATCACGAGTAGAAAGACTCCCTAGATCCTATATATCTTACCTTAGAAGATCTCCTGCTTAAATCTTATCCTGTCTCAGTTCCCAAATCTCGGACAGACCGAGGTGGCAGGCTGCGAAGCTTGCTGCCAAGTCGGACTGTCCGACTTATTTATTCGGACTGTCCGGAATCCTCAGGAGTATATATATATAGAGATTCCTTCTCGGACTGTCCACTCTCTTACTCATTTCACTTCTCCACTCCGTTTCTTCTCCATTTCGGCTTCATCTTTCCAAATCTTCGCAGTGGATCTTTGGATCAAGGGGGAGAACTGATTCCTAGTGGATTGAAGCCCCTTGATCAATCTCCATGGATCCAAAGTAAGTTTTTCCTTCTAAAGTGCAAGTTTTCCTCTATTCTAGGGTTTGCTCCCCGATCTCCTTGTTCCTGCACTTTTAGAGGAAATGCTTTGGTGAAATGGTTGCTTTTCTACCCTAGAATGTTTGCCTGAAGTAGCATCAATTTCCATTGGATGAATCTAGAGTTCCCTAGGGTTTAGTTTCAAATCTGCGCAACCCGGACTGTCCGAGTTACAGACTCGGTCTGTCCGACCTTCGGACTGTCCGAGTTGCAGACCCGGTCTGTCCAAGTTGCAATGAATTGAAATTTGATTCTAGAAACTCTTATTCATATTCTTAGATGCTATCATCATTTTTTTGTTCTGCCTCTCCCTTGTTCAGAGGTAAAGGGGTTGCCCTAGGAGCTCCTGCCGAGTATGTTGCCAGGCGCACCAAGGCACGCTTTGATCCAGCCCTTCAACAGTCAAGAGTGGAAAGTGAGATTGAAGAAGCTGAGACTAAAACCTTTTCTGGCAGTGCAACTGATTCAAGAGGAAAGTTCAGGAAGGTTGCAAGAGTAAAGAGGGTGTCCATCCCTGGTCAAGGCAGTTCTGCTGGTTCTAGGGGAAATGCCCCTCGACAGGTAGAGAGACTTGCCATGAAAAAGCCAGTGCAGTTTCCTGGAGCTCCAAGGAGACACATAGATTACAAAAAGAAGACAGAAGAAGTGAGAAGAGAAAGAATGAAGAACCCAGTGCAGTACAATCAACACAGTGCTGATCCTAGATTCTGGAATGCATTTCACCAAGACTTCTATGTTTCTGTGATCATGGAAAGGAAGAATGCAATCCTACCCATGCAATATATTGACTGGGACTACATGTCTAGGGTAGGAGATCAAGTCTTCGATGAAGTGGTGGCAGCTTGTGAGAGGACCGGAATAAAAGGGATCATGGGTTTTAGATATGATTGGTGTGAAGAAGTCATTGCTCAATTTTATGCTACTTTGTACACTGAAACAGATGAAGCTGAAACTATGATATGGATGACTCAGGGAAAATGGTACTCTATCACCAAGGACAGGTTTGCTGAGATTCTTGGTTTCCCTTCAGTAGACCGCCAAGGAATGCAGAGAATTCACAATGAGCATGTCATGAGTCAAGATGCAATGGAGTATATGTATGATGTGGAGGCAACTTCCAAGCTGGAAACCACAACTGGGATGATTCCATTCTACAACTACCTGAACAGGCTGTTTAGGAAGACCATGACACCCAGAGGTGGAGATGCTAGTAATGTGGGGTCCTATGAGAGAAACCTCACTGCAGGATGAAGAGGAACCCCAGGAGATTTGATGTGTTTGATTTCATATGGGAAGAGATTCGCCTGACCTCCATCACCCCCACTAGGAGTTGTGGATATGCTCCATACATTATGAACATGATTGAAGAAGTGACAAACCTGGAGTTCATCAAAGAAGTTGAACATGCTAAACTTCAGATCAGGGTGATCACCTCAGGCAGAAAGGCTCCAGCTCCAAGGGCATCCTCCTCTCAGCCAAGTCTTTCTGGCTCTTCCTCTCAGCAAGCTCCTTCGGGCTCCTCATCTCCTATCTTAAGGGCTCTTAGAACCATTTTTTGTTTGGGCAAGGAAGCAAATGAGGAATTCAAGAAGTTCTCCAGGCGCTCCAAGAAGAACACTCAAAGGCTGAAGACCATTCAGTGCAAGCTTGAGCTAGATTGCTCTCCAGATGGGTCGGAATGTGAGTCTAGCGAGGACGGCAAAAGCCCTGATGAGGAGCAGATCTTCGGCACCCAACCAGCTCAGGAGGATAGCGATGAGGATTACGAAGAATCAGATTGAGTTTCTGTCTTTCTCCTTTCCTTTTGGTGACTTGATGCCAAAGGGGGAGAAGAAAGCTTTTGTGATGCTTCTGCAATGCATTGCTTTTTGTTCAAAACTGTTAAAAACTCTTATTTGTGAACTTGTTAGTTCTACCTTTTGTAATAGCTAGGTAATGCTTGAATCTGTGAACCTCTTAATCATGTCATGGTTGTCTATCATTGTAGTTATGTGAATCTTTGCCATGTCATGAGCATTGTTTACAAATTTACTATGCAATGTTCTAGGGGGAGTTCAATTTGTTTATTATTATTTGAGGTTTCTATTGAAACTTTAATTGGTTGTCATCAATCACCAAAAAGGGAAGATTGAAAGTGCATCTAAGCCCTTTAAAGATTTTGGTGATTAATGACAAGTAATTAAAGAACTAATGAGCTTCATTGAGTATAAACACAGATTAAAGAATGGATTGATGAAATTTTGGAAGAGTGTGGATCCCTCAAGGATCTTGAAGCAAGACGGAGTCGGTAATGACAAATTGTAATTTTCATTTGTCTTGAGTTCTTAAGGACCGCCGTACTATTAAGAGGGATAAACCGAGAAAATATCTTTTAGGTATCTCATATGCTCACTAGAAAAATCTTAGTTTGAATTTCAGGTCACTCAAGTCAAATTCCACTGAAATTCCTTGAAAATCTTTCTTCAGGGGTCGGACAGTCCGCCCCTGATGTTCGGACTGTCCGGGTCCTCGGACAGACCGAGTCGGTCTCTTGCAAGGCTTGCTGTTCCGAAAATATTTATTCGGACAGACCGTATCTTGTGTTCGGACTGTCCGAAATTTTCGGACAGACCAACCCGTTTGCCTGCGAAGCTTGCTGTTCGGAAAATATTTATTTGGACAGTCCGACCCATGAACTCGGACTGTCCGACCCTACTTGCTTCGTGAGACTTCCAAACTTCACCCCATAGTCTAAAAGGCAATTTCTGACCGTTGACCAATGTTCTTCAACTCAAAGACCCCGGACTGTCCGACCCTAAACCTCGGACAGTCCGGACTGTCTATACACAGTCAAACGGGCATTTCTTGGGGGCCTATAAATACACACCCCTCACCTCCTAACACCGTTTGCCCGTTGGAAAGAAAGAGAAAACACTGCTGCTCCTTATTCTTGAGCTCTCTAAGCTTTCTCCCTTTCGATTTGTTCGATCTAAGCCTCTCTAGGGTTGAGAAGCTGATTTGAGTGCTTGGTTTTGAGCTAGATTTGATCTTGTGAGTACTAGGGCCACCTCCTCGTGTGTTTTCTCGGTAGATCTATTTCTCTTGGAGGTTGAGGACTCCTAGATGGCTAAGAGTCACCGGGGAGCTCCCAATCTTGGTGTGGTGAGCCTCCGGAGTCTGTGAAGGTTCGATTCCACCTCCGCAAGGAAAGGAATCAAGGAGTGAAGCCGGTGAGTGCTTGGTGCAACGCCGGGAGGTTAGGGTTGATTGCAACCCGGGACTCAAGTGTGACCGAGTCCTCATCAACGGAGAGTAGGATCCCCTCAAGGATCCGAACTTCAGGAAAAATCCGACGGTTTCATCTCTCTTCATTTATCTTTGTTGTTTCTTCAAGCTAGATCTAAGTTGGTTTAAACTTGTTTGTGCTTGAGTGCTAGAGAGCTATGCTGACATCTTCTACAGGTTATTTTGGTTGAGGATTGACGACATTTACATCCTCAGTTTCAGCTTTTGCCTAGTTTATACTTCTGCTCTGCTTCAGTTCGGACTGTCTGTGCTCAAACTCGGACTGTCCGAGTTTCAGACTATCTGAAATTACTTCCGCTTTAGTTAACTCTGATTTAAATTTATAAATTGCCTATTCACCCCCCCTCTAGGCAACATCCCGATCCTTTCAAAAATAATTATTTACAAAGGTTAAAAAAATTTTGTTCCAATTTCTAGCCCACCCTCCCTCACCATCCACTAAGGTTTGAAATTTACCTTGTGACTCACGGGCAGCTCAAGGTCATCTCATTTGCAAAACATTATTTATCACCTGGTGTTTCATGGTGGGCATTGTCCATGGGCTCATCCCTGAGGGCATCTCCAGCAGCCATGCCCTAGTCCTATTGCCTCAATACTATAGTAAATAGTGATGGAACAAGGAATAAAATAATAGAAGCAGTAAATAGTAAAAGTAGAGAGTAAGAATAGTGATGGGGCTGCTGTTGGGGAGGTGAATAGAGGTGGGATAGCCCCATTGGTGAGGTGGTACATAAATAGTGATGGAGCAAAAAGAAAATAGGGCAAACTGCTGGAGATGTCTTAATTACCCATTCCCCAAGAGACAAGATAGTTATATAGGGATGTAAGAGTTCTATGTAAGTGGTCGCGGACCGTCCGCGTACCTGCATAAATATCGCTCAAATAAAACAGTAAAAGGGCTCCTGCATATTATCCCGCTAAAATTTCTGTGTGACAGGTATAGCTCACCTAGCTCGCTTAAGTCCGCTTAAACCTGTGTAGCCATGGGCCTGCCTGGTTTGGGTTCCAAAAAAGCATATAGGTTCTACCTATTCATATAGGCTCGCCATTTTGCATAAAGTAGCTCTCCAGTATGTATAATCATCTCCAATAAATTTCGAACAATTTTGTAAACAACTTATAGTGTGAAAATGAGGTTTTAAAAAAACATCGATGTTTTACGTAAATTTCATATGATAGCATGTGAGGCCCATCTATTTGCATGGGTTCGCCAATTTGTACAACATAGCTCCCCAGCATATATAATCATCTCCTACTTATTTTGATCGATTTCATGAAAAAAAAATTAGAATGAACGTGAGGCTTTTTAAAAATATTAACATTTACCTAAATTTTAGTAAAATTTCATAGTGTGAAGATGAAGTTTTTTAAAAAATATATATTGGCATTTACATAAATTTCATATAGTGAAGGAAAGAAGGTGTGGCTAATTCCTTGCGTGGCGTCGCGTCGATCGCTCCCCACCCCTCCTCACCTTAAGCTGCTCCTGCTCTTGTATATATGCTCTTCTTGTCCAATGGATAAATTTGTCAACACAACCAAACAAGAGCAAATAGCTAGAGCACAAGATCGAAGAATGTGGACGACCGCGCTTGCCGCCGTGCTGGCTGTGGCCCTCAGCTTGAGCGCCGGCGCCGTGGACGCGACGGTGGACGCCACCTGCAAGGCGGCGGCGGCGGCCAGCGACAAGCGCGTCAACCTCCAGCTATGCTTGTCGCAGCTAGGCCACCACCGCGAGAGCCCCGACGCCGACACCTGGGGCCTGGCCAAGGTGGCCTCCCTCGTTGGCGTCGACAACGCCGACCTGGCTGCCGCCGACATCAAGGCCCTCAAGGCCAAGCCCAGCCCGGCCATTGTGCCGGCGCTTGCGCGGTGCGGCACCCTCTACCGCGGCGTTGCCTTCGCCTTCGCCAACGCGCACGACGAGATCAACAAGCGCGCCTACGCCGCCGGCAAGCAGAGGCTCGCCGAGGCGCTCTCGCTGACGCAGCAGTGCAACGCTGCCTTTGCCAAGGGCGCCGGCATCCCGCTGCCGCCGCCGCTCGCCCAGCGCACCGCCGACTCCATCCAGATCGCCATCATCGCCACCGCCATCACCAACCTGGTCAAGTGATCATCGCATCGATCGCTATTGCCAGATCCTGCAGTGCAGTGCACTAGCTAGCTAGCTGGTGCGTGGTGCATGACGGCATGCACGATGGTTTTGCATTTCTTTCCATGTCGCAATGGCAATGGATGAATAAACAAACGATTTAATTCCTTGCTCTACTAGCAGGATTTTTTAGTCGAATTTGCAGCTGCTAATTTATTTATTTATTTATTAAAAAAAAGCTGGTTTTCCCATGAATTAAGCAAGGCTGTTAAGTTTGACGAGGACGGACAGCACAACACGAATCCACCCATGCATGTTTCAGACAAGAAGGGCAGTCATCTCGATCATCTGATTTGTAGTATGGACACGGGTTCGCCATAAGATGAGAATCGTGCGCCAGTTGTAGTATGGACACGGATTCGCCATACCGATGGGGATAGCTCGCCATGGCGATGGGAGCTAGTCCACCGTTTGTGAAGACCATGACCATGACAATGGTATGGATCTGCCACGTGGGACGCGTATTTCTTGGTTAAGGCTACATTGTCGCCACTAAGATACCCTCGTATCTGAAATAATTGGCATATGTATATGGCCCCATATGTCTTTGTTTGTGAAAAGCTATACTTATAGGTTTTGATTCAAATATTCTTCGGCTTTGATTTTAAGCAATTAAAGAAAACCCAGCTTCCACCAAAAAGCTTCACATAACTTATCTACATTAGATAAGGTTTTGGTTCGTGAGCGCGGTTTAATTGTATGCTCACACTCACACCCACTCACTTTTTAGGTGGCGTCGAGGTGGAATTCGGTCGGTAGGGTATTGACAAGGAGGAGAAGGGCCGGAAGATTGTCGTGAAGGCCGAGGGTTAGGCGGGACTCCAGTTGCTTGTCTGATTAGGTTGGGCACAGCCTTGAGACCTACTCTTCTTTCTGTTTCCGCTTTCCTAAACTCTGGTAAGAGTTCATTTTTATTTTGTAGATTTGGTCTTTTCGGCCTGCTAAAATGAGCCATGTTGTAATTGAACCTTATTGTAATAATAATCTTTATCGCATGTATGAGATGATTTTAGCATTTTGTATAAGGTGTCGTGCTAGCAAGACAAGATCCTGGGCTAGCATAGGTGCACCGAGGTTCCCGGTGACCGGGGCCGACAGCGCGCCCCCCGCCTGCCAGTGTGCCTTGCCACCGCGCCGGGCTGCCTTGTCGCTAGCACCTCACCACCTCCACCGGGCTACTAGGTCTCACACCTCCTGCACCGTCTCTGCCGCTTCTCCTCTTGATCGCTATGCCATGGCTCGCTCCCACGACGCATCCTCGGTTGGGGTCTTTCCGCGCCCCACGAGATCGATCTTTGCAGGCGAGCCACCGCCCATGACCGCCTCCTCGCTCTGCCTAGCCCCTGAGTTTCTTCTCCAACTTCAGTGTCGCACGCCCTTGGCTCTGTCCCTGTCGCCGCGCCACACTCCTAGCCAGGGAACGCTCGTGAGCCAGGACGAGCCAGCTCGAACTTTGCCCGAGCCTGAGCCGAGCTCCCCTACGAGCTCGTGCTTCCGAGCGAGCCGAGCCGAGCTGGCTCGTTACCACGACCGAGCTCGAACGAGCTGGACCGAGCTCGCTTGAGCTCGCCTTGTTTTCACCCCTACTCACTAGTGGCGACCGACGGCGAGCCGAAGCGGCCCAAGGTGGCGGCGCACCTACGGTTGTGGGGAAACCGTATCCTGACTCGATCCCGATTCAAACTGAGTAGGGGTTTTAGCTTTAGGGGTTACTAGGACTCCTACCATGGCCTGGCATGACTCCAGTGACCTCTTGGCGGCACCGATGACGCTTGGGGTGGCGGTGGTTCTCGGCCCCAACAAAACACCTATCTAGGGTTGCATCTATACCAAATCGAGGCTACCACAAGGTCTAACACCTTGAGGTGACGCTATGGACCGAAAATTACAAGCTAGAACTCACCGGCAGCAACGAATTGCTCCGGTGACCTAAAACCAATCTACTCAGCCCAGGCGGTGACTTCGAGCTCCTAAGGTGAAATTGGTGGCTCCTACGGGATAAGGGGGCTCGGGCGACGCAATCCCGTGGATTTTATAGGCCTAGGGCAACCCGAACGGCCCTGATTTCGACGCGGGGAGGCGGCAGTGCAACGGTGGCTCTGAGTCCAGTGCGAAGACGACGACGACGCTGGCGCGGCGCAATCGGGCAGCCGAGATAGTACCATGTTGCTTGATTCGGCGGCCCAAAATCAAGCATACCGCTTCAGTGACTTAAGTGGCATCCGACGGCCCATATTGCACACATGCGCACGGACGGCCCAAATTGAGCCACGTCGCTCCTTATCCCAAAAAAGAATTAAATCTCATTCCCCCTTTTTAGGATATCTGTTTTAATGTTTTCTAGTTATTAAAAATATCAAATTTCTTCAGAAAAATATGAGAAAAATCTCAAAACTCCTCTGAAGCATTTGAAATCTAGGAAAAATTTATCAAGCACTGTTCATCATTATATTATATTATTAATTTATTTTGATGCTCTATGTTAATTGAAAAAAAATTTGGGAGGTTTTTGGTTATGGGAAAAATCATAGAGTAAGGTTTCACAATTACTTAAGTTAAAACAAAATATTTAGGCTTACCAAAATCAGGATGTTACACAACCCGATCTCATGATAGCCAAAATGTTGAGCAGTGAGGGGACACGCTTCAACCTTTCACTAGTTTTAGCCGGCATGTAACAATAGGACATGTTGATTAAGCATATGACACACATTTCGGCCATGTGTTCATTACCATAGGACTATGCCTAAATAAGCCGATATCCATCACACACAGGCTCCCTTTGGTCGGTTCAAGAACCCAGCCCGTTTAGCATGAGAATATCCCATAATCTAATTGTCATGTGGTCACACGTCATCCCTCCTTGTTGTCAAGTTCTTGCTTGTGATCTAGGTGCATAAGCTGGGATACTAGGAGGGATAACGCCTAAGCATGATTTGTTTTTCTTTAAGTGTCCCAACTCATGCTAGAAATATATGGGCATGCAACTCAAATATTTAAAGGGCACAATCACATCTAACTCTTCTGTGAGAGCTCGTGCTCGCAAATTAGGTGCATGGGACTTAGTCACAGTGGAAGCTAGGACTAGGATCATACTACCACATTTTTCATAAAAAAATCATCTCTAGCATGTATTTAGTTCGCTATTATCGTGTGTTTACTCATCTTGCAGGAACAACCAAGGCATAAAGGTAAAAATAAATAATTTTATTACACACGTAGTTTTCTTTTGTTCATAGAATTCAATTACAAAAGAACTATAAGTTGTTACCTTACTGCATCGAGAAAGCAAATTCATCCCGTTCTCCCCTCAAAGTGACACAAAGGGATCGTCGTACGTAGCCTCCGGGCCCGGGGTATCTCCCGCAGCTAGGTCCTGCCCAAGAAGGGTGGGATGCTCTGACTGAGGGACGATGTCCTCCAAGATAGGGCCGCTCAGACTCTTTTCGGGATAGTGTTCCTCCAGCGGTCCGGTATCGACATCCCAAGCATCCCTCATGATCGGGAGCTGGTCGGCGACCTCCCAGCTAAGGGTTAGAGGATTTTGCCGAAGATGGCGTTCCTCCACACTTCATCCGAAGCATCCTTTAGGCTCAGGAGACTTTTTGATCTTTTCCATCCCCGGGCTCAGGGGACAGATGTCTGTGGTAGATTGGGATGCAACGGGAATCTCCTCTATCGCAACAAGGCCCAAGGAGCATGGCATGTTCAGATGAGGTAGCAGTGCTTCACTGCTCTTTTCCAATCCCTTCTTTGAGTTTTTTAGGTTCAAGGAGAAGGTCTAGTCATGTAGCTTATCACTTGAGCCTTGGGGGCTACCTATCAGGGATTGGATAAAATACCCTAACAATCATACCTAAAATAAATAGTGTGTGCCCTTGGGGTATGTGCCCAAGGAGTATAACGAAGGAATGAAAGCTCAGGCTTAACAGGCCTATATTTGCACCTTAGCTCCACATGATTGGGGATGGGTATCCTTGCTCGTGGGACTGATATGCAGAATTGTCATATGCCCTAAGAAGATGCACCAAGACGTTTGGCCCAAGTCCAAGGATTCAATTGCCTTAGAGTCCTTCTATATATGCAGTGTGAGACTTTCTATCTTTGAGGATTATTACAATGCAAGTTAGCATGTTTTTAGGATGTATCTACAAATGGTAGGATTTAGAGTTGTCAAAATAGATTCCCGATTCGTATGAAACCAAGACTGTATGTACCCTATACTATAAATACCTCCGCCATGGAAAGGGGGGCATTGAGATTTGTCATTGCAACCTCATCGCAATAACACAAACGCCGATGTGCGACTGGAGTAGAGTTACTATCTCTTTCCAAGAAGTCCAAACTAGGATAAATCTTCGTGTCTAGTCTATCTTTCATCTTGGTGAGTCCATATATCT
The DNA here is from genome assembly GCA_036346145.1 of Olyra latifolia. Lineage (NCBI taxonomy): Eukaryota > Viridiplantae > Streptophyta > Magnoliopsida > Poales > Poaceae > Olyra > Olyra latifolia. The sequence continues at coordinate 179,719 of JAYEVC010000041.1, read as the reverse complement.
ACGGTGAAAACCCTTTAGCAGAAATGGACTATTTGATCTCTTAATCAATAAGTAAGCTCAATGGTGAATCTGTCAGGGTCCGCCAAATCGGAGTTGGGTCCCTTTTATGCATTACCTATATTAGTCCCTGGATCAGTAGCTAGTACACACGAATTCTAGAACATTGGATCATTGCCGTTACAGGTTCAAATAAATATTACGTTAGAGTGCGAATTAAAGATACATCAAAGTACACTAACTGGCACGAAAGCCTTACAACAATGGAAGTCTAGCAGTCTTCCATAACTCCAAATGGAAGAGGCAAAATACAATAATCAATCCCACCGACGAGCTATAGTAGCGTCCTAGGCATCGGCATAGTCTTCGTTTTGAACTCCTTTGGTGAAGCCATCATCCTGGTACATCTCTTTCTCGGGATACCATTGCTGATCACAACCTACTCGTCGAAACTAAATGCAAGGCTGACTAAATGCAACTATGGCTTAACAAGAGAAGGGAAAGGGTTTTTTTGCATAAAGCCAGTTTTGCAAAATTTCCTAAGAATTTAGAAAAAATGTTTTGAAATGTGTATTGAAAAAATAAATATTTGAATCAGTTTCTTCGAAATTTCGACCTCAACCAGTTTTTGCCGAAACCTGGCTATTCACGGCACCCACCATGCAAACACCCTCATCACTCACAGCACCTACTGTGAGGAGAAAAACCAAAACACACGACTGCAATCGTGGTTTTCTTTCAAACATTGTTTTGAAAACAAATAGATAAGAAGTACCATTGAGGCAGCTCCCCGTCGTTCGCCCTTGACTGCAGGCACGGCTATCATGATAGTTTTACACTCTGCATAGGTTGTACGCTTTATCCATGTGAAGTGGTTTTTCCCAAGGGTGCACCCAAAGGAAAAATGAACACCACAAGGCCTTTCTCTGACATCCTCCTAGTTAAGACATTCCAGCTAAAATTTTCACACTAATGCCCCTCTTGCACCAATAGAATAGCACCAACTGTTTACTCCACCAACTGGAATGACAAAACTAGGAGTGTAAAGGATACTCAACTAGGGCCCACCCATACAAGCACGCATGGTCGCACTATTGTACTTAGCTCATCTATCTCAAGGAATCGGTCCTTAGGGATTAGGATGGTTCCTACATTGGGCCCGAATCTCATGTTTGCTGCACCCGCCTTGCAACTATCCACCCTGATCAGGTTTTGCAAAACATTTTTTCCTCCTGATAGCACCCACTATCAAGTAACCTATTTGCAAACACGACAGCACCAACTGCCTTTTTGAAATTACGAGACCAAATAAGCATTTGACAATGACAATTATCCAGTATGGACAATAATTCAATACTAAACATTTCTAAGCATGTGCAAAATCTAATTTAAGGGTGTGGCAATATTTTAACAATTTTAATAACCTAGTACAGCAAGGAACATTTTAACAGAGTAATTATTAATTGGATGTTAGCTAAGCAGCTAAGTAATTAGCATTTTTAAATTTTAATATAACATGCATTTTAGAAATTTCTAGAAATTGTATTTCAAATCATCGAGGTACAATGTTCAGCACTTGCCTTGATCAGCACAACCTTGATGATCATCCACGGAATTGATCGCAAAGCTATCGTCGCTTGATCCTAACAAACGAATTAACAAAAATAAACACATATGCCAAAATAAAACATGAAATGATATGCATGCCCATGTTTATGCAAAATTAATTCAAAAAGATAAAGTTTGTCTCTCTGGTCAAAATAAGACTTATTGAAAAAAATTTCAAACCGAAATCATCTAAGTAATCATTAGAATGTGTGTAATTGCATATGAAAATTTATATGATAGCAGATTTCCATTTTCTAAACATTTTAAAATTTGTTTCAGAATTTTTGGAGCTATAGTTTTAAAGATACAAAATTTATAAATTTTTAATTCAAAAATATTTGGAAATCCCTAAGTAGGCTCGCTTGCATATAGCAGCCTTACCGCATTGCCATGGCAACGGCTTGCCCAGCCATGTGATCTGGCTTTGGCTCGGCTTTGGGGTGCCGATAAGGTGGGTCCCATTGCGATGCAGAGAGAAGGGAAACAAGCATGGCTCGAGACGACGCGGCAATGAGCGAATAACTTGGCCTGTGGCGGCGCCGAAGTAAGTAGGGAAAAAGATAGAAGGATGGTCGACGAACCCTGGGTTGGGGTTGGCGCGTGGGAAGGGCAACGGCGGCGTGGACCGCGGTGCTTCGGACCGGTGGCCCGCGGCGACGCTCGGCGGATCCGCTCGCTGGAGACGAGGGGAGGAAGGAGGCGAGGTTGGTGAGCACCGGTAAGGAATGGGGACGCTCGGGGTGGCGACGGCGAGGGGTGAGGCCAACCGAGGCAGCGCGGTGGCGTGGTCAGGGTAGAGCGGAGGTTGAGCACGACGCCAGCCGATTCCAGCGAGGGAAGGGCGACGAAGAAGGAGGCTAGGGGACCTAGGGAAGGAGAAGGAGCCGAGAAGGAGGGGGATTACCACTCAGTGAAGGTGAATTGGAGAGGAGGCAGTTTGGCACTGGCGATGAAGAACTGTGGCTCGGTGACAAAATCCGGCGATCTCCGGCGATGGCAACAGCGGCGAGTTGGCAAAATGGAACAAGGGGAGTGAGAGGAAGGAGATGCCAGAGAGGTTCCACTGGGGAGGAGCTCACCTGGCAGATTTGGAGAGGAGGCAGTGAGGAGGAAGAGGGAGGAGAGTGAGAGGAAGGATGGGGAAGAAGGAAGGAATGGCAGGGGAGCTAGCGTGCGGGCAGAGGAAAGGAGGCCACGTGGGAGGGAGGGAGCAGGAGCAAGCCGCGACGGGCAAGTTGTTCAAGGAGAGTGTGCCACGAGGGAGAGAAAAGAGAGGAGAGAGAGAGAGCGAGGAAGGGAGAGAGAGAGGGATGTACGTGAGGGAGAGGGAGACAGGGGTGTATCAGTGAGAGAGATGGGTGAGGAGAGAGCGAGGAGGAAGAGAGTGGCAAGGGGAACCTACTTGTCATAGAGAGAGAAAAGGGGGAGAGAAAATAGATAGGGGTTAAATAGGAAAATTAATGATTCATTTAATTAACCGCTTAATTTGTAATTAAATTTTTATTTGGATTAATTTTTTAAATTGCTATTTCAAAAATCTAAGTTGAAATCACAAATATCACAAGCTTTTATAATAGTTTTTTAGTAGATATTTTGCAATTAATATTTTAAAAGCAAATGTTTTTTATTAGGATTTAAAAAAATAAATATAGTAATTTACATATTTTTAAAAATACTTTTAAATTGGTTAAATCACATGCAAAGATGCCATGAATTTTATTTTTAAAAAGGGGATGGTACAGAATCTGTTTTCCAATCATCGACGGAAAGGTTCAACCAAAAATAGTCTAGTATAATCTGAAACACAGTTCTATATTTGAGCCGGAGGGTCGTTGTTGCCTACGATGGATCTGGTGGCGCGTCGTAGTGAGCCAGAGTCAAGTGGTGGCTTCGCTCAACTTGGCGTGGGGACGTCGATAGCGCCGGCATCAGTAGGGGATGCGCTTGCCAAGAATGAAGGGGCGGCATAGGTAGGATGTGGATGGGCAAGTGTGTAGAGTGGTTGGGCGATGGTGGAGCAAATGGAGGAAGGTGAATAGGTGCAGAAGGAAGTCGTGGTGGTGCTAGTGGTTGCAGTGATAGAGGGCTCGGCCTAGAGGAGGAGGCTCTCGATAGTGTGGTCGTTGGGCTTGTGGCTGAGCGCCCGAGGGAGTGAGACGAACAGGAAAGCATTGGGGAGATAAGAGGGTGAGCGAAATGGGGAGATCAAAGCAAATCGAGCAGATAAGGAATGTGTCGTGATCGGGCACCCGGGTGGTAGCAATGTTTTAACTACTTATGGTCACGATGCAATCAAATTTTAGAAACTTTAGCTATACGTATATCTTTTAAATATTTAGATTAGAAACATGAAAATTGTCTCTCAAAAGGTACTTCCATCCTAGTATAGTTTTATTAGATTTTATAAACAACGAAAGTCTATTTTCCGCCGCTTTGCTATGGGCGTTGGCGAGTTTTAGTCCCTAAATTGCAATACTAGATAAAGTGGTCACTCGATTGTGAAAAACATTCATCAATGGTTTTAAAGTTTAAGGACCAAAATAAGTCGAGAGCCATAATTCAAAGACCAAAATCATACTCCTCCCCCCCCCCAAATTAATACAATGTTGTAAAATATGGAAAAAATTTTGAGCTCATAAAAAATAGGGAAACATTTTTATGTAAAAATACATGTGACACTTTGGTCAAACCACATTGGACTGGTCAAAACTATGTTGACTAGTTTAAAAGACCAATAGTGAATGGTTTTCACAAGCCTTGTTCTTCTTAGATTAAATAAAAATTAAGATTCATGGTCTTTTTGAAGATTTTAAAACTAATTTTTAATAATTTTCTTGTCCTCTTCAAGCCACCTAAATAATGCTTACAACCTTTTAGATTAATTCCATAACAGCTTTTCAGCTGAAGCAAAAAAGGCCCGAGACCCAGTAATCCAGTATTAGGTACAGTCTATAGACAAAAAGAATCAATTGTCATAGTTCAGGGAAAAAAAGACTTTTTTCTATAAATAGATTACTATGGTAATCACTGGACAGTGCTGCATCTTTTGGATCGCGTCACTGTCTAGAATATCTATGACCGGAGGGATAAGATGGTGAACTGCTGATGATCAATGGTCCGGTGAAAGAAGCATAAAAGGAAATCACATCACCCACAGCATCCACCTCCCACACTTTGGATTTTGGAATACTGACAGGAGAATACTCCTCAAAATGCACTAAAATAAATCGTAGACCATTGGATCTCCAACCGATGGTCTGAATGCCCCCTCTCCCTGCCTGACCCAACCCGCTCGGAAGGGGATCCTCTGCCTTTACGGTAGGATGCTGTCCCTCCATGTCATCAGACACACCTCCTCTACCTATTCTCTCATCCTCTCTCTCATCTCTCACATGCAATTAACATCAGTAACAACGGCGGCAATCAGGGTTAGGGGCATCCGAACTAGGGCTAGAACTTTGGCTCGAGCTCACCGAGCAGCTCAGGCTCGAGCCGCCAACGAGCCCTAGCTGAGCTTCCACCTTACCTCGGTCACTCGACTAAGCCCGAGTCGAGCTGATTTCAGCTTGCTCGGAGCTCGTTAGGGCTCGTTCTAGCCCCGGCCTCCCAGCAGTCTGCACGCACAAGGCACGACAGAGACCTCCCCACACCCATGACCTTCGGGCTCCGGCGCCTCCACTCAGCCACCGCTCCGACGACCCTCAGCTACCATCTCCGCCCGCCACGCTCGAGCTCCGCCCGCATCCCCTGGCCGCTCCCTCCACCAGCCGCGCTCGAGCTTCGGCGCCTCCACTCCGTCACCGCTCCGACGACCCTCGGCCACCACCTCCGGCCCGCTGCGCTCGAGCTCCGGTGCCTCCACTCCGCCACTGCTTCGATGACCCTGCCGCCGCCTCCTCCCGCTGCACTCAAGCTCTGGCCACGCCCAGCCGGCCGCCGCCTCCGCCTGCCACGCTCGAGCTCCGATGCCTCCACTCCGCCACCGCTCTGACGACCCTCAGCCGCGGGCGGCCGTCTCCGCCCGCCGCGCTCGAGCTCCGGCCGTGACCTCAATGCCCCTCGGACACCGCCCCCGACCCTGACCCTGGCCCCGAGCTTGCAAGCGCTCGCGAGCTGGACCGAACTCAGTACGAGCCCGAGCCGAGCTACTCCCTTGGCTTAGTGCTCATGGCTCGGCTCGTGTCCAACCCTAATCTAAACCATCTGACGAAGATTGTTAGGGTTAGAGCACCGCACACACGCACGTGAACACAGTGTTCAATGTGGAAAAAACCTCTCCAATGTGGAGAAGAAAAAAACCACGGGGAAAACAATCACTATGATTAATTCCATAACAGCTTTTCAGCTGAAGCAAAAAAGGCCCGAGACCCAGTAATCCAGTATTAGGTACAGTCTATAGACAAAAAGAATCAATTGTCATAGTTCAGGGAAAAAAAGACTTTTTTCTATAAATAGATTACTATGGTAATCACTGGACAGTGCTGCATCTTTTGGATCGCGTCACTGTCTAGAATATCTATGACCGGAGGGATAAGATGGTGAACTGCTGATGATCAATGGTCCGGTGAAAGAAGCATAAAAGGAAATCACATCACCCACAGCATCCACCTCCCACACTTTGGATTTTGGAATACTGACAGGAGAATACTCCTCAAAATGCACTAAAATAAATCGTAGACCATTGGATCTCCAACCGATGGTCTGAATGCCCCTCTCCTGCCTGACCCAACCCGCTCGGAAGGGATCCTCTGCCTTCGGTAGGATGCTGTCCCTCCATGTCATCAGACACACCTCCTCTACCTATTCTCTCATCCTCTCTCTCATCTCTCACATGCAATTAACATCAGTAACAACGGCGGCAATCAGGGTTAGGGGCATCCGAACTAGGGCTAGAACTTTGGCTCGAGCTCACCGAGCAGCTCAGCTCGAGCCGCCAACGAGCCCTAGCTGAGCTTCCACCTTACCTCGGTCACTCGACCGAGCCCGAGTCGAGCTGATTTCAGCTTGCTCGGAGCTCGTTAGGGCTCGTTCTAGCCCGGCCTCCCCTGCAGCTCTCTGCCGCACAAGGCACGACAGAGACCTCCCCACACCCATGACCTTCGGGCTCCGGCGCCTCCACTCGGCCACCGCTCAAGCGACCCTCGGCTACCATCTCCGCCACCACGCTCGAGCTCCGCCCGCATCCCACAGCCTCCTCCACCAGCCAGGCTCGGCTTGGCGCCTCCACTCCGTCACCGCTCCGACGACCCTCGGCCACCACCTCCGGCCCGCTGCGCTCGAGCTCCGGTGCCTCCACTCCGCCACTGCTTCGATGACCTTGCCGCCGCCTCCTCCCACAGCACTCAAGCTCAGCCACGCCCGGCCGCCGCCTCCTTTGCCACGCTCGAGCTCGATGCCTCCACTCCGCCACCGCTCGACGACCCTCGGCCAGGGCGGCCGTCTCCGCCCACTGCGCTCGAGCTCGGCCGTGACCTCAATGCCCTCGGACACCGCCCCGACCACGACCTCGCCCCGAGCTTGCAAGCGCTCATGAGCTGGACCGAACTCAAGATCTGAGCCCGAGCCGAGCTACTCCTTGGCTTAGTGCTCATGGCTCGGCTCGTGTCCAACCCTAATCTAAACCATCTGACGAAGATTGTTAGGGTTAGAGCACCGCACACACGCACGTGAACACAGTGTTCAATGTGGAAAAAACCTCTCCAATGTGGAGAAGAAAAAAACCACGGGGAAAACAATCACTATGATGGCTTCAGTTTACATGTACAAGGGGTGGCTATATATAGCCAAAAATAGGCCAAAAATAGAGCCCAAATTGAGTCCGAGTCTAAATAGAATTAGAGTTAAAACCCAATAAATCTCCCCTTAACTCTAAATCCATAGTAGCATTGTCTCCCATCAACTCCTAGGTTATTAAGCTCCATGAATACCAACCAAGTCAAGGCAATGCTTGAACTTGGTGTTTGAAAGTGGCTTTGTAAGCATGTCTGCTGGATTTTCATCGGTGTGTATCTTTCCCACAATAATCTTGTCTTCAGCAACAATATTACGGATGAAGTGGTACTTGATATCAATGTGCTTGGTCTTGGCATGATACATATTATTCTTGGTCAAACAAATAGCACTGTGGCTATCACAATACATAGTATTAACATTATGTGGAATACTGAAAGGACCGGGATGTCGCCTAGAGGGGGTGAATAGGCGATTTCAAAATTTAAACACTAAATTAAACGCAGCGAAAACAAAAAAGGGTTCGGACTGTCCGAGTTTACCTCAGACTATCCGAGTACTTCGGATAGTCCGAAGTCTATTCAGATAGTCCGAATGATACAGAATGACTTCGAATTCAATTCAAATCTCACAGATTTAAGGATACCACCTGCACCAAAGATAGTTCACAAGCAAATATAGGTGTAATAGTATCACACAAGACAAAATAATCAATTCAATTGTAAAGAAAGTAAATCAAACTTGAGAGTGAAAGGGATAAAACCAAAATAAAGATGGAGACGCGAAGATGTTTGTTCCCGAAGTTCAGATCCTTGAGGGGATCCTACGTCTCTGTTGAGGCGGCTCGGTCACACTTGAGCCGGGGTCTTTTTTAACCCTTCCCTCACCGGTGTTGCACAATGCACTCGTCGGCTTCACTCCTTTGATTTCTTTCCTTGCGGAGGCGAAATCGGGCCTTCACAAACTTGACACGGTGCACCACATAAAGCTCGGTGGCTCGTGACCAACTCCTAGCCGTCTAGGAGTCCTCAACCTCCAACAGTAACAAATGCCCACGAAGAATGAACTTGGAGATGACTACAAGTGCTCAAAGGTCAATTATTGCTCAATTCATACTCACACCTCCTCCCAACTCTTTCCAACCCTTCTTTCCAAGGGGATCACCTAGATCGAAGAGTAGAGGGGGTCACTAGGGCTCAAGAATACACTAATTCCACAAAGGAATCACCTCCCAACCTTTCTCCCAATTCTCCCTCAATCCTTCCTTCCAACTCTTCCAAACCCTTCTCCAAAGGGGATCACAAAGATCTAAGAGTAGAGGGGTTCTAAGAGGCTCAAGAACTCATGGATAGCTCAAGGAATTGTGGTGCAACGGCTCTTTTCAAGTGGGAGAGGGAGGGGTTTAAATAGAGGCTTCCACGGATCTGACCGTTCCAGACAGTTCTGTGTAAGTTCGGATAGTCCGAGTGATGTTCGGATAGTCCGAATAATTACAGCCCGACGAACAAAAAGGATCAGCTCGGATAATCCGAATAAAATCTTCGGATAGTCCGAGTCATTCGGATACTTCGAGTGAACCTCGGATAGTCTGAATAATTACAACCCGACAAACAGAGAGGGTCAGCTCAGATAGTCCGAATAAAATCTTCGGATAGTCCGAGTCATTCGGATACTCCGAATGAACCTCGGATAGTCCGAAGCCTGAAAACAGGCACTGCACACCCCGACGAAAACGGGCATAACTTTTGACTCCGGACTCCGTTTGGGTGATCTTATACTCTACGGAAAGCTAAGAACGAGAACTACACAACCAACAAGGTCTCACACCTCAAATCTCGAGGTATAAATGCAGAACTCACAAAGAAGGCAAGGGAGACCTACAACTCTCACTTTTCGACACCACCAACATCACACTCTCTCTAGGTTTCACTAGGATGGATCACTTGAGCACTTGACATATCTAGAAGTTATTCTCCATCGCATCCCTCTTAATAGTACGGCAATTCTTAGACTCAAATTAAATCAAAGATAATATAAATCTAGGATAGTCACTTGTCGTCTTTTTCTTCGTTATGCATGATGACCTTCACCAAAAGATTGATGAAGCCTTCGCCTTATCCAACTTGACTTGATTCACCTCATAAGACTCTCGTCCCATCGACCTTGACTTAATCATCCTCCCCGACGATCTCCACGTCAAGTCGATCTTGACTTAGTCCTCAACTCTTGGTGATACCGTCGTCTTGTTGACCTCGGCTTAACCGTCATGCTTTAACATACCTTGGTCATCACACATACTCATGGGACCTAAATCTTTCCAAACCACTCATGAAAGATATTAGTCTAAAAGCTCAATAGATATAAATAGATTGATGTTTGTGAGCAATTAAGTACAACAAGTGTTTCATATAAATAAGCACAATATTAAATGGAAATACTTGACATGGAAAAGATCTCTACTAAGTGCATCATGATAAAAATGTAATGGAGCTAGATGCACTAGAAAGATAATTGTCAATATGATAAATTAACTAAAACATGGCAAGTACCACAATCTTTACTAAAATGGAGCACATGATAGAATATACAAGAATTACACATGTGCAAATAACATTTAGAGCATGAGCAAATATGTGATCTAACTCTAGATTAAACTTCACCAAAGAAAGTGCATGAGAAGATATACAAATAAGACAAGCATGCACCAAGTCAATTTATAGCAATGTAAAGTTTAACTCTAATTAAGACATGCATACTAGAAAAAAGACACATATTAAACTCAAGTGAGTATATATGCACAAATAGATATGAAATGAACCAATGTGCATATATAGGCAATATGTTACTTAGAGCTCACTATGCATTTGCAAAAGAGGGACACAATAATAAGTAGAAAAGGGATACCAAGATTGCATACCTCATCTTGCTTACCCATCCTATTTGTATATGTGAGACTTACTTTGCTAGGATGGATAGATTGTCCACTTGGCATATATGATTTACTCTAAATAGATGAGACTAATATTCAACTTGGCAATAAACATGTTAGTCTTATAGCAACACAATCATATTAGAGGTTTGTCACTAGGCAATTATTTAGCCAAGCATTTACACAAATTTGTCATTTACAAATAGTTGTCATTATATGTGTTTGTCATTAATCACCAAAATCACTTAAGTGCCTAGATGCACTTTCAAATACCAAGTTCAGAAACCAGACCTTGCAACCAAATAGCTTCTTTAACACCTTCAGTCGCTGAAACATATTCTGCCTCAGTAGTGGAAAGGGTAGCAATAGACTGTAGTGAAACTTTCCAACTTATTGCAGAACCACACAATGAAAACAGATATCCAAAAATAGACCTCCTTTTATCAAGATCACCAGCATAGTCAGAATCAACAAACCCAACAGCACTATTTGTCTTTACCTTGCTTTTATCAAACATTAAGCCAAAATCAGAAGTACCTTTCAGATAACGAAGAATCCACTTGACTGCATTCCAATGTTGCTTGCCAGGATTATGCATAAATCTGCTAACCACACTAACAAAGATGAGCCAAATCAGGTCTTGTGCGGATCATAGCATACATAAGATTACCAACACACTAGAATACTAAGACACGAGACATATAGTCATTGTCTTCTTTATTGGTAGGACATTGACTTGAAGATAATATAAAATGTGAAGCAAATGGCGTAGAAACAGGCTTGCAATCATTGAGATTAAATTTTTCAAGAACTTTCTCAATGTAGCTTTTCTTATATAGAAATAATTTACCAGCCTTCCGATCACGCTGAATTTCCATCCCAAGAATTTTCTTTGTTGGTCCAAGGTCTTTCATCTCAAATTCATGACTAAGTTGAGCCTTTAATTGATCAATCAATGACTTGTCATGAGAAGCAATGAGCATATCATCAACATAAAGCAGCAAGTACACAAATGATCCATTGGAAAATTGCTTAAAATAAATACAATGATCATAGTTGCTGCGAGAATAGTTTTGTGCCATCATAAATGAGTCAAACCTTTTATACCACTGCCTTAGAGCTTGTTTGAGACCATAAATAGACTTTTTCAGATGACAAACTAAATGCGCTTTTCCAGAAGCAACAAACCCATCAGGTTGCGTCATATAAATCTCCTCCTCTAAGTCTCCATGCAAGAAAGCAGTTGTAACATCAAGTTGCTCTAACTCCAAATCAAATAAAGCAACTAAAGCAAGCATAACTCATATAGAAGTATGTCGAACAACAGAAGAAAAAACTTCATTAAAATCAATACATTCCTTCTGTTCAAAGCCTTTAACCACTAACCGAGCTTTCCATCTTGCCAGTTCAACTCTAGAAATACCATCCTTCTTCTTATAAATCCATTTGCACTTTAAAGGTCTTATACCTTTAGGAAGCTCCACTCATCCCATGTACAATTTTTGTGAAGGCTCTCAATTTCTTTATTCATAGCAGACAACCACGTAGAAGAGTTTTCATATGAGATAGCTTCATAATAAGAAGAAGGCTCAAAAACATCACAAATATCTTGTGCAGCATAGTTGGCAACTGTCGTGCACCCCGGTATTTCTACCGGCTTGAGTGACCGAATACTAGTCCCAGAAAACCATAACTAGTATTGCACTCAAGGACATTTGGTATATCATCGCATGCATTGCATTTAACTAGAATCTAACAGTTTACATAACATAAATATCATCCCAATTGACATAGACAAATACATAGTCTTGCACAGGGCTTAATTCAAGCACATAAAAATAAACACAGCGGAAGACTGAAGCGATGATATCCCGAGGTTGACTCGGAACGCGCGGCTAATCACTTTGACCCTCCTGGTCACAGCTGGCACCGTTGCTGAACTCTTGACCTGAACAAAGATCCGTGGTCCATATAATGAGTACACGGCTACTCAGCAAGCGGTCCTTAATAAATGAATGCAAAGTTAATGGACGGGTATGGTTATTTTGCTAAAATGTCACCTATCTACTTGTTTATTTGTTCTTGGTTCATTGAACACATGATAACACACGAGCGTAGCCAAGGAACGGCTAACCAGCTCCAAGAGAGGCAATCCCTACCTACACTACCATCAAGTTGATTAATTAAAACACATTGGACTACCCTGTGAAAACTCCTTTCCCCGCCCATAACCGCGGGTACGGCTACCATGATAGTTTTAACTCTGCAGAGTGTGTACACGTTCCCCACAAGCCCTGTCTCATCCCGAGGGAGAAACAAGACAAAACCGTTCCTGTTTCCACATGTCCCAATCTTGTACCCTTTCTTTTGGTTTCGCACCCCACACGGTACACTTCGACCAGTGACAAATCATCGCACTCCTTGATCGGACTGATAAGCGCACCGCATGAGGTTAGCCCCATTTAAGCCATTCGAGCGGTGATCGCGAATCACGTCCGTCCACTCTGATCTGGTGAAACAAGCTTCCTGACTAACGGTCGGGGCGATGGCACAAGTGGTCAGACGGTTCAGTTCGGCTTGGTAGTCACAGTATACGGTCCTTATAAGACCAAGGAGACCTGCACATCTCAACCACAATCCCAAAATCCACCTCTTCTGGGTCTCCTCAAATCAACACACACCACGTTGATTTTAGTTGATTAGGTTTACCAAAAACAGCACCACGAAGCCAAGACTCCACGGATACTAGTTATAATATGTGAAACCTATCAACTACCAATCCCAGAAGCTAGACTAAGCATCTACACAAGGATAGGCTAGTAAAACAGTACCAAAATAGGCTAACAATGGAAGGCTACGTCATATCAGTAGAGTACTAATATGAAATCGGAGCAACTGGCACATATGATGACAAATTAAGCATGCAAATTAAGTAAACATGAAATAATTAAAATTTAGCAAACTAGGATTTCAACATGAATCTAGCTTGCCTTCGAAGAAGCTAGGTTCTGGATCTCCTCCTTGAGCGGCTCAAAGCGACTTCCGCATAAACCGTATATATGCCTGGATCTATGCGTAAAAGAAATAAAACAGAAATAAATAACAAACACAGATAAAATAGATTGATAAAAATATATAAAGTTCTAGGGAATTTTTGTGATTTTTAGGCTCTGGAATCACCTAAATCGGAGTTCGGGAAGTCCCTAAACAATTCCGGGAAATTTCGGGAAATAGAAAAATCCCTGGAAAATAATAAACCGGAAAAAAAGCAACTAGACCTCTGAACTGACACGTGGCGCTGACGTGTCATCTTTGCTGACGTGGCAACACGTGGCGTTGACGTGGCTCGGGCTCGGTTTTGGCTGACGTGGCAGTGACGTGGCACCGACGTGGCGACTCGTGGCTCGACTGCGGCGTGGCGGTGCCGATTGGCCAAGCGGCGGACGACGAGATTGGCGGTTGTCGGCGCGGACGCCGAGGTTCACCAACGGCCGAGGGACTCCCAAACTTCGGTGAGCCATAACTCCCTCAATTTGTATCCAAATCTAGCGATCAATATATCCAAATCGATCGTCTCGACGAGGCCTACAACGTCCTGGCTCCGGATCTTCGATTTGGACCTCGAACAGAGAGGGATCTAGGGTTTTCTCTCGGTTTCGGCTGGGGTTTGCTTGGAAATCAAGGGGATTTGGGGCTTGTGCGTGGGTAGCGGCTGTGGGGGGGTGTAGGGGTATTGTAGACCGGCTTAGGGGGCAGGGCACATGCATATATATAGAGGGGGAAGGGATTAGGGTTTAAATATGGGCCAAAAGCCCAATTAGGGTTTGACCAGGCTTTGACCAAGGTTGACCATGTGAAAAATGTTGACCTGGCTAGGAGAAACAAGCTAAGTTGGCTTAGTCAAATTTGGTAGCTTCCTAGGGCACTTATATCACACTAGTGTTTCTAATAGTCCTTATCTGAGAATTTCACACATAAAATAATAATATAAAATATTATTTATTTATTTATTTTTGTTTCTTTTTATAAAGCAAGTGACAGAGTAATAATTTTATTAGGATGTCACAACAACATTATCAGTGTGACAATATCTGGCAAACAACTGGATATTTCTCCTAGTTCTATCTCGAGCAATGCAATGATCATTAGTGGCTGGAGGTGTTGGATCAACACTAGCATAAGTATCATCTGATTGTGTAGCAACTGGTTGTGAAGAACTAGTAGCAGAATCAACAGGTGAAGTAGATTTAAATTCAGTGTGACTTGTACCATCACCAGAAAATTCTGATTCACTTGCAGTATTACCATCAGATGAATAAATAGCCTTTTCATCAAAAGTAACATCATGACTAACGATTGCCTTGCGAGAATCAGGACACCATAAATGATATCTTTTGACACCAAGGTCATAGCCAACAAATATGCATTTTCTAGCTCTAGGCTCCAATTTACGATTATTAACATGAGCATATGCAGGATACCCAAAAATTCTTAGATTAGAATAATCAACAGGGTTATCTGACCAAACCTCTTCAGGGATTTTAAAGTCAATTGCTGAATTTAGAGAGCAATTAACCAAATAAGCAGCTGTGGCAGCAGTCTCAGCCCATAAAGCACGCTTCTCCCAGGCCTGCATTGGAGAGCATACAACGAGTCCTTTTCAGAAGAGTACGATTCATTCGTTCTGCCACACCATTTTTTTGAGGAGCATCTGAAACAGTCAAATGTCTTGCAATACCATGATCAGCACAATAAGCATTAAACTCACCACTACAAAATTCCAATCCGTTGTCAATTCTTAATTTCTTGATTTTCTTGCCAGTTTGTTAGTTCTTAAGTGGATTTACTTGTTAGAGCCCACTGCGAACTGGCCCATGAGATGGGCTTACAAACACGCGGCGATCAGGCTCCCCCAGGTCTCAATGGGCCTCAAGGCCCAACTGGAGCAACAACAAAGGCTTTGGGCCAACTCAACCCAAAAGACTAGTCCATTAGATGAGGGACACCCTCGCCTTATAAGTCGTGCTCCCCCATCATCGTTATCCGATGTGGGACTAAACCCAACAATCTCCCTATCACAAATCGGACAACTTCGTCACACCGGACCACTTCGTCCTATACCGTGTGAGTTCCATAGGAGATGGTATCAGACCACTTCATCACATTGGACCACTTCGTCCGATACCGTCGAAACGAGTTCAAACCTGGAGCTCTGATACCACTTGTTAGGGTTAAGGCACCGCACACACGCACGCGAACACAGTGTTTAACATGGAAAAAACCTCTCCAATGTGGAGAAGAAAAAAACCACGGGAAACCATCACTATGATGGCTTCAGTTTACATGTACAAGGGGTGGCTATATATAGCCGAAAATAGGCTAAAAAATAGAGCCCAAAATTGAGTCCGAGTCTAAATAGAATTAGAGTCAAAACCCAACAAAGATTTCTTTGATTTTTGTTCGTGTGCATCAAATAGCTTTTTCAGCATGTACAGCTTCATACGCAAAAGCTGACTTCGAAGTCCGAACACAATTCCATAGGAAAGGAAAAGGGAGCATATTTGACATGGACGATTGTTTAGGACGTTTTCATTTCCAGAAAACGTGCCCAGGAGCTAGTGAGAGAAGAAAATACGGTGCACTTTTTCTTTCTTGACTTGTCCAACCATCTCACCTGCTTATTGCCAGAGTGGTTCTTCGTCGGAACGCTAGCCTGTGGCCTGCGCCTCATCGTAAGATGCGTCGTCTCCTTGTCTTTTTGCCAAATCACCAGGGAGAGCTCTCCCGTACGCCGTCTTCGTAGAAATGATTATCACGTGTCTTTGCCGAATCACGAGAGAGCGCTTGGAGGTATCAACCGAATGATAGGATCCCTGTCTGGGTATAGGTAGCCAAATGGGCGGCACGGCACGGCACGAGCACGACTGGGCACGGCCTGTTTAGGCACGGTACGAGACAGCACCAACAGTTAATCATGTCGAACATCCGGCCCAGGCACGGCATGAAGAGGGGAAATTAGTGCCATGCCGGCACGAATAGCCTGTCGTGCTATACGTGCCGTGCCGGCCCATCAACGCTATACAACAAAAACCCCTCAAACAAAATTTCAGACCAGCAGTAGCATAATGAGCACATCAACAATCACCAATTCTTAATTCTGATTCAGATTTTGAAAACTTGATAAGTAAAACCACAAGCATAAACATTAAACAATATACATGCATGCATAACCAGGGCGACCGGGCGAGATCCGAGAGCTAGAGAGAGAGAGAGGAGAGAGGAGACTGGAGAGAGTTAGAGAGAGAGAGGAGGGACACCGGAGATGGTGACGACGATATGGTGCCCGTGCCCGCAAGCCGTAGGCCGTGGCGGCGGCGGCACGCCTTGCCTTCTTTGGTGCTTGGCGACGACGAGAGAGGACGACGCATGACCAGCGGAGAGAGATCGGAGAGTGGCGGCGACGACGAGATGGCAACGCGCCGCGGGAGACCAGAGACGACGAGTCGACGACGATGGTGCCGTGCCGCGCCTTGCCGCCACGCAAGCAGCGATAAGAGACGGCAAGCGAGAGCGAAGCGGCGGGCGCGTAAGCGGCGAGCGGCGCGGGCAGAAGCGACTAGGGTTCACGCCCGCAATGGAAGCGGCGGTGGCGAAGCGGCTAGGGTTCACGCCTCACGCGGTCACGCCGAATGGGAGGGGATTGATTTGGATTTGGGGATGGGGATTGGGGGGAATGCCCGATTAGCCGAATGGGAGGGGATCGATTTTATATGGCTAGGGTTTCGCCTCCGCCTAGGCTCGGTCTGGCCGTCTGGGCCTAGGTTCCTAGGTCAGCTGGGCCTGGGATTCGTTGCAACCGTGCCTGCATGGTGCCGTGCCCGTGTCGTGCCCATTTTCCATGCCGTGTGCCGTCTTGCCCACGCATCAAGGGGTCGGGCCTGAAACACGGTTGATCATCTGCGTCTTGACGCGCACTATCATGCCGTGCCTAGTGCCTTGCCCAACTCCCGTGCCTCGGGCCGGCCCGTTTAACACGGCCCATCTAGCCAACTATAGCTGAGGGCGTCTCCAACAGAGTCTCTAAAATAAAATCTTCTCTATATTTAAAGTCTCTCGTCTTTCATAAGAGTCTCTATCTCAATCTCTAAATTTAGAGTCTCTTTCTTAGCCTCTAAATTTAAAGGCTCTCTATATTAACCTATATAGTTTCTCTAAATAGACATTCTACTGAAAAAGATAAAAATACAAGTGTGAATGATGATTTATTGGGGTACGTATAAAAGCCCAATTTTAAAGCATCTGCATGCTCTGAGATGTCGGTGAATTCGGATAGGGTTAAAATCTGATTGTACCCGATCCGGTCTTCGTAAAAATTGGGATTAAATTGGACTGGTTAAAAAAAAGAAAAAATTTCTCATCCAACAACGTTACAGAGCGAACACTTTGCATCTCACAGCAAACATCACCGTCACATCCAAATGGTGGCGAAAAACAATGTTCCACAAACACGTAGCGTCCCAAGATTATATGCACTGTAATGAAACCAATGACATTGCAGTGCAAAGTGCAAACTAAACTATCACATGTGTTTGTTCACATATCTTCCTTGGTTGCTGCTAAAAAACTCGCTCTCCATATAATGATACCAGCCGAAAAGGCTTTCCATGCCTTGTTAATTGTACACACACACACACATATAGAATGGTGATTATGTGACTATATCATCAACCTCTGAGTGAAAAACAAAGCTCGGGAATGTGGTTGTTATATCCCTGAAATTTCAAGCAAAACAATTAATCACACTGCTGTATCTGATTCAATATAATGCTCATGCAGATGAGTACAAAACATTATAAACGCACTGCTGTTAAATTACATCGGTATTTTGTGATTATATGCCGCTGTGAGTATGACCTTCACGTTCTCGGAGGCACAAAGGCAAAAATAAGCAGCCTTTACTCTCACTAAAATAAATTGTGATTGATGCCCTGTATATCATTGGTCAATGCACCAAGAGGTGACAGCTTTTCAAGTCTCACTCTGTTGTTCAGTAAGTACTTTTAACATCACGCTGATTTCTTACATTGCAAAAATTAATTGTGTTGAGTCATGTTATCTTCTCTTACTGTCTTACAGAAGCGTCAACCGAACTTTGAAACCTAATATTGAAATAAAACAAAAGGTATATTCCACACAATGTTTGCAATTTCCTTTTGCTACATGATACTTACTTGAGGTATGGAAGTGTCATTATCTTCATCAAGGACGGATTTCTTGAGACAAAGTTATCCCACTCTGCTCTATCTATCTTCCCATCCTGATTCACATCAGCATCTGAAAATGTCTGTCAACATCAACCACACGGCCCACGTCAGTCCTGATAACGCCTGAACTCTTATGTGAGTTTGGAATTTAGCGTGATTCAGAACTTGAGTAACAGCTAGATTTTGATATCAAATATCCAAACCTTGTCCAGGATTGTCTCAACAGTTTCATCTGATAACCTCATTTCTGATTCACTCAGAAGAGCAATAAGCATCTGCTTGACCTGTATAACACCACAGGAGAAATGATGTCATCAATGAAGGAATGAATGCTCAAGCTAACATGTACTAATTTCTGCAGCTTCAAAAGGACAAGGAAAAAGTGGTATAAATTAGTTTGTATATATCACATATTATTTCCTTTCAATTTTTTACTATATTTGAATTAAATAATAATTTGGAAATTTTAAGAAGCACAAAAATAAATATTAAATGTCACTCCAGAATATAATAAGCTTCCATGCTAATAACATTTCAAAATATTACCTTTTTCATAGTTTTGTTAATTTTGTGTAGAAATTCAAGTAATCAAGTTTGTATAAAATGTGGAAAATTGTAGAGCAAAAATGAGTTTAAAAAAATCACCTCTTTTCGTTCTATAAACCCTGTGCTGTCCATATCATATAGCTTGAAGGAAACTGAAAAAGTAGTAAAAACTTTCAGAAAGCAGAAAAATATGGAATCAAAATGAAACAGCAGGGCAATAACTTACAGTCAATTTTCTCTTCCATTGGAATGTTAGGATGGAAGACATTTAGAGCTCGAACAAAGTCACCAAAGTCAATGACCCCTCTTTTCTTGACATCGAAAAGGTCAAATATCTGCAAGGTTCTTTTTATGTAAACTCAACAAGTCTATAGGCGAAAGCATGCTGATGTTAATATAAACAAGTATTGGAAGCATGTTAAAATGCAAATCAATGGCAGGGCAAAGAATACCCGATTAGCAAAAAGATTGTCCTTCTTCTTGCTTTTAAACAATGCAAGCTGGAACTCTTCCTGCACATTAGAAATTATAAAGAGATTTAATATCCATGGCAATGTTTGAATACTGACAATATCTACTTTCAATTAGTTAATACCAAGACATAAAAAAGGATAAAGAATAAAAGAATTATTCTTATTCTATAAAACAATATAAAATAAAGAATTATGTTGTACTGTACTGTCCAAAAAGGCAATTTTGTATGATAAGAGTGTGTTTGGTTCAAAGACTAAGGACACCTCCTGTTTGGCTGGAAGACAAAGCGTGCCACAAATGTTTTAGGCAAATTTGACCAAGTTAGGCTAGTGTTTAGTTCATAGACATAAGTTAAGACATGCCGAACTTTTTTAATGAAGGTCCCACAGGTCATACACACAACAGGTTGTGTAAAGTTTCCCTAGGCAAGTGTAACATCCTCATTTTCAAAAATTTAAAAATTCATGTGCATCATGCATTATCATGCATTGCATTGCATTAAAATCCTTTTGAATAAAATATCTTAAATTGAAATGAGTATGTTACTTGTTGAATAATAATAAAGTAATAAAATAAATAATTGAGTTGTTTTGCAAATAATTTATAAAATGATTAAAGTAGAAGTATTTGGGTTTCAAAAAGAAAATGAGTTTGGAAATGTTTTCAAAAGGGAAAAACAGAAATAAAACTAAATATTTTAAGGAAAAACCCTTCCCCTCCTCCTTGGTCCCACTTGTCAACCTCTTTACCTCTCCTTCTCTCTTTCCTCTTCACTCTGCTCACTCTTTTTCTCTGTTCACGCAGAGAAACACCCCCTCCTTCACTTCCATAACCCTCCTCTCTCTCCACTACCATAATATGGAATTACCCCCTTAATGGCGCCTGTTTCCAGCCTTTGGCGTGTTTACTCCCCCACTAATCCCTCCTCTAATTCCTCTCTTCCCGTTTTATAAGCCCAACCCGAGCCTCCTCCTCCCCCTTTCTCTCTTTCGTCGATTGCCTGTAAGCTGCGTTCTTTCTTAATTCCTTCGAGGACTATGCTCTCTCATACCTCCTAATCCATTTTCGCCTCATGATCGAAGAAGCATCACGGAGAGGAGGAATCGCGCCCTTGTGACCGTGGAGGTCTTCGCCGTCATTGCTCGACTTCAATTAAATCGTCAATTCGCGGTGAGTCTCCTCTCCTTCCTCCTAGAGTTCCCTAGGACTAGGCGAGTTTTTCCCGACCAATTTGGCCCTAGGTAGGCGGCCGTGCTTCACCATGCGCGTCTCCCTCTCATGTGGCCGGTCTCGTCGCCGACCATGCCTCTCCACCCCCGTGAACCCTTGCACGGGTTACGTGCTTACATTCTCTAGACTTCATGCACATTGGCCGCTGGCCACCCCCATGCGCCCTGTATTCTTCTCCGCCATTCGTCGTCACCCCATCTCGATCGCCCGGGTCCGCGCCCTATGCAAACTCTCTCTCTGCAGTGAAACTCCGGCCCTTCATCGCCCCATTGCCGTGCCTCTCATACACATGTATGCCCCTCTCTCGCCCATTATTTCATGGCCAAACTTCTTGCATCAGGACCCGAGGTCGTCTCAAGGTCTCTCTTCCTCCGCCTCATGGCCCCTCGATGGGCGGCTGCCCGGCCACGCCACGCCGTCTTCCTCCCGCCTCCTCTTCTCTCTCCATTGCCACATGGGCCCAGGCCAGCCGAGCCGAGTACCAGCTCAGGCTCCTCCTTCCCTCATTGCTAGTGTGGCCAGGCTCATTGCCGGCCGAGCAAGAAATGACCAAATGAGCCATACTTTCCTTTTCCTTTTTCCGAAAATCCTATAACTTGTAAAATCCATATCTATTAGTATAAAATCCAAAATTACCAAACAAATTTTGTTAGACTCACAAAATTGCAACCTATTTAAATATGTCAATTTTTATTCTTGTCACTTTGTTCAAAATTTACTTGGAATATTTAAATGCTAAGAAACCTTGTTTAAATTGTTTAGGG
Source organism: Olyra latifolia (assembly GCA_036346145.1). Classification (NCBI taxonomy): domain Eukaryota; kingdom Viridiplantae; phylum Streptophyta; class Magnoliopsida; order Poales; family Poaceae; genus Olyra; species Olyra latifolia. The sequence continues at coordinate 158,177 of JAYEVC010000041.1, read as the reverse complement.
TAATTCACTTGTCTAAAATTGCCAAATAAATTTTAATATGACCATAAAATGTGTATTACTTGTTACGTAAACTTTCATAGAATTTTAGGATAAATTAACTCTGTTTAATTGTTAAGATTGCTTAATGCCTTTAGATCACTTAATAGATGATTTAGGTTAATGAGAAAATTTAAAATTGGTATTAGTGGAACCAGAGATTTAACGAACATGTTTTGGTAATATTTGTGCATATCATGAGCATACATATCATACATGTTTTATTTGGAGCATTAGTTTATTTTTGTTTAAATTTACATTTTAGGAACTAGTAACGATAATTTGTCACGAACCCTGTCTAGAAGAGCTTGAGGAAGTCTTGATCAAGGCAAGTCTTGAATCTTGCTCCTGTGTTTTTAAATGATTTTAATAGTTATTTAAACTGCATGCTATGTTAAATTTAAAAATGCTAATTGGTTAGATGCTAGCTAAAACCTCAATTAATAACATCGATATATAAAACCTTCCTTGCCACCCTAGGTTAATATTATATTGTTTAATATTGACTTCACCCCTTGAATTAGGTTTTAATCATGTTAGCTATGCTTAGTTGCAATCACATGAAACTTGGACATGTTAATCTCAATGCTTGTTTCATCAATGATTTTAAAAAGGCGATGGGTCTTTGTCGTGTTTGCAAATGGGTTAGGTGATAGTGGGTCTATCGGCAAACTGCTTTTATAAAACCCGATCGGGTGGTGGTTGCAAGGTTGGTGCGATAAGCACGAGACTTGGGTCGATCTTGAGAACCACCCCGTCCCTGAGGACCGATTCCTTGAGGTAGACGAGCTAAGTTTAAGTGCGACCATGAGTGCTTATGGGCGGGCCTGGCTTAGTAACTTTCTATCCTCTAGTTTGGTAGTCCATCTGGTGGAATTGGGGTGTACTATCTTTGAGGCCAATGGTACATTTCCTTCTTTAACGAGCGATGATGTACTACTAAGTCGAAATTGTTTTGATAGCCTCTGGTAGTAACTCTGCTGCTTTTTGACAATTGGATATGTCGGTATTATCTTTGAGGCCAATGTTCTGAAGCCGCCACGCCGCCCAGAGAGCGAGATGCCAAAATAGGGAAAGATTGGAAAAGGCCTTGTTAGGAGGAACCTTCCTAGGGAATCTATCTCATGGGTAAAGCGTGCAACCTCTGCGAGTGTACAACTATCATGATAGCCGTGTCGCGGTCAGGGCCAGACGACGGGGAGGCTGCTTCGTGGTACTTCTTACCTTTTGTTTTTAAAAGGTGTTTTAAAGGAAAACCACGATTGGTGTCGTGCGTTTTGTTTTCTCTCCTCACAGATGGAGTCTTTGTGGCGATGAGGTTGTTGCACTGTGGGTGCCGTGAGTAGCAGTCAGGCAAAACCGGTTTAAGTAGAGTTTCAAAAGAAATGAATTAAATATTTGATTTCTCTTAACTCCTTTCAAACCTTTACAAAATTTAGGAAAAACCTTCAAAAGCGGCTTTATGCAAAAAGAACCTTACCCTTCCTTTGTAACCTTAGTTGCATATTAGTCGACCTTGCTTGTTGAGTATAATGTATACTCACCCTCGCATTCATGCGAGTGCTCATTCAACGAAAGGTCGGATCAACATTGTCCCTACCCCGATGAGGAGCTTTATCAAGGCGAGGACTTCGCCGAAGGATCCAGATGAAGACTACCCCGGCCTAGGAGCGTGCTTCTTGATTCGCCTGTGTGGAGTTGGAGATTATTTGTTGGAGTTTTTGTTTTAAGTTGAACAATGTTCTTAAATTTTATTTCTTGTTTGTAAGGCCGTGGTGCCAAACTATTGTAATAATTTGGCCGTGTTGGCCGTACTCTGATGTGGTTTATTTATGCGTTGATGGTTGTGATCCAAACTGTATTACTGTGCGTACTAGCTACTTGATCCAGGGACTAGTACAGGTAAAAGCACAAAGAGGATTCGATTCCGTTTGACTGGTCCCTCTGAGTTGGTATCGAGGCGGGACCAGAAACAAGCCTTAGTTTTGGGAGTAGTTTTAGGATTTGTATATTATGAATAAAGTAATTTCCAAAATTGTCCTTGTTACACTCTTCTCTTAATTACCTACTTGATTCGTTCCTATTACATCTTTGACTTCTTTAATTAAAATTTGTTTCTTGATCTCCCTGTTTCAAAAATTGTAGATGTCGGACATGTACTTCTCTTTTGGACCCGTACATGGGAGGCTTTGTGGGCGAGTTAGTCCACATGATTGAGGAGCTGGGCTTTCACAAGAAGCCCCAAGACACTTGCTTCAAGGCCATCGACAAAGGCGGAGACCGAGAGGTGTGGCGGGTCAACCTCCCAGCCCACACTAAGGGGACTCGAGGAGCCTGATCCTGAGGAGTCTGATACGAGAGGTTGGGCCTTGAGGCAGCCATGCAGAGGTCGCTTCTGCCGCCATGGCGCACTGGTACCGCTACACCGAGTGGTGGCCAACACTCCTCTGGTTGGTTCAGCTCAACTGCATGGAGAGCTGCCGAACAAGATCATGCGACAACACCGCCACGACCCTTGGAGCTTCGCTCGGCGAGGCGATCAATGCCTTGAGCGAGGACCGCTGCGACCTCGAGGAGAGGTGATGTACTACAAGAAGCGGTGTCCGAGGCGCTTAAAGATCAATCAATCACGCATCTGCACCACCTCCACCTCCTCCACCACCGTCTTCCCGCTGCAGCTCCTCGCCTCAGCCGCCGTACCAGAGATCCTCCGGCTTTGAGCATTGCCGCCCGTGGGTTCACTCCGGACACCTCAGTGGGCAGGGGCCGCTTTCTCGGCGGCATTCTCTGCTCGTCGTGTCCTTCCCCGCCATGAGTCTGCTGGACCTTCTTCTTCCGCAGCACATGGAGGGCCGGGCTTCGAGAGCGAGGAGGAGGACCCGAGGGAGCGTGGCGGTGAGGATTGCCATTCAGGCTTCGGAGTAGTTGTAGACTCCAAGACTTCTATTATTAATGAATAAGTTAGTTGAAGCTTATTTGTCGGGCTTGTCGCGCTTCTTTTGTGATAGTTACACCGCTTGTGGTGTATCTATTAGCTGCTTTTGTTTTGCAACCGCATTTTGGAGATCTGTCGAATTTGGAGTTATTTTTAATTCTTTGTGTTTTGGTTCTTGGATGTTTTCTCCTCCTTAGAGCCCTCTCCTTTTTGTCGGATGGTGAACACGAGAGTGGTTCGTCGGCACAACAAGCTCAGCAGAACCCACCGCCACCGGCAGCAACCTAATCGAGAAGTTCCACCCCCTGCTATTTTGCCACCCGTTGCTCGGGACAACGAGAACACCGCCACCACGCCACCTTTTCCACCTCGGTATGAGCGAGTTAATGGCCATGCACCTCTGAGCATTCAAGCCATTGCAAACAATCTGAACAATCTTGCTGCCCCAGTCCATGGCGAGCACCAGCAGCCGCAGTCCCGTTTTGGAGAGTTCATGAGGACTAGGCCTTCCATCTTCTCAGGATCCCATGAACCGTTGGTAGCCCTGGATTGGTTGAAAGAGATGGAGAAAAGTCACCATTGCTCGATGCACGATCTTTGAGAGAGTTAACCCATGGTCACCAACGCGGGGTGATCTTGCCATCGGTGGGAGAACTTAGTGCTTCCCACCCATCTTTGAAGCTATCACTTGGGCGAGTTCTACCAAGCCTTCAAAGACACCCATGTTCCAAAGGGCATTATGGAGATGAAGAGCGGGAGTTCCACCGTCTCCAAAGAAGGAAACATGTCCATTCTTGAGTACTGCACAAGTTCAACCACTTGGCGGTGTCACGACTCTTGAAGTTGCCGAAGAAGTCGACAAGATCTGAAGTTCATGGAAGGCATGGACCCGGACATCAAGGCACTCTGGCCTCCAATGACTATGCTACCTTCCAAAGAAATGGTCAACAAGGCTTTGGTCCAAGAAGACATTGAAGCGCAATGAGAAGCGCAAGAGGAAGATGGCACAAAAGGGTCTAGCGCCCAGCCCTGTTTCACGCAGATACCGATAAGCCGACCTCGCGCAGAATGTTTCAAGGACCCGGCACCCAAAGAAGCGTCAAGTGCCTCAGACACCTCGTCGAGCACCGAAGAAGCCAAGCACCGCAAAACAACAACAAGAGCCGGTCGCGATTAGCCGCCCGCCATCGATGGGGCACTATGCAAGCAGATGTCCGCAGAAGAAGCCCGATGGCGCCGATTCCGCTTCAACTTGGGATCTGCTGCCTGCACTTCGCGCTTCAGAAGAGGTCGTGGAGCACCCAGACTCGAGGACCCCAACCGTTGGAAGAGGCCAAGTGAACAATGTCACGGTGAGGAAGCAAATCGAGGCTCGGACGTGGTCTTGGGTAAGTTCCTTGTAAATTCATCATCGATCCACGCTTTTATTTGATTACGGTGCATCACATTCCTTTATTTCAAAAAGTTTTGTGGAATCAAATAAGCGGAATATAACCGATCTTAAGACTCCATGATTATCCAATCAGGGGACGCTCTATGAGGACCGATAAAGTATGTCCTCGTTTGGAAATAGAAGTTAGTGGAGTGAAGTTCCTAGCGAACCTGATTGTCTTGGAATCCCAAGGGATAGAAGTGATCCTAGGCATGGATTGGCTAACCAAGTATCAAGGTCAGATCGATTGTGCCAACCGAGCCATTTCACGTCAATGGTGAAGGATTAGCGATCAAGTTCAAATCGGATTTAACCTCTGAGAGCTTCAAGCTCACTGAACAAGTTAACCTAATAGTGTTGGATTAGGTTCCTATTGCAAAGGAGTTCCCAGATGTATTCCCGGATGATTTGCCAGAATGCCACCGGACGAGGACATAGAGTTCATCATTGAGTTAGCTCCTGGAACAGCACCGATTGCTCAGCGACCTTATCGGTTGTCTGCCAATCTTCTAGCAGAAATGAAGAAGCGATTGGAAGAGTTGGAAACCAAAGGATTTATCCGACCAGTTAAATCACCTTAGGGAGCTCCAAAGATTTTTGTAAAGAAGAAGGATAAGACCTTGAGAATGTGTGTGGATTATAGGTCTTTAAATGAAGTAACTATCAAGAACAAGTATCCCTTGCCTCGGATTGATGATTTGTTTGATCAACTTAAGGGAGCTCGGGTATTTTCTAAAATTGACTTGAGGTCGTGTACCATCGATAAAGATAAGAAAAGGAGATATACCCAAGATGCCTTCACAACTCGTTATGGTCTATACGAGTTCTGATCATGTCTTTTAATGACCAATGCTCCTGCTTACTTTATGAACCTAATGAATAAAGTATTCATGGAGTATCTGGATAAGTTTGTTGTCGTTTTTATCGATGACATCTTGATTTATTCCTGAGTGAAGAAGAGCATGAGGAACACACGAGATTAGTGTTGGAAAAGCTTCGGAGCACCGACTTTTTGCTAAGTTTAGCAAATGTGAGTTCTGGTGAAGGAAGTAGCATTTTTGGGTCATGTGGTGTCGACCAAATGAGTGGAGTTCTTTGAGACCCCGGAAAGTCCAAGATGTGTTGGATTGGCCAACACCCAAGACCGTGACCAAGGTCCGAGGTTTCCTTGGTATGGCGGTGGTACTAACGGAGGTTTATTGAAGATTTTTCTCGGATAGCCAAGCCACTCGCTCGGTTGTTGAAGAAGGATCATAAGTTTGTTTGGGCGCCACCTTGTGAGGGCGGTTTCAAAAATGAAGAAGCGGTGACAATGACCCAATCTGATTTTGCCCGATGTGCACAAAGACTTTGAGATTTATTGCGGCGCTCAAGCTTGGACTCGGATGCGTTTTGATGCAAGAAGGAAAAGTGGTAGCCTATGCATCGAACAAAATTGAAGCCTCATGAAGTTAATTATCCAACCCATGATTTGGAATTGGCAGCTGTAGTTCATGCCTTGAAAATTTGGAGGCACTATTTGATTGGAAATAGAACTGAGATTTATACTGACCATAAAAGTTTGAAGTATATCTTCACTCAACCGGATTTAAATATGAGGCAAAGAAGGTGGTTGGAGTTGATAAAGGATTATGATGTTGGAATCCATTACCACCCGGGCAAGGCTAATGTTGTGGCCGACGCCCTGAGTCGGAAAAGCTATAACAGCAATCAATTGCTGTTAGAAAGTCAGCCAGCTTTGCATGAAGAATTTGAAAAACTGAATTTGGGATTGGTAGATCAAAGTTGTGTCAACATGCTAGAGTTGCAGCCGACTTTGCCAAGTCGATCCGAAAGCGACAAAGCAAGAAGATGGAGAGGTTTCAGAAATAAAAGAAAGGTTAAGAAAGGGAAAAGCTCCCGGATTTTCAGTGGACCCTGAAGGAATTCTCTGGTTTGGAAAGAGGATATTTGTCCCAAACAAGAAAGAATTGAAGGAAGTCATTTTGAAGGAGGCTCATGACACCAACCGTCCATACACCGGTTGCACCAAGATGTACTCGGACCTCAAAGGGTCGTATTGGTGGGCGAGGATGAAGCGTGATATTGCGAGTTTGTAGCCTGTGCGACACTGTCGGCGAAGTTAAAGCGAGCATCGAGACTGCGGGACTACTTCAACCACTAAAGGTGCTGAATGGAAATGGGAGGAAATCGGAATGGACTTCATTGTTGGATTGCCAAGGACTCGGTCAAGTCACGATTCTATTTGGGTAATTGTGGACGGTTGACCAAGTCGGCAGCATTTTATTCCGTGAAGACAACCTATTAGGGGACAAAGGTTAGCGAACTTTACAGCGAGAGTAGTTTGTCTCCGGAGTTCAAGAAGATTGTGTCGATATAGAGAACTCGGTTCACCTCTAAGTTACAGGAAAAATCGCACGCTTTTCTTTGAGGACCAACCTCAATTTCGATTCGGCATATCATCCTCGGGCCGATGGCGGACCGAGCGAGTGAATCAAGTGTTGGAAGACATGCTAAGGGCTTGTGCTTTGGTTAATGCCAAGAATTGGGATAAGCACTTGCCATATGCGAGTTTTCTTATAATAATTGACTACCGTGCCGGTTTGCGAGATGTCACCATTTGAGGCTTTATGCAGACGGAAGTCGCAGTAACACCTCTCTTCGAATGAGGCGGGTGAAAGCATGGTTTTCGGACCCGACTTTCTAAAGGAAGGCGATGAGCAAGTTCTACCGATCCAAATAGAGGTGAAGACGACCAATCGCGGCGAGAAGAACTATCGCGACCATCGCCATGCGGAGGCCGGTATTTGTAGAAGGAGATTTTGTGTACCGAAAGTCTCTCCGATGAAGGCGTCGCGACGTTTAGAGCGATGGAAAATTAGCACCTCGTTACATCGGTCCGTTCAAAGTTTTGGCCAAAAGAGAGAAGTAGCCTATCGGTTGAACCGCCACACAGGTTGTCGATGTCCACGATGTTTTCCATGTCTCCCGTTGAAAAGTGCACGAGAGTGCGAAGATCGATGCCGTTGGAGCGGCTCGTTTTGCGGCATGATCTGTCTTACAAAGAGTACGGTCAAGATTCGGATGAAGCCGCTCGTCGGACCCGGAATAAGTGATCAAATTGTGCAAGGTTCGATTGGAGTAACCATTCGAGGAAGAGGCCACAGGGAGCGTGAAGAGGATTTAAGGCGAGTTTCCAGTTGTTTCTCGGATCTTGAGAATCTCGGGACGAGATTCCTCTTAGGGAGGTTTGTAACATCCTCATTTTCAAAAATTTAAAATTCATGTGCATCATGCATTATCATGCATTGCATTGCATTAAAATCCTTTTGAATAAAATATCTTAAATTGAAATGAGTATGTTACTTGTTGAATAATAATAAAGTAATAAAATAAATAATTGAGTTGTTTTGCAAATAATTTATAAAATGATTAAAGTAGAAGTATTTGGGTTTCAAAAGAGAAAATGAGTTTGGAAATGTTTTCAAAAGGAAAAACAGAAATAAAACTAAATATTTTAAGGAAAACCCTTCCTCCTCCTTGGTCCCACTTGTCAACCTCTTTACCTCTCCTCTCTCTTTCCTCTTCACTCTGCTCACTCTTTTTTCTCTGCTCACGCAGAGAAACACCCTCCTTCACTTCCATAACCCTCCTCTCCTCCACTACCATAATATGGAATTACCCTTAATGGCGCCTGCTTCACCTTTGGCGTGTTTACTCCCCCACTAATCCCTCCTCTAATTCCTCTCTTCCGTTTTATAAGCCCAACCCGAGCCTCCTCCTCCCTTTCTCTCTTTCGTCGATTAAACTGCCTGTAAGCGTTCTTTCTTATAATTCCTTCGAGGACTATGCTCTCTCATACCTCTAATCCATTTTCGCCTCATGATCGAAGAACATCACGGGAGAGGAGGAATCGCGCCCATGTCCGTGGAGGTCTTCCATGGCCGTCATTGCTCGACTTCAATTAAATCGTCAATTATGCGGTGAGTCTCCTCTCCTTCCTCCTAGAGTTCCCTAGGACTAGGCGAGTTTTTCCCCACAATTTGGCCTAGGCCGGCCAGAGCTTCATGGCGGCGTCTCAAATCCTCATGGCCGGTCTCGTCGCCCCCATGCCTCCTCCTGCCTGATGAACCACCCCCGTGCTTTCTCTAGACTTCTTGCACATACTGCATTGCCATGCCCACACCCATGCCCGCTCCTCTTCCTCATCTTCGTCATGTTGCACATCTCGATCCGACGTGGCCGCATGAAACTCCTCTCGCCTGTGAAACTCCGACCCTTCACACTTGTGCTCCATTCCGGCTATCCTTGCATGCCTACATGCCATGTGCTGCTCTCGCATGCCATTATTTCATGCCAAACTTATCCATCAAGGCCCCCGAGGTCTCTCTTCGTCTACAGAGGTCTCTCTCTTCCCACACCTCATGGTGTGCCATACCATGTGCGCCTCATGCCCCGTCTTGCCGCCGCATGCCTCCTCTTCTCTCTCATTGTAGTGTGGGCCCAAAGCCGAGTCATGACCATGCTCCGGCCCTCCCTTGCTTGTAGTGTGGCCATTCAGCCGAGCCGAAGCCAGCCAATGAGCCATTTTTTCCTTTTCCTTTTTCCAGAAAATCCTATAACTTGTAAAATCCATATCTATTAGTATAAAAATCCAAAATTACCAAACAAATTTTGTTAGACTCACAAAATTGCAACCTATTTAAATATGTCAATTTTTATTCTTGTCACTGTTCAAAATTTACTTGGAATATTTAAATGCTAAGAAACCTTGTTTAAATTGTTTAGGGTAATTCACTTGTCTAAAAATTGCCAAATAAATTTTAATATGACCATAAAATGTGTATTACTTGTTCAGAACTTTCATAGAATTTTAGGATAAATTAACTCTTGTTTAATTGTTAAGATTGCTTAATGCCTTTAGATCACTTAATAGATGATTTAGGTTAATGAGAAAATTTAAAATTGGTATTAGTGGAACCAGAGATTTAACGAACATGTTTTGGTAATATTTGTGCATATCATGAGCATACATATCATACATGTTTTATTTGGAGCATTAGTTTATTTTTGTTTAAATTTACATTTTAGGAACTAGTAACGATAATTTGTAACCCCTGTCTAGAAGAGCTTGGGAAGTCTTGATCAAGGCAAGTCTTGAATCTTGCTCCTGTGTTTTTAAATGATTTTAATAGTTATTTAAACTGCATGCTATGTTAAATTTAAAAATGCTAATTGGTTAGATGCTAGCTAAAACCTCAATTAATAACATCGATATATAAAACCTTCCTTGCCACCCTAGGTTAATATTATATTGTTTAATATTGACTTCACCCCCTTGAATTAGGTTTTAATCATGTTAGCTATGCTTAGTTGCAATCACATGAAACTTGGACATGTTAATCTCAATGCTTGTTTCATCAATGATTTTAAAAAGACGATGGGTCTTTGTCGTGTTTGCAAATGGGTTAGGTGATAGTGGGCTCTTCTGCAAACTGCTTTATAAAAAACGATCGGGGTGGTGGTTGCAAGGTTGGTGCGATAAGCACGAGACTTGGGTCCAGTGCGGGAACCACCCCGGTCCCTAAGGACCGATTCCTTGAGGTAGACGAGCTAAGTTTAACGGTGCGACCATGAGTGCTTGTATGGGCGGGCCCTGGCTTAGTAGCTTTCTATCCTCTAGTTTGGTAGTCCATCTGGTGGAATTGGGGTGTACTATGCTGAGGCCAATGGTACATTTCCTTCTTTAACGGCGATGATGTACTACTAAGTCGAAATTGTTTTGATAGCCTCTGGTAGTAACTCTGCTACCGTTTTGGACAATGGATATGTCGGTATTATGTTTGAGGCCAATGTTACCGAAGCCGCCACGCCGCCCAGTGAGCGAGGATGCCAAAATAGGGAAAGATTGGAAAAGGCCTTGTTAGGAGGAACCTTCCTGGGGAATCCTATCTCACGGGTAAAGCGTGCAACCTCTGCAGAGTGTACAACTATCATGATAGCCGTGTCCGCGGTCAAGGACTGACGACGTGAGGCTGCCTCGTGGTACTTCTTACCTTTTTGTTTTTAAAAGGTGTTTTAAAGGAAAACCACGATTGGTGTCGTGCGTTTTGTTTTCTCTCTCACAGATGGAGTCTTTGTGCGATGAGGGTTGTTGCACGGTGGGTGCCGTGAGTAGCAGTGTTCAGGCAAAACCGGTTTAGGTAGGAGTTTCAAAAGAAATGAATTAAATATTTGATTTCTCTTAACTCCTTTCAAACCTTTTACAAAATTTAGGAAAAACCTTCAAACCGGCTTTATGCAAAAAGAACCTTACCCTTCCTTTGTAACCTTAGTTGCATATTAGTCACCCTTGCTTGTTGAGTATAATGTATACTCACCCTCGCATTTCATCTTGGGTCGCTTTCATTCCAACGAAAGCGAGTCCAGATCAAGATTGTCCCTACCCGATGAGGAGCTTTATCAAGACGAGGACTTCACCGGCGATCCAGATGAAGACTACCCCAAGCCTAGGAGCGTGCTTCTTCGCCTCGCCTGTGTGGAGTTGGAGATTCATTGTTGGAGTTTTTGTTTTAAGTTGAACAATGTTCTTAAATTTTATTTCGCTTGTAAGGCCGTGGTGCCAAACTATTGTAATAATTTGGCCGTGTTGGCCGTACTCGATGTGGTTTATTTATGCGTTGATGGTTGTGATCCAAATCAGATTCTTGTGCATTAGCTACTTGATCCGAGGACTAGTGCGGTAAAAGCACAAAGAGGATTCGATTCCGCTTGACGGTCCCTACAAAGAAGTCGAGTTGTTGCTCCAATTTTCTTGGCCACAATTTCAGCAAGTTAGTAAAAAATATAGTTGCTAGCCATAATGTGTCAAAAATTTTATGCCCAAGTGTGGCATGTCACAATTTTGTGGCTCCCAAATTGTTGGCCACCAATAAGGCACATTACGGCAAAGTATTGAGTCTAAGATAAGTGGGGCATTAGGCTAAGATTTTGTGGCACGCCAAAATTTTAGCATCAAACCAAGCATAGCCTAAAAAGTTAAAATGTGGCGAACTAAATTGCAGCACATTGTGTCAAGCAACCAAACAAGTGGTCAAATTTGCCCCAAGACATTTTGCAAACTGTGGCAACCTTTGGCTTCCAAGTTCCAACCGAACAGGCGAGGTCCCAGGCAGGTCTACTGTACAACCTTGTATGATGCCTTCTAAAATACATCGTGGAGCCTAAATAAGAAAAGAAACAGATTGTGCGGTTGTGCTCTTCAGAGGAAATATCCAAACACATCACAGACGTGCCAAGGAGTATGTCTGTCACATGTCCATGACAATGTCATGGGTAGGCTGTGCAGTGCTGTAACAACTTGGTTTCCGAAATCCGAAAATCCCTGTTTTGTATCAAACCAAACAATAGCCTAAAAAGCTAAAATGTGGTGAACTAAGTTGTGGCACTTTGTGTCAACCAACCAAATGGTCAAATTTGCCTAAAGACATTTGTCCCAAACTGTGAAAACCATTGGCTTCCAAGTTCCAACCAGGCAGGTCTACTGTAGAAGCCTGTATGATGATTAAACATAATGGTTAATGCCTTTTGAAATACATCATCGGAGAGTTGGGAGACTAAAACAGGAAAGAAACGGACTGTGCTCTTCAGCGGAAGGGAATATCCAAGCGCATCACAGACATGCCAAGTAGTATGTCTGTCATGTGCCCATGACAATGTCACGGGTGGCCTATGCTGTGCTGTAACAACCTGGTTTCTGATAAATGGAAATAGGAAAATCTCTGTTTTGTAAAATCACATACATGGAAGCCTGGCTTACATAAGTTATGAGGCAGGCACTAACCGGGAATGGCAGCTTGCAAGGGGTTAGGAAATGACTATAGTGACGAGCCACCAAATTTTGGCTAAAGATAGTAGTATAGGCAGAGTGTGAAGAACGTCTCTAGTTTCATTTTTCAACACCTGTAATAAGGAAGATGAAGGAGCTGCATGTGCGCAATTATGCAGGACAGGGGCAGGAGTGCAGGATTGAAGAGTTACCTTGTTGATGAGGCCATCATCGATGACGGAACCACTAATACTCTTGAACAACTCAAACAGTGCTTCTACTTCACTGACGCTGACTGCAAGAGAAGAAGAGAAACACATGTGTGAGGCAGAAGGCAATGAGGCTTGATCATTCAGCTGCGCATGTTGCTCAGAAAAAGAGAGAGAGAACTAAGGAGAGGAGTATGCTTCTTACAGGCAGTCTGGGAGGCGAGCTGGATGGGGTCCTCGTAGCCTGGGAACTGCCGCTTGGGCGTGGAGTGGAAGCACCCCATGGGGTTAAGGGTGGGGATCACCAATCCAATCCCCCCGATACAGCTAGGGATCGAGTGTTACTGCTGGAATCCAAGCCCGTCCGTCATCGATTCATCCATTCGCGGGGTCAAAATTAGGGCAATCGGAGGGGAGAGAGGAGGGCTGAGGCTAACCCTAGCTTGTGGCCGCCGGAGAGAGGGAGGGAGATGGAGGCAGAGGATCCCGGCAGTTGGGTTTGGTTCGATGCTCGCCGCCGCAGGACGGACGGGGGAGGCTGCCGTCGCCGGGCGCGACAGAGGTGGGTGGAGTCTGGAGACGATGGATGGCCTGCAGCCTGCTAGGTGCTACGCTTTGAGGCTTGAGGGAGAGCGATGATGCCCTCCTCTGCTCTACGAGGTTGGACTGTTGTTTCCGTTGTTCCGTTTTCATACCTGGCCCTGCCCCTGGCCCTGCAGTTCGAGACAGAGATACCCACCCGACCCGACCCAACCCGGCTCCTCGGGATTATTATTATTTAAAAAAAACTACTCCCTCCGTCCCGGAAAGCTGGTCGTTTTAGACTTAGAAAATTGTCCCTAAAAGCTGGTCGCTTTGTAGTGGGTCCCACGTGAGGCGCTGCGTCTAGAAAATGCACCGCACCCCTCGTTACTACCGAAACGAGGCAGGAAAAATCCTCTCCCCATTCTCCTCCTCGGCGGCGGCGAAATCCCCAAATCCGGCGGCGACTTCTCAAATCCGACGATGAAATCCCCAATACAGAGGAGGATGGGCGACGAGGATCCAGAACTAGCGCAAGATCTGTGCGTCTTGCGCACCGCCGAGAAGAAGCTCAGACTCCACCTTCCTGCATACAAGAGGGCGGTGAGGAGGCAACGCGGGCCATCCTTCACTACGACCCGCGTGGGATGAAGAAGACAAGAATGTCGCAATAACAACGGGGGTGGAGGCGATCGCCATGGGCGTGGTGCCGGCCGGCGTGGATTTTTCGTCGTGCGGCGACAAATTTTCAACATGGCGACTGGGGAGGGTGGGTGTTGAGGCGACTGGCATGGACGGCTTCAAGAGTGAGTACCTCTGTCATGCTAGTAATAAGCGAAATTGCCGTGTGATGCATGTGTATGTCATGTTTTTTACCACAATTAAGCAATGCACGGCTAAGAAATATTAGCATACCATGGTTCACATACAGTAGGAAACAAACACTAGTTCTCTAAGGATTGTAGGACAGACTGATACAGCTGATGATCACAATCGAGTTGTTTAGGCATACTCCCAAGTATCTGCATCCTCTGCTTGTTCATGTGAGGGACCTTGTACCTATTGCCTCCACCAGCTTTCATGACCTCAAGCAAGCAACTTTGTAGTGTGAGGAACACCCTGCTAAGTACACTTGGGTTGTATTGTTCGTATTCCTTGCAAACATTTTCTATGAGCTCATCCATATTTCTCAACGTCTTGGTACTACTCAAGGATTGGAGAGACGCAAAAAAAACCAAGATCTAATGCATTCATGTTAGGGGAGTTTAGGGGCTGAGAGATTAGACGAATGTCAAGTCTAGCCTGTGAAATAGCAAATGCAAATTGGGGATCATCAACTGGCACATGGGATGGTGCATTATCTTGCTGTATCCATATAGTTCTTGTCCGGTCTCCCTGTGGCCAACGTGAAACTATGGTTGGAAGCAATTTAGCAATCATGTATGACCTGATAGTTTGTCTGTCGACCTTCACTGTCTTGGTTACTATGGTGCCCCTTTCTCGATTCCGACTTGTCCTTTGTGCTAGTTCCTGTTACAAGTAAATTGAAATTAACAACATCACAGCCCAAGGTGTGCATAACAAAGTTTATAATGTCAGCAATTGTGGTACCTTTCTGATAAAAGGCCACAAGCCTATCTTGCCATCAAAAGTACAATTACCTTCATCGTCGAACCTAGGCTTTGCAACAGCAGCCAAGAACATTACTTTATCAATCGCATTTTTGTTTTGGACAGTTCTATGTGGGTCCATCTCTTTAGGAAGCAAGTAGAAAGATCTGTCCTTCTTGGTTGCATTGAACCACTTCTCATCAACATGGACAATGTTGTCCATTTCAATAAACTTTGGTTGATCTGTCAAGGAATCAACATCTAACATGGAAAGACACCACTCCAGTCTCTCTTTCTTGTTTGCATCTTTTAGTGAAGGCTTTAGACAGTTGGAGTGGTGACGTAGCATCCCTTGTTTGAAGCACCTGTGCAATGTGGTTTTGTTGACCTCAAGCTCCTTCGCTAGGGAACGTATAGTGCTCCTAAGAGGCAATGGAATATTTGGAACCTGTGCCAAGTCTACTTGTACTTTTTTTTTGCCACAGTTCTTAGGCTTCCTAGAACTCACGTCTACAGGGGTTCCGATTCCTTGTTGTCGACATTTCTTTGCTCTATGCCAAACTCACTGCACTATACGCTGATGAACTTGAAACATTTGAGCAACAACGCTGGTACTATTTCTATCTAATCCCCCACGGCTGTTGGTTCGCTGTAGCAAAGCTTCATAAATATCTTGCCTTTCATGGTCAGTCAGATCTTTTAACCCGTTGCCTCCTTCATATGCATGTGTTGCTTCATGGTTTGAGTCATGCAACTCCTCGTCGAAAAGAACATTCACATGGTCTGTGTAGACGCCATAGTCCTGGAAATCTTCATACAAGTCTGTCCAAACAGGGTCGATCAATTAGTAAGTTAAATTTTTGTTGTCCAAACAATTTGTAAGTTAACACATCTGCTTACCTTCATGTTCTGGTTCAGCAGAAAAATCATGGTTCATACCATTTGGGTTGCCTCCCGAGTGATCATCATCTTCAACTGTGAGTTAACACTTCTTTTACTGATCATGTATTACCATCATAGAGGAATAATAATTACTAATGCCTGACGCATGTTTTCTGTGCAAACCTGTGTGTTGCATGTCTCCTCCATTATATTCATCTTCATTGACAAGAGGTTCATTCAAATCAAATGCATGTGCTGAAATAAAGAATGGATAACAGCTGCAGTAATCAGATTGAACTAGTGTAAGCACTGAATATTTATAGCAAAAAATTATGGCTAACATCTGCAGTACAGATCATGATACTATTTGCTAACCTTAATTTTCTTGTTCATCACCAGGATAATGGTTTCAATCAAGAAGATCATTCATGGTTCCTTCTAATACCTCTAATACAAAAGGTTGAAGTGAACTTGTAGTGTTCATGTACTGGTAGAATCATAAAGAATGGCTAACCTGGGTTGTTCATGACTTGTCCTCCTCCAGGATTGACAAACTGTGCGCATGATCCAGTAATCCTAAGTCCTGTTCCTCTGAGATTGGCTGATTTAGATCTAGATTAGTCATGTGTAATATAAGCACTGTTTGTTGCAGATACGGATTTGTGAAAGTAGCAAGTGCTGTGACACATTTATATTCACAGACATTAAAAATCCTGCCGGGAATTGAAAATTATTTTCCCGCTTTGTAATTGTCCAATTTTTTGGCGGTCTGTTTTGCAAGCGCCCGCTTCATTTTTTATTTTGCCGCGGACTGCCGCGTTTTATTTCATGCACTGCAGTTAATTACTTTCCTCCCGTTAGGTGCTCTTTAATTATACCAGCCAGGGGTACATGCGTCAATTAACTTGATAACTAATCTCCCACTTCTAATCCTAAAACGACCAGCTTTCAGGGACGGAGGGAGTATGTTGCAACCATATCCCGTGCCGGTCAGACCTAGATCGGGTTTGATCAAATCATGCCCCGCCCTCACCTGACCCTAGCAACCACATCCATCTGATCTGAGATCTAAGACATCTAATATCTAATTAAATTTCAGTCATTATGCAAACCTTTGCCCTCCACATTCGTGGCCTCTTACTCCATTTGGTCGCCGCAACAAAACATATCTCCCTAGCCCATGCCTCCTCGCCTCCTCCCCACTATCAGTACCCTTTCTCAGCATCCTCACCTCCTCCCCTAGGCCCTACTCCCTAGCAATCGCCCTCAGTGACCTCGTCCTTCGCACTCAACGATGGCTTTGACCTGCTCCCCTAGCGACTATACCCGACGCCGTCCGCCGTCACCCAAGGCGACTGCATCGCATCCTACTTCAACGGTTGTGCTCAGCTTCTATATCGTCCTTCTCCACACGTGTCATCATCCTCTCCTCCACAACGACAACGCGTGTGGTGGCCTTCTTCCCTATGGCAGCGGTGCAAACGGCAGCCATGAGGCTACTAGTGTGCCCTCCTCACCTCCTCTCTTGCCTCCTCCATGACGTGTCGAGGTGTGCCGATGAAATGATCATACATACAAACTTCACAATGCATCGCTATTAGCAATTAATTACTTCTCTTTCCTCCCTTTCTATATATTCTCTTGGTAGAAGCGATATATTCCTTCCAGTGGGATTTTTTATTTTTAACTTGTTCATAGCATGAAAATCATTTCTTATATCTTTTTCGGTCTCAATTACCTTAATAATTGGGAAAAATCCATTTCATACCACCGAAAGATGGCGACTTTGGGAATATACCACCATAAGAGTTTTGTTCCATAACACACCACCCAAAGTTCTATTCATTCTATTTGGAACCATTCTGTCTAATTCTATTGGTTTGAAGGATTGTGGGCATATGGAAAAGACGATTTTGCTCCTCTCTACTCTCTATCTCGCATCTCTCTCAGCTCTCTCTGACACAAGCTATTGTCGCTGCCGCCTTGCCCTCTGCTCACCGGCGCATCTGACTCTTGGCTCCCAACCATCCGAAGTCACTACCCTTGGAGTAGAACCTACCTTCTCATCGCTAAGGCTTATTCAACTAGCATTTCAAGCCTATACTAATACTATCCCTGCCTAATAGTACTTGCCAAGTATCGTCGCTGTAGGCAATAATCCACATGAGGTGCTCCATGACGCCAGCGTCTAGCATGACCCACATGCCATTGTCCAGGCCGCACACAAAGCTTTTCGCAACGACAGTGCGTTGCACAAGCATGCGTTAGTTCCACCAGCACCTCCATGACCGCGTGCTGCCGCTCCCCATGGCTACCTAGCGGGCATCTTAGGTAGGGAAGGTGGGCGAGAAAGAGGAATAAGAAGAGACAGGAGCAAAGGGTGAGATCACCATAGGGCGTGACGATAGGTAGGGGCACAAAGGGGGCGACCAGGGGCGGTAGCGTTAGGTGGTGGCGTGACGACAACATGCGCCGGTGCGGGTCAGTGAGGGCAAGCTCAGGCACGACGATGTGGGCCGGATAGGACGCAAATCCGATGCGGATCCGAGTTTTTCCCTCCTCGCCGCCTGCGGATCGAGGACGACCAAGCCAGCGAGCTTGAGCAGAGAAGAGGAGGAAGGAGGAAGAAAGAGGATGGTAGGAGAGTAGAGCTGCTGTAGTTCTCTAACCGAGCCACTACTAGCGCGTGTGTAATTTATGGCAGTTCACTATTTTGTTTGTTATGGAACTATTCTCTTTTTTTAAGTATAGAATGGTGAGTTAAGGGGTGTTCTATTGGGCTCAAAGAAATTTGAAATGGTGATCTGTCTTATCTCAAACCGAGAATTTTTGAGATGGTCTCGAGTCGGATGGCCTTGAAATTTAGGATTTATGGAACTTTAGACTCATCTCGACTTTAAAAATAAATTACTTTTAAACTGTAATAAAAAAAGTCTCAGTCAATATTAGTCGGAGTCTAAAAGACTTATCTCTAAATCCTAAATTTCAAGGCCATCCGACTCGAGGCCACCTCGAAATTCTCGTCGAGATAAGACAGATAAAGTCATGAAATGATGAAATTTCAATAACACCCCCTAGTGCTGTTCTAAGAAAGTTGTAGCTGTTTCAGTACACAAAGAAGGGGAAGAGACCAGGAAGAGGAGTGGATGGCATATTTGAGGGAATTTTGATGAAGTGAGGGGTATTTTGGTCCAACTTAGCGTTTAGCCATGACGAAATGGTAAAAAATGGAACGAAATAATCATTTATGGATCGGTGTTTTTTCCATGGTATATCGCAAGATTGGCAATCTTATGGTGGTAGAAAAAATTCCTAATAATTGGGTATGGGCTCCTCTTTCTCCTGAGCCTCCTCTGTCCTTCTCATCCTGGCTCTAGGCCCTGGGGCGGCTGGGCAAAGGCAATGCCTTCTTCCACTCTCCCGAGTCTCCCCCTCCCCCGTCGCCCGTCCGACCCCCGACGCGGCGGCCGCCTCCTCACCCTTGTCCTCGCCGCCGCGCTCGCTCTCGCCCTCGCCGTAGCCTACCTCTCCTCCCCTTCCGCCGCGCGGGGATCACCCACCACCACGCCTTCCACGCAGCCCGACTGCTGCAGAGGCCTCCAGGGCCTCGAGCTCTGGGGCCCGGCGGTCAAGTGGGGTTCCCATCACCGCTTGCCCTCCGCCGCTTCCTGCTGCGCGTCCTGTAAAGCCATGTGCCCCCACCCCCACCACGGAGACTGCCGCTGCGACTCCTGGGTCTTCTGCGGGGACAAGCGCAGATGCGACCACAGGTTCGGAGAGGTCCGTCCGGTCCCTTTGATCTAAGCAGACGCGAAAAGAAACGAAAATTTCTTCCTTTCCTCTTGGATTGATCGACTAGCCTGTAACGCAGTGCTGGTTGAAGAAACAAAAGGATGTGATGGCTCCTTCTGTTATCGCAAGGGGGGTGGATGTGATGTGGACTTCTGGTCTAGTCTTCGGGGAAACCCAGGTTGTGTTTTCATATCTCGCATATCTGCCTACTCTACTCTCAGGATAGGATGATTGATTGCCGTTCATGTCTCATTTGCTTGATTTCAAATATCCTGTCAATTAGTTGTGGCCATAAGCACACAGTTCATACCAAGAGCTGCCTCACTATGGTGGTGTGTACTCTACATAAACATTTCCATACACGTGCTTTGCTTCTACTTCTTGCCATATGCTTCAAAACAAGAGAAGAACAAACACCTTTTTATTTGTGAAATATGTCACAGTTTACTCATCTTTTCCCGTACCATGCTCCCTGGTATAAATCTCGCAATTAACTCAAAGATTTATAATTTAATGCAGGGAATTGTGGGGCTGGAAACAAATCTTGGGACACTCCATATTCAAGTAAGTATTCTTTGTCCCTACAACAGGGCAAGAATATCTTGAAGCTGCTAAAGTGTCCAAGGATCAGTTTTAGAACATAGATGTTGGCACTAGGCAGGGACAGAGGAAGCTGTAAAGTGATGTTTTTCCATTTACTTTTTTATTTCCATGACAACCGAAAGATGTTGAATAGGTGTTCACGATTTTTTTTTTTAGTTTTTACTTCTAAGCGTGTGCTCAATCCACTCAATCTTTATGTGGTTATAGTCTTGCTTCTACCCTGCTCGGCAGTTTATAGAATGCAGTTTGTTCTTATCAGTTTTACTTTGACAATAGACCACATGGTATGTGGTTGTCTAGAATCGACAATGGAACCCATGAGATGTGATCGTTGACAAAGTAAAAAAAAGCTACATTTCATGGCATATAGTGCACTCTCCAGAAAATACTGTCACTGGGTTTACATTTGGCACATGAATTTCCTAAATACTGTGAGAACCGTGGCTGGTCTGGATAGCAATACGAGATTTACGAATTCAACATGTGTCCATGAAAACCTATATGTGCATTTTTGTTCCAGTTTGCATTTATAGACGATGTTGTAGCAAGAAAATGCCTATAATTAGTGATTGTAGCCCTAGGCTGGCTGCTCGCTCAAGAAGTTTAAATGGTTCTTTCTTGACATTTTGTCTTGGGTTAGAGCTAATTCTGGCTTCATGATTCCCTTTAGATTTACATTTCATTTATTTATAAAGCTGATCCCTCTGGCCGACCATCTTTTAATGTTTTGTCTTGTCAACGAAAAGACGGATTAAACTGTGTGCTGACTGGAAATATACTGTAAGGTACATTTTCACAGTAACATGTACTGTATTATTTTCCTTTTATCTAATATACTTTGTCTGCATCCAGTTGCTGCCTGATTGTGCACCCCGTTCTGTGGATTACTTTATCGAGCTATTGGGCTTGCGCAACTGTGTCGGATGTAGATTTTATCGCGCCGAAGGCCGTGCGAACTTGTGGGATGCAAAAGGACACCACACAAAAAATGTATGTATGGCTTCTCAAGCAGAGTATTCGGATAATTTTGCATTGCATAGCTGATGATCATTCTTGTGTTGAATTAGGCTGCATTTGGTCCACCATATGCGATGCTTCAAGGGACACTGGAAGTTGATGGTGTAGGGTTTAAGGGGATAGAGAAAGAAGGGTGCCTGGAGGCAGGGGTGAGAAGAGGATCGGTTGCATGGGTTGGGTTGGGGCCAGAGTTCTTGATCAGCTTGGCAAACCACGGGGAGTGGAAAGACGCCTACACTGTGTTCGGGACTGTGGTGTCAGAGGAGGATATGGGGATCGCCGAGGAAATGGCGATGCTGCCGACGAGCGTAGAGGTGTGGAGCAATGTGACCGTCAAGGTTCTGAGAGACCCTGTGTATTTCAAGGTGAAGAGAAGCAGCACCAACGCGAGTGCTCTGTCGGTGGTCAGCCAGTACTAGAACTGTGGTCTGGTAATAGAAATTTGTTTTCCCTCTTCTCCTCTTCTCCTCTCTTCTGCAAATGCAATGAACCAATGGTTGGTGCCACTTGTTGAGTACGTGCAATGGTACTGTGTAAAGAAAGGAAGGGAGAAAGAATTGAAACGGACAAGAATACATCGGCCACTCTCTCTCTCTCTGATTGTCGGATCCGGCTTAGCAAAACTGACCTCTCTGTCTCTATGTCTTACGGTACTAGTCCTAACGAATCACATTTAGGACCTGTTTGGCACAGCTTCAACTTCCAGCTCTATCTCAGAGCTAGAGTTTGTAGGTTAAAATAAAGTGACTTAAGTTTATATTTTTAGTTTAAAATGTAAATAAGATGACTCACCTAAGTATCCTCAATTTACTCACAACTCCAGCTCCATGAATTTCTGGAGGTAGGAATAGGGTGCTCCACCAACTCCATCAATTTGGTAAAGCTGGAGCTGTACCAAACAGGGCCTTAGTATGCATAGTTAGAGCAAATTAAAATCACACCTTGCTATTTAATGATTAGCAAAATAAAGTACCTTGGCAACAAACGCTAAATGTTACAATAATTGTCTTAGTAATAATAGTAGCAAGCGGAAGATAGAAATTAAAATGACGGGTTGGTAAATCCATTCATACGTCACAGGCATCTGACTGGGGATACACTTGTAATCGGAAGCTCCATCGTCGTACCCTGTCTCGGAATCCACGTACTCAGCAGAGTCGTCACCTATGCACAGATCTGATAAACCATACTCAGCAAGTATGTATATCCTTAGGTAATGAATGCAAGGCTATCAAAGGAATAAAGATGGTTATTTTGCATAAAGAGCAATTTTTCATAATCCTATTAGTTGTAAAGCATTAGATCAAAACAATCTCAAATTCATTTCTTTACACATATTTTCTCAACATTAAATATATTCCTATGCCGTCTCAGCATAGACCGAGATGACACTCGTTGCCAACTTTACATAAAAAAACCCTTGCAATACACTCCCTGTAATGCATTACATGGCAATTGCTGTCAGGCAATCCCTGCCCCTACATCTACAACAGGTTATTTATTAAAAAGGTGAGATAACATGTAGAGCCGCCTAAGCCCGCTCTTAACCGTGAGCACGGCTATCATGATAATTTTAACTCTGCAGAGTGGGTACACTTACCCATAGGACTCACCCAAGAGTGAGATGAAGCTGCCCGCCTAAGCCCGCTCTTAACCGTGAGCACGGCTATCACGATAATTTTAACTCTGCAGAGTGGGTACACTTTACCCATAGGACTCACCCAAGAGTGAGATGAAGCTGCTATCCCCGTTCCATCTAGGGTTAACAAATGCCTCACTAAGGATTCATCCCAAGCCATCTCCCACTAAGCCAAAGGTTCCCCTCTTGTGCCAGGTGAGTATACGGTGGCCGCGAACCACACTCACACCGCCATGACAATCCCATCCTAAATTTTCCGAGGTAACAATTAAGGTATTACCATTATTAACACCTATGGTTGTACTGTTGTGCTTGGCTAGATCATCTACCATGTTCGGTCCTTATATTGACTGAGGTGGCTTACCACAAAACCAACATCCACCGATTAAACCACCATCTCGAATCTACTCACGCCACGTTGATTTTAGTTGAATTAAAGTTTAACCAAAATCACCAGATAAAGAGTAGATTCTCTCTACCAAGATTTTAAATGATTTTTCATCATAATGATCATCTAGATTTTCCATCGAAACAACTAAGCATCTAGCGTGAGTAAATTCAAAGATAGCTATAATAAGATATAAATTATGCTAGCGTTAATAGAAATGTAACATGTGCTAATAGATGATTAACACGTTATTGGCAATAACTAAAATTAAATATACAAAATAAAATAAAATTAGCATGCACAGTTAAAGCCCTATAAAAAGTACATACGAGAGAAAATTGGTGGATTCAATATGAATCTAGCATGCATCTTGGTCCGAGTAGCACGTTCCTTAACAATAGGCAGCTAGCTCCCCTTCGGACTCGAGACACAGACAAATCAACCATAGCAAATAAAATCTGGAAAATTACCAAATAAATACAGTAGGTAGATTAGGCTAAAAGATGATCAACAAAATTTGTTTGGTGTGAATCGGAGCTACGGTTTGAGAGATACAAAAAGATGAAGGGTTACTGTTCATGTAAACAGTACGCGGTTGGACTTGGTCTGATCGGGAGAACTAAAAGGGCTGGTTCCTCCCCTGTTTCCCATGTGCGCAAGAAACAGAGAGAAAGATGAAGAGAGAGAGAGAGACGGGGACGGCGGCGGGTCCCCGGCGGCGGCGGGTCCCCGGCGGCGGCGCAGAAGGCAGCGGGCTCTGGTGCAGCGGCGAGCTCCGGTGCAACGGCGCAGCAGGGCTGCAGCGACGGCGCGCGGTGGCGCTGCAACTCCGGCAGGGCGGCGACCGGCGGCGGGGCGCTGGGAGCGGCGCGAACAACGGCGGCAAGCTGTCGGCGTCGCGGCTAGGCGACGGAGGCCCAGCAGCTTCCCCCGGCAGCGGCTCGGGCTAGGCAGCGGCGGGGCTCTGCGCAGCAGCGGTTTCGGCGTGTGGCGGCGGCTCACCTCGGCACGGCTACGGTGGACAGCGGCAATCCCTCCTCCTCCTCCTTCCCTTGCTCTGTGATGTCGGGGGGCTAGGGTTTCGGGTTTGGGGACCTGACATGTTGGGTTTTATACTGCGCGTGCGTTGGTAAAACACGGCATATCACGATTCTGTTATGATTTGGCAAGATTTGGGCTGTATACTTGGCATGTTTGGATTCGATTTGGAAAAGGAGGTATAGCAAAAATCGATTTGGTTTGGATTTGGGCTGAACGGCTATGGCAAGAATTGAGGTGATTTGGTTTAGGAAAGGATATGGTCTGATTTGACATGGATAGATTGCCCTGCCCACTGGAAATCTCGTTCGTGGTCGACGAACACGGGGTGATTAGGGAAATGATTAGGAAAAGGTTAGGGTACAGTGGGAAATTAAAGGGTAATTATTAAATAAAAGATCTTAAATCAAAATAATGCCTTTTAAAATTTTAGAAAAATATCAGGGTGCCACAGTGATAGTGCCGCGTGACACTGCCAAAAAAGAAAAGGCGAGGAAGACTCACTCCCACGACTAGAAAAACTTCGATCCGAGGAAAAAGAAGGCTCCGTTTGTTTATATTTGAGATTTACTCGTTTGCTTATTTGATTTAAGATTTTTTTAATCACAAGTCAAACAAATGGGATCCGGCTCTCGAGACCACATCGAGAAGTAAATAAGCAAATGAGATAAGTTGAAAAGAACCACGTCTAAGTTGGAAATGAGCTATGGAACAACGTGGAGCCGAAGCACAACGTATATCCAAAGATAGGTAGAAAAGGATAGAGACTACAGTTAGACAACATGCTGTGTACAATGAAGACTAAAAAATACAGATGAGCTAAACTTGTTAAAGGGTTGATCCTGATACACAGGTAAACATGTACCCTAAAAAAGGTGTATGAAAAACTTACATTCTCAAATTTGATTAAAAAACTTTATGTACTTTCCAATTTGGACGGAGAAATATATCAATCCAAATTTATATAAGATGTAAAATAATAAGATCCATTAATTAGTAGGTGATATTGAGGTAATCTTCATCGTTTAGCACTGTTAATGACATTAGGAAAAGTGTCATTGGGTTAATAGTATAATATAGTTATCGACGGTTGAGAGCACGGCCCCCCAGGTATCGAGCTTACTTGTTAAAGTGAGGATCAACGGGTCTCGTTCCTACAGCCTCGGAATCGTCTGAGAGGACCGGCTCGATCAGACAACCAGAAGGGAAATGTTTTTTACCCTGGTTCGGGCCCATCGAAGGAAGGTAACAACCCTACGTCCAGTAATCTGTATACATGCGAATGTAGGGGGAGATTACAATGGTGCCCCGAACAGCCTGAGCAAGGAATACCCGAGCTTCTCGGGGGCGAGAGGGGTGGGAGCACTCACGTCTATCCTGGTGGTGGTTTGTGTGCGTAGTTTGGAGTGGTATGGACTTCTTCTCTTTCGTCTCTCTCTTGTGCGCGTATGTAGCCGCCAATCTATTTATACGGGGGCATGTTTACTAACCTAATGGTCATACAGCTTATTATCTTGCGGTCCATGTGATGCCTGGCTGTCCGAAAGCTGCTCCTAGGCAAGGGTCGTACGGGAATAGTGCCTTCGTCACTCGTAATGACGGGAAAAGGGGGTGGAACAGTAGAACGTGACCGGGGCAGGTAGCTCTAGACTTCGGCGTTCCTGCGACGGGACGCAGCGGCGTGGCGGACGTCAGCAGAACGATCGCTAGGAACGGAAAACGAGACCCGTCTGGTACGGCCACATGTCCCCCGTGATGGTATTCGAGCAGTGAAAGGGGCCAAGGGACTCCTCCCTGCGTGTAGTCGCCCGCTGCTCGGGGCCTTGAGCAGCGGATGATGGTTCACACCCGGGCAATCCTTTCAGAACGCTCGCCATGCTCGGGGCCGGACCGATCTGGGGTAATTATGGGAATACCACCAATCCCCTTCAATAGTCTATACAATTCTTATGTAGTCACTTTGTACATTAGGTAGATAAGGCGTGAAACAACTGGATAAACATACTACTTTCATGAATTAACCACTGGATCTGCATTACCTACATAAAAGGCACTGTCCACTATTACAAAAAAAAAATGGAGCATAGAAGTGGGAATGCCTTTGGTAGAATTGAAACTAATGATGTGTTGAGATAGCTTTTTTTTATCCTGGAAACACTCTTATCATGGGGATATGAACCTAAAATTGCTATAAGCTTGTAATAAAAATTCATATAAGCATTTGTATGCCTGTTTTAGAATTCCATTAGATAGAGGGGGCATGGAGTCATTTCATTAGGGAAACCAACCATCTATCTGGAAATGTAATGAAGCATACCTTCCAGGACCTGAGATCATGCCCAGAAAATATATTGGTATCGTAAGATGGGAGGGAACATTTGTTTCTCTGAAACTTGTCGAGAACATAAAAAAATAAATAGCTGAAATAAGTCAGCACTCAGCAGATTGGTTGGACATCACATATGTTACTGGACTGAAGCAACTAAGCTCTATTGATGATGGTGTTGTTTCAGGGAAATTAACACCTAGCACGTCATCCGCTTGTAGCTACAGTTACAGATTCGTATAAAATACATATGTTGTAAATGCAACCAGGAAGAAACTAATTGATGCCAAGTAAATATAAAGGGATCTCGGATGAACCGTTGCTGAGATACCAAAACAATTTCCTGGATTGATATTAATTTTGCTTAACATGGCATTAAATTGTCACAGATTGTAAGAACATGTATATAAAATCAGCGATAGTGTCTATTCATGACAAAAAGTAGATGCGGACATGTATACCTATTTTTAAGGGACGTCCAAAGAAAGAAAAGAGAAAAAGTGCATCCTATAGCACCTCAACCAACAAAAGAAAGAAAAAACCACCCACACTGTGAATTTCTTTGCCATCCTAAAAACCTCCCCAGGCTCAAGATCTTGAGCTATTTTTCTACGCTGGCTAGAATAAATTGTAACTGTGAGATCATGTGATGACGTATTGACATATTTTTGTGTTTGAGTTTGTGTTTATTGATCCATGTTTGCAAGTTTTAAATAGAAATTAGAATTTGCAAAGGAGTGATCTAGCCTAAGGTCTGGCGTGATGTGTTGAGGCGGACCAGGCGTGGTCCGACACATTGCTATGTTAGACTAGGGCTCTCTGGACCCTAGTCAAGCCAGTGCAATCTGTGGCAGACTGGGTGGCGGACTAGACACCTCCCTGATCCGGCCAGATGAGTCTAGTCTGGCTCCCTATGCATGCTATCTGGCATGTGTGTGGGTTGAACCGAACCGGGGCATTTTATGCCGGATTGGGGCGCGCAGTTTATGGTTTTTTATATTTTTGAAGGTCTTTTCATACTCGAAAAATTAAGTGTTATGTATGAAAGTTGTAGATAATTTCATGATACATCTTTCTTATTTGGACAACTTTTCCATTTGAGTAACGAAAAAATTTCATAAAAATGTTAAAGTGCATTGCTGTGTAGGGACTTATGAGTTTGTGGTTATTTGTGTTAATATTGTGAAATGCTTTAGTTTGCATGTGCTTTATGTCATTTTCATGATGGTTTAATGTAGTGTAAATGTTCATAGACTAATGTGGATCAAGTTAAGAGATATCTGTTTATGAAAAAATTATTTGCTCGTTTCATGTGCACAGGTGCCTGGAGTGGATCGATATCGGTAGAAGGGGATTAAAGACGTGAATGGGTGATCCACGGTCCAGGTAATCAAGTGTTCGTGCAAGTCAATCAGAGCCGAGTCTAGGCACATGGACGAAGGAGATTGGACGTGAAGACTTCGAGGTGCGCAAGCCAAAGTAGTCCTAAGGAAATTGGACACGTGGTGGACTTGGTAGTCAAGGAAGCGAAGAACAATAGTTTTGGAGAAATCATAAGTCAATAGTGGTTCCTAGCAGGACATATTGACCCCCAAATACATAGAATGATCATATCAGCTGAATTTTGATATACTCACATATCGATCCTTTTGCTGCATGATACCAGTCAAGCTCAAGACGAGATACGTGTCATCATTGTGATAGCTCGACCATTCACTCGATCTTGTGATAGATTCTAAAATGTGATTAACTCTTTAATCACATATGCATGGTCATGCACTTTCTAATCCAATCATATCAAGAGGCTCAGAGATATCTCTTATGTTATCAAGGATCACATCGAGGGCTAGAGATATCTCTCCTGTTATTAAGGAGAGACAAATTCCATCTTGATTGCTCATACTCCACGACATATTTCATAACATAGCCAAAATCTATCTTTATAGCTACCCAGTTACGATGTAGCAGTTGATAACTCAAAAGTACACAGCTACGTATGCTGGGATTCAATAACGATCTTAGGTCTAAGGATCATATAGGTATACCACTCGAAACTATATGTTGATGACACATTTAAGATAACAATCTCTGTAGTGTTTTGGAGTAGGTCTATCGAACATCATGTTCTCTAACATGTATCCATATTATTGATTTAATATCTCTATATCTATGGTATGTGAAACATTATTATCAATCAATACATGTGCTGATCAAATCATTACTGTTCAGCATAATGATATGAGACCAGAAATTATTTAGAATAAGATCTTATAAATAATGTGTTTTACAACCATGTCGTACTTGATGAATAATATAAACGATGTTTATCATAGAACTAATAACATATTATTCAAGAGTGTATAAACATAAACGTAATACAATCATATAATTATTATATGACTGCCTCTAGGGCATATTACTCGTCTGGGTGTTGCGTGTTGTTGCCACCATCGCTTGAAGCTGCACTCAACTGTCATCGCCGTTTAGCTGCTATAGCGGGGTGCTGTCGTGCCTCAGCTCCGTCTTGGCGTCGCCTAGGGCCAGCCATGGCCAGGCCCCAGGCCGCCCGCGCATGCTGCCACCATCACGCGCCCCTGCCATTATCGCCCGAAGGCCGGAGCTCTTCTTCTGTGCCCAACCATCGCTTAGCTATTTTCGTGTGCATCCATCGGCCTTGCCCCTATAGACGTCGGACGCGCATCCTCTGCCTTTGCTCCAGCAAAGCGAGACCTACAATAAATGAGTGTGCAAAGTCGAGAAGCTATGCGATGGCATTAGTAGTAAAACATCTTGTAGCATAGGTATCTTGTAGCAAACGATACCGACAAGCAGCGCCGTTTTCCCGGTTCGAGGTTACTGTAGATTATTGTAGCTGCAGTACTATGCGAGATGAACGGCAGGGGCACGGCAGAGAGAGCCAACGTCAGAGGATACAAATCCATAGACGTCGGCCTCCCTTCTCTCTCACTGGTCACTGTCCTTTTCTCACTCTCTATCTTACTGACCGGATGAGGGATGTGGAAACATGAAGAATTTTTGGGAGATCTAGAGGTAGAATTGACATTTCATATTTTAGGTAGCACGAATTCACCTCAAGGGAAAAGAGTGCCATATCATGCATTGCATTGTCAATGGTGGAAAATGTTAGAACGCCATCTAACTTTTTTGACATTGTTTTTTTCAACTTAAATTAAAATTAAAAGTTATAACTAAAAATTTATTATTTTTATACAAGCCAGACATTATAAGAATTTGTAGCCATTTTTGAAGACTTTTAATGGTTCTTCTCAAAGTTCGCAAAACCATTTTTTTTATAATTTATTGGGCTCTCCAAGCCCAAATGGAGGGGTCACAACTTCTTTAGATCATAATCTACAACTAGATTAATTTGATTATCCCTTTAATATAACCACTCCAAAGAGTGGAGTATCAACATTTGCCACTCCAAATATTGTAATTGAGGATATACCACTCCAAGCAAATACAATGCATGCCCTTTATCTCTAGGAAAAAGTACCGATTTGGCCCCTGAACTTTCTCTCCCATCCCACTTTGGTCTCTGAATTTCAAAACAAGGTTAACTCGGTCCTCAAATTATTAAAATCGGACCAACTAAGTTGGTTTCTTGACTGGTCAACATGGTGGTTTTGGGGGATTTTCACTGGCGTGGCGTCCACATTGACAATTTTGGCTTACGTGACGTCCATGTGGACGAAAGAAGAAGAGAGAGAATAGATATGTTTGACCATGTTTAATGCCATGTCACCCAAACCCGTCACGTGTAAGACAGATCGATGGTGAGCTCGAGCGTGACGCAGACCTAGATGGCGGTGTGGACGAGAGAGCACGCGGACGAAGTGTCAATGGCCTACATGGTGCGTGAAGTTAATTGCTAAATCTGCATCGTCATCCTACTCCAGCCGGTCATACGTAAGTGATCGATCCATAAATTAATTACCTCTATAGTTAAATCAAGGAGATTGTTAAGTTGTGTTGAATCCGGGTTGAACCGAGAAGTGCATGGGCTATGGGCAAAAATGTTCTTTCACCTGGGAATAATAGGTAATTCATGCTATAACGAAGAAATGACATATTATTAAGTTGTCTTTGTTTCGATTGACATATGCTTCATCCAAATTTTTGGAGTGGTATATAGTTAATGGTAACATATCTAATGTTAATGGACAATGAGGTGCTTAAGTGCTAACCTCATACAGCAACCCACCCTCGGATTAGACCTGATCATGCCCCGAGAATTTTTTTGATGAACCGGGCTCGGCCTGAAGCCTGAAAGCTCGGCCAAAAGCCTAAAGCCCAAAAGCCCAGTTTTGCACCGAATTTTTATTTTTCTCCAGGCCTAGGCCTGGCCCGACGGGCTTGGTTTCTGGCCCGAGCCCGACCTGACAAGCAAGCCCATCAAATGTTCTAATGGTCACGCTATATTGCAGGAGAAAATGTTCTGCAAGGTGTGTGGCGACGGCCGACGAGCAATGTGGGGTGGTGAACGAGGGTGAGGATGAGGACGATGACATGGGCAGGAGGCGGCTAGATGCGGGGATGAGGACGACAGCTGGCGCGAGTGTGGGGAGGCAGCCAGGGGTGGGTAGAAGGATGATAGGAGACACTAGCTGAATGCCCGTATTTTATAACGGAATATCAAAAATAATAAAATTCTAAATCATTTATTGTAATATTAGATCGCATCTAGAGAAGATGCCTTGCAACAAAATCTCAAGGTTAAAATAATAAATCGAACATACTATTCAAGCAAAGTGCAAAACAAAGAGTTACTAAAACATGGAGTATAGAATGGCATGGTGGGTAATTTCTGTGAAGTGACGTATTACCAGTGACTACCACAAGCTCCTTTTTAATAGTAAAGATAGAGATATGGAGGGGAGAGACAACGCCACGGGGAAGGAGGAACTCTAAGGGCCTGTTTGGTTGGTTGCCAAGTTTGCCTAACTCTGCCACGCCTAAGCTTAGGCAAGTTTGATCGTCTTAGGTGGTCGTTT
Organism: Olyra latifolia; assembly: GCA_036346145.1. Taxonomy (NCBI): domain Eukaryota; kingdom Viridiplantae; phylum Streptophyta; class Magnoliopsida; order Poales; family Poaceae; genus Olyra; species Olyra latifolia. The sequence continues at coordinate 126,905 of JAYEVC010000041.1, read as the reverse complement.
GGTTCACGCCTAAGGTTAGTCAAGATTTCTTTTCTTCCATGTAGACCCCACCTGTCATACACACAAAAAAGTGTGACAAACTTTCCTAAAGCTGCCAATGTGTGGCTAAGAATTTGGAGAGCTAAGTTTAGCCAACTTTGGCATGTTAGGTATGATAATATATAGCATGGTTAGTCAACAACCAAACATGCCCTAACTCTCTCCAACAGAGAGCAGAACCTGTGACCATTGGTTTTGGATGGGTGGGAAAGAGGAGGAAAAAATAGGGAGTTTTGTTTAAAATCTCTACTACTTAAAAGGCTGTAGTGGTAATGGTGGCGACTGGTACGCACATGCAATCTAGACCGTCTATCAGCCATCCAACGGCTCAAATCCTGTGTCTCATCTCACTGCTCCACCATCGGTAGCCTTCTCGTGAACCCGGCTGCACCTTTCAAATTTTGAATCTCACCTCCGCATCCTCCAATCGCCTTGTCCGCTTCGTCACCCCTTCGCCGCGTCCTCACCCCGGCCTCATCTCCTCCACGCCGTGGAGCCCGAGACGCCGTCGCCGCTTCCTCAACCCGCCGCCATTCGCCAGCACGCTGGCCCGCTACCCCTCCGGAACCCTAGCACCGCGGGTCGCTACTGCCTCGCGTCCCTTCTTCCCCATCACCTCCTGCGCATCCCCTCCCTTCTCGCCGTTGCTGTGGGAGGGGGCCGCCGCCTAGCCCCTTGCCTCGCCACCCCTCCTTCCCCCTCCGCCTCCTCGCTGCCCCTCCTTCCCCCGCCGCCTCCTCATGTTCCCTCCTTCCCCCGTTGTCGCCCGCGTACCCCTCCTCGCGCCACGTGCCGCTGCCGTCCCTAGCCTCGCCACCCTTCCACGCCCCTCACCCTCGCTGCTGTCGCCACCCTTCCACTCGCCGCGCCGCCTGCCGCCCAGCCACCTCACGTCCCCTCCTTCCCCCGTTGCCTCCCCCTCCTCGCCACCGTCTCTTTATTGCCTTCTTCCCCAACCGCTTGCTAGCCGCGCTCCACCTTAGAGGCAGCTAGGGTTTTGTTCCCTTGCCCTGTCTTGCCATCGTCGTTCGACATCCTCCGCCCCTGCGACACTGCTTAGCACTCTGGCTCCAGGTCCTCGTCATGACCAGATCTACAGGCGCCGCCGTCCTCCACCACCTGAGGCGCCGCCGCCACCTATCATCTGTAACGCAGGTGGCCCATGGTGCGGTAATTCCTCCTTCCTTGACACCTTCCTGCTCTGCTCGACTCCTCCTCCTCCCCTGTTTATTTCCTTTGTAAGTTACGGGAAAGGAGAAAGAAGAGGTCATTCCAGCCTTCAATTTTTCAACGGGAAAGGGGAAAAATTGTTTTTTTCATAGATCTTGCGTTGAATTGATTTGTGCACTAATCGCTTACATGCAGAGTTAGGACTGGGAATGAATTGGAAACAAAAATGCTCTTGGTCTTCATGAATTGCATAGCACGAGACTGAACATCATTTACTTGATGCAGCGGCACAAGAGCAAACTCATGTTTTGAAACTCGCAAGCTGCCATCATTTTCCTTTGTCATTTTCTTTTTGTTCGATGGTGATTTCTTCAGAAATATTTCCTTGATGTGGCTTTGCCACCACTCAGTTTCGCTTCCTCTGTCTCTTGATGCAGGTGTAGACGCTGGACCAGACCAACACCGCCCCAGTGCCATTTAGATGTTTGACATATGCTCGATGATATGTCCAACAGGAAGAAGGCTGGTGTTTTTTTGTTCCATTTCTACCATGATGTTGCATCTTGTGTTATCACCAGATTAAAGAAAGAAAGAGATTAGGGTAGTACACTTTTTGCTTAAGTTGGAAGGCAAATTCCTATTTCTACTGGCTGGCTGAGTTGCACGTGTAGTTGTTTTTACTTTTCAACAATGGGAAAAGAGGTTTCCACTATTTAAAAATGTGAAGATTTTACTCTGATTCGCTTTTTTTAAATACACAGCTCTTGGTGATGAAGTAGATCCTAACGGGAAGAAGATTTGTCCTGGCATTAATCCAGTCAAGATTGATGAATTTACAAAGTTTCACTCTATGCTTTCCTCACGACATGAGAAACAATAGGTATTTCTTTGCTCGGTGAAGCTGCCTATCAAGTATCAACATGCAAGGTTGTTGGGCCTTTTTAGCTAAGTATTTGGTCAACGCTCCATCATGTGCCTCATACAAAACAAAATTTTAGGTTCAGAATGATGCAAGCCAATATATTTTTTGTCCATACTTTCACTTATGGTTAAAGAGAATATATAAATCTTATCTGCATAGAGTTTCTAGATTTCTATTTACATATTAGAACTATCTCCTGTTCTGACATTTGCATATTTCAGCTTTTAGAGGAGGTAGAGTAATGATCATTCAGAAAATTCAGTGCACCAGTTAATGCAAGATAGGACTATTAGTCATATAGGAATGTTTGAATAGTACAAACATCTGCTTATGATTTTGGTCGACTCCATAACTACTAATTTATAATATATTTAGGTGCATAGATGGGGAGAAATATAACAGGACAACACCACTCAGCTTTGGTTTATGCCACCTTCTGATCTAGGCACACTATGGGTTGTCCTAAATGAGGTTGCCATCTTTCATGTGAATTAAATCAGAACATGCCATCTTTCATGTGAATTAAAAATCAACTTGCCTTGTAGCTTGCGTTGTACTATTTGAAGAAGAGTGGGAGGAGTGGAAGATGACCATAACCATTGCCTATTATTGTATAGCCACTAAATACCAAAAGCCCCTGTGTAAATTAGATTAGAAAGAATACAAAATGTTTCTCTTGAACAACCTGAATAAGCCGATCTTCATTGAGTGTCATATGGAATGATAGCTTTTGTAGGACTTATGTCTCCCTGATAGGTACACAATACACCTACTTGACTTAGATAACATAGACAACGTCAAGACGGAAATTTGTATGTAATCCGTTCTGATGATGCAAGGCTTTAGACGCATGTCGTGTTAACAAATCTCTGATGAAATGCGAAGTTAAGGAGGAAGACACGGTAATTATTGGTGAGGTATGCATGTATAACCGACAAACAAAGCATGATCAGGTCATAGAACACAGATGGAGTGGGGGTTAGTGGTCTCATGGCTCATGAGTCGAGTGAATAATCATTTTTGGTGTATATTTTTGTGGGTTATCATTAGATATATGGCTATGATTGGTTGCAATTTTGGTGTACAAGCATGATTTGATGGATGTGTTCTCAATGTTTTGATCATAGTGTATAAGCATGATCTGAATAACTAATATTTTTGTGGGCTATCATTAGATATACGGCTGTGATTGGCTGCAATTTTGGTGTATAAGCATGGTCTGATGGATGTGTTCTGAACTGGCATGATCTATGGATGTGTAACTCTGTTCCTCTACATCTACATCTGTCCAAGTACAACTTTATTCCTCTTCACATGGATGTGTTGTTATATTTGCTAGGATTTGTCGTATAATAACCATATTAACAAGTGACATATAATAATCTTCCTGTGTTGCTATATTTCCAGATCCAGCGCACTTGAAAAAAAATCGATGCATAATCGTAATTGAATTGATGCATAATGGTAATTGATGCTTTACATTGAAGGATATCTCGAAAGATATCGTGGCATTCTAGCCATCAGTGCAACAAAGGAAAAAAGGATATCAATCGATGTGTTAGTGATATTTTGTCTGGGTTACTATGAACAAGTATCAATGTTATTTGGAACTTTTATCTGGACTTTATGATTTTCATGTTCTGTTTTGGATCATAATGTTTGATGTAGTGCAATGCAATTGTTACCCTGTTTTGTTGTGAAGTTTTCTCTTCTATTTATCACCTGTAAACCCATTTCCATGGAGCTTGCTATTGTTATTTTGAGTACTTAAGTGTATTGGAGCTATGGTTATCAGGGAGGCATATCTCGGTGAATCGGAGTGTTGGATTTGTGTGAAATGTTTGGGGTTTTCGTTCATAAATTTCTGACGATTGGCAAAGTTTGCTTGGCATGGGTTTAGAATATGCATTTGTTGAGAGATATTCCCTTAACTACTGATTGCTGTAAGTATTGTGGTATAAGCAATATGACATATAATAGTCTTTACCACGTGAGCCAAAGGCCCATGGCCCGGTTCCTTTGCTCGGGCAAAAGCCCAACACTGATGAGGGGGCAAGAAACTTATACAAGCTAGAAACATTAGTTTCTCCCCTTTGTTGTACAACCAAGCCTTCAAATTCAGCATAAATAGGCTTAAACTTGTAATGCTTTCTTGTGAAATTTCAAATTTTGATCACTCTTTTTGAGCTTCCGTGGCAAGACACGGGCACTCAACTAGTAAAAGATTAAATTGGGAAGACGTAAAAATGTGTAATTTTGGAGACGAAAAGGGGGAAAAGGAGAGAAGGGAAGGGAGAGTCAGCGTCGTCGGCCGTGGTGCAGAAGAAGGGTAGGCAAAGCCGCTCCGCCGCGTCGATGCTTCCGTTCGAGGAGCAGGTGGTGGCGGACCTCCTGGAGGATCCCAACGGCGGGCTGGTGGTTCTCTCCTCGGGTCTCCCGCTCGCCTCCCTCGTCGCCACCCTCCTCCTCCACCTCCACCACCAGTCATCCTCCGCTGGCTGCCTCCTCATCCTCTCCGCCCCCGACCCCCTCAAGTCCCAAATCCGCCGCCTCCTCCTCCTCCGCCAATCCCAATCGCACCTGCAGGTCCACGACGTGCTCCCCGACCTCCCCGCCAACCACCGCGCCGCCCTCTACGCCTCCCGCGCCGCCCTCTTCCTCTCCCCCCGCGCCCTCGCCGCTGACCTCCTCACCTCGCGCCTCCTCCCCTCTCGCGTCCATGCCCTCCTCCTCCTCTCTGCCCACCGCTCCTCCGACACCTCCTCCGACGCCTTCATCGCCCGCCTCCTCCGCCACCACCACCTCCTCCCCGTGTACGCCTTCTCCGACCGCCCACACGCGATGGTCTCCGGCTTCTCCAAGGCCGAGCGCGCCATGAAGAGCCTCTACGTCCGACGCCTCCACCTCTGGCCCCGCTTCCACGTCCTCACCGCAGCAGACCTCGAGCGCGCGCCGCCCGAGGTCGTCGATGTCCGCGTCCCCATGACGCCTCCCATGCGGGGCATCCAGGCCGCCGTTCTAGACGCCATGGACGCTTGCCTCAAGGAGCTCAGGCGGACCAACAAGGTCGATGTCGAGGACCTCACCGTTGACAAGGGCCTCGTCAAGTCATTCGACGAGATCGTCAGGAGGCAGCTCGACCCCATATGGCACACGCTTGGCAAGAAGACCAAGCAGCTCGTCGCCGACCTCAGGACGCTACGCAAGCTGCTCGATTACCTTGCCAGGTAATGCTCCAATCCATCCAATATCCCACACCCCACATACATGAGAAGAAGAAGAACAATATGACGTTCATGCTTAAACGTTATGGTGATCATTATTATTCCTTGAGTATAACAATTGGACAATCAGGAAGAGTATACTCCTCACACACTCCGGATGATCCCTAGGTATGACGCAGTGACATACTTGAAGTACCTGGACACCCTGAGAGTATCTGAAGGTGTTCGATCAGTTTGGATATTTGCTGATTCAAGCCACAAGATATTTGAACTTGCAAAACACCGTGTTTACCAGGTTGTGAGAGCAGATGGTACAAAGGTTAGTACCGTTAACAAGGGCACACCAACAAAGAAGAGGAAGTTGGCGCACGGTAGTAGCAAGAAAGAAAAAGGAGCTGGTAGCGGTTATCTAGTCACTTGCTTTGTGTGCATACCCTCTGTGCTCTCCAAAGAATTTGATGTAATAGATTTTTATTTTCCTGCAGAACATGACGATCTCACTGCTAACAAGGATGACAATCAGAAGCTTAATGTAGAGGTGGGCATCATACTGGAGGAGGTTTTGGAGGAAGCACCAAAATGGAAAGTGTTGCGGGTGAGAGATTCAGTTCTTCCCCCCAGTTTTATTTCTGCCAGCACCCAGCATTAATTATTTGCTTTATACATTACAGAAGAACTGTCCTCGACGAGGACCATTCTTTTTTTTGGCTGAACCTGCCATATGCAACATATATTTGCTTCTGTTTCCACCTAATTCACCATTCTTTGTCATGCTAAATCTAAATAGTAAACTGTGATCTACTTTCCTTGTCTGTTCTTGTAGCAGCTTTCCCCCTACTCACCAGTGAGATGTACACAAACTACAAATGTTTTTAGCTCATGTGCTATACATATCTCTGCAGGAATTGTTGCAAGAGTTAGCAGAAGAACAGAGGAAGGTAGATGGCGAGAATTTACAACCTGTACGTGAAGACAAAAGTAATGAAACTGGCATAGTTCTAGTGGCATGTAAAGATGAGCGCTCATGCTTGCAGCTGCAAGCGTGCATATCAAAAGGCCCTCATCAGGTAACAGTTGAAGTCTTAAATACATGGCATTAGCTTTTTAGTGTCACACAAGTGCCTTCTCCTTCGTCTTACATTTATTTCTTATTGTCGAAAGGTAAACCATCTGAATCCTTGATAACACATTAATGCTTACTTTTTTTAACAAGGTCATGCGAGAGGAGTGGGAGAAGTACTTGCTTGGCAAAGCTGAGCTGCATGGATTACATAAAAAGAACAAGAAAAAATCTCTGCAGCCAAGAGGGTTTGGTCTCCTGGATGGGGAAGTTCCTATGGGATCTAGTGAGAGTGTGGGCCCTATTAGCATTAGCAAGCTTGAGACTAATGCTTTACTTGCTGCTGCCTCTGATATAAGCAATTTAATTAAGGAAGAATATGTCAAAGATGATTCAAATGCTAGCTGCAGCAGGAGAGGATTGGTGAAGGGAAAAGGGAAGGGGAAATCAAAGAAAACCATAGCAAAGAGACAAGACAGTAATAGAAGAAACAAAAGTTCTGCAGAAAATGGTAATGTTCAAGGTACTGATTTAGAAGCTGAAGGTCAACTTGGGAAAACAGATGAACAGGTTGAGATTGATGCTTGTAAGGTGCCTGCAGAAGATGCTTCTCTGTCAGCCTCCACTGATGACAATGCTTGTCACAATTCTTCTGCTTTCGGGGACTTGTTGGATGCCAAAACGTTACCTCCCGTGCAATTTTATGCCCTAGATAGTGACCAGCATGTACTTGATATATGGAAGCCGTCTGTGATTGTTGTTTATCATCCAGATATAACCTTTGTTAGAGAGATTGAAGTATACAAGGCAGAAAATCCATCAAGGAAGTTAAAAGTTTACTTCCTCTTTTATGAAGATTCTGCTGAGGTGCAAAAGTTTGAGTCCAGCATTCGCCGGGAAAATGAAGCATTTGAATCTTTGATCAGACAGAAGTCCCTGATGATGATACCTGTTGATCAGGTGGTGTTTCACTCCATTACTAAAATTTAATATAACCTAGGCATAATTTCAGTTTGATCTTAAGAAGGTGTTTACCATATGAATGATGCCACACAATGCTTGATCAAGTAGCTACTTCATTTGTATATTAATTTACATTTGAGTCCATGTGCTTCAAATCTGGCTTTTATTTTAGCTCTCAACAACCAGGCCTGTGTGGGCAAAAATGCTGCCTTACACAAACAGATCATGTTGTATTTGTCTGATACATGAAACCCATCCATCCTGCTTCTTTTCAGAATGGCTGTTGCATTGGACCAACTCTTGGAAATGAACCAGAACCTCCTTTATCTCAGAATTCAATAACAAGAAAGGCAGGTGGTAGAAAACCACCAGAGAAGGAGATGCAGGTGACACATTTGACCCTTATTTTTACTAAGGGACTGTACGATGTTTTTTTTTACTGCCTGAAATGTTAAAACTTCTAGGATTGTGTTCCCTAGGTTATTGTAGACATGAGAGAATTCATGAGCAGTCTTCCTAATGTTTTACACCAGAAAGGTATTCGCATAATACCAGTTACCCTGGAAGTTGGTGACTATGTTCTTTCTCCTTTCATCTGTGTTGAACGAAAAAGTATTGCGGACTTGTTCCAAAGCTTTGCTTCTGGCCGTCTCTATAATCAGGTGGAGACCATGGTTCGGTGTTACAAGATACCAGTGCTTCTGATAGAGTTCTCACAAGATAAGAGCTTTTCCTTTCAGGTATCCCCCCCAATTTTTTCATATTGGTATTTGGCAGGTTATTTATTTTTATATGGATACTTTCTGCGAAGGGCTGTTCTAGTCATCTGAGCTAACTACCCTTAGGACATTTTAATTCATTCCATGGAGAAGAAAATGCAGCATTTCTTGACATTCATGAATGCACCAGATGGTGCGCTAATTGGGCATCTCATTTTCTCGCAGTCTGCAAGTGAGATTGGCGATGATGTGTCTCCAACAAACATAATCTCAAAGCTTTCATTGCTAGTCCTGCATTTTCCTAGGCTTCGCATAGTCTGGTCCCGCAGTTTGCATGCTACAGCAGATATATTTATATCACTGAAAACAAACCAGGATGAACCTGATGAGAACAAGGCAATGAGAGTCGGTGTACCATCTGAGGATGGAGTTGTGGAGAACGACATGAGGTATGTATCTTTTATATAAATCACCCCAGGATGTTGGCAAAGTACAATGTGTCTGATTTACTCTTATCTTGGCAAATGTGATCTTCAGGGCTGAAAATTACAACACATCTGCGATTGAGTTCCTAAGAAGGCTGCCCGGGGTGACAGATTCTAACTATCGAGCAATAATGAATGGATGCAATAGCTTGGCCGAGCTGGCCCTGCTATCGGTAGAAAAGTTGGCAGAGTTAATGGGTAGCCAGAAGGGGGCAAGAACGCTGAAGGAGTTTCTCGATGCCAAGTGTCCAACTATGCTGTAACCTGAGATAACAAGATCAGACGATGCTTAAAACTCCTGGGCAGAGCACAATATATGCGAACTTGGGGTGTATCTGTGACCAGCAATGACCTTTAATAATACCGAATAGCGGTTAACGCGTTACTTTTCAAAACTCCTGGGCAGGGCACAATGTATGCCAACTTTTTCTTAAAACGAAGAATGCTAGTCTCGGCCGAAAACAACTCCTTCGGCAAAGCACAATGAATGCGAGCTAAACTATCGGGCAGAGCACGAATGAATCCTAAAATGACATTTGCACATAATTTTATTTTAGCATATTACCACTTTGGTTGGTAGGTGCTAACATGCATTAAAACATTAACATAAAACACCCTCACAGAAGGAAGAAAAAAAGGACGATGCTGACAAAGTAAGAATTAGCCTTTCCTCGCAGCAGCTGATACCTCTAGAAAAGGATGAACTGGGATGACCCTATAGAAACATTATAGGGCCTAAATTAGAACACATATATAGTTTAGAAAGGAAGCAGTACCATAAGAAAAAAAAATAGCCAAGGTGTAGTTCCTTGAGGCACTCCTGAAAATATAAAGAGCTCCTATTCGCACACATAAATAAATTAAAAAACATCATTAAGTCTGGACTGAAGGGTGCATCAGACCACCGAGTGACCGGCAAGGGAAGAGAGAAACAGAGCATAATTTCTAGGAATATTGGTAACAAACAATATGTAAAAGCAATCGTAAATGAGACAACCATAACATATAGTTAAGGATAATTGTATATATAAAAAACCGTTTCAATATAGAACAACAGCCACTGTAAGGCAATATTTATATATCTCACTAAGCCAAAAGGTTTATAGATGCCGCAATAATGATGTCGGGACCCGTCAAGCGCAATCGAGTCCCTTCTGTGCTTTACCTGTACTAGTCTCTGGATCAAGTAGTTAGTACACACAAATGCCAGGACTTGGAATACAACTATAACGATTAATTTACATATAACATCAGAGTACAAATTACAAGTCTGGCGCGAAGGTCATACAACAGTGGAAGTCTTTATTTTATAAACTACAACTCCAAAAAAGATAAACCAAAACAATTCCACAGGCAGAGCTGAATAAGCGCAATCCTAGGCGTTGGGATAGTCCTCGTCATAGACTCTGTCGGTGAAGACGTAGGCTTCGGGTTCACCGTCTTCTGGGTCACATTGGGACTCCAAACCTGCGCGTTGAGATGCGTAGCCCCATAGTAAAAAGCGAGGGTGGGTATTGGTGCAAATACTCGCAAGTCAATTGACAATGCACATGAAAGCTAGTCAAGGGAAGGGCAGGGGTTTATTTGCAGAAAGCCAGTTTTGCAAAAATTTGTCTAAGAGTTTAGAAAGCAGTTGGGAAGAGAGGAGTTTAAATCAAGACACTTTAGTATCCTTTTTCAAACTCCGGCATCCACCGGTTTCTGCCCAAATCTGGCTAGCTCACGGCACCGATCGTGGTTTTATCGAAAACCATTTCCTCACGACTTCCTGTCGCAGGCTCCCAAAACAAATACGGCACCTGCCAGTTTTCTCTTAAAAACCTTTTATAAACAGAGGGGAGAAAACTACCACTGTGGCAGCGTCACCATCGTCCGTCCTTGACCGTGGGCACGGCTATCTAGATAGTTTTACACTCTGCAGATGTTGCACGCTTTACCCAAGAGACATGAGTCCCTCACGTCAGAGGTCATCACAACAAAGCCTTTAACAGTCTAGCTCTTGGCTGGCATCCCCTCTAAGGTTTTCACCGCAGCGCTGGTTACTCCAGTTGGCTGAAGCCCCCTCTTGAGCCGGTAGGGTCAACGGTTTCTCCGCACCTACTCCATCACATAGAATGTTCAAACAAAGAGTTTAAAAGGTACTCAGCCAGGGCTCATCCATACAAACACTCATGGTTGCACTGTTTTACATAGTTTTGTCAACCACAAGGCCGCGGTCCTTAGGGACTGGGGTGGTTCCCACACTGGGCCCAAATCTTGTGCTTACTACGCCAGCTAGACAACCATCCACCCCAATCAAATTTTCAAAACATTTTACTTTTTGAAACCCTGATAGCATACCCGCTACCTGCTTTAATAGTTTTCCCAATAGTAGCACACACTGCTATCATCAAATGAATATTGGCAAACAAGGATTTCAATGTGAATCAAAGGAAACAAAGTAATAAGTGCTAACAACACAACTAAGCATGATTAGATAGCTAACCAAAGGAGTTGGCGACTAATTAAGCAATTAATATTCTAGGGCTACCAAGGATCATGATTATATGGTATTAATTAAAGTAGATTAGACTTTTAGCTACACCCTACCAATATAGCAGTTCACTACTAACATAGCAATGCAGTTTTACAAGTCTAGAAAAACATTTGTTAAAACTAGGAATCAATATGGTCAACTAATAATTTGGCGATAGTGTCAACAATGACTTGCAAAGAGGGTCAACAGTGACTTGTCGTGATTGAAGTTGAGGTGCTAACCGGCTTGATCCTCGACTTCCGACGCAAATTCGACCGGATCTAACGATTACAAACAACATACATTCAACACATTGCATGAAAATATGCATGCGAAAATAAATGAATGAGTATGCATGAATATGATAAAGCAATGTTTGCATTTGATTATGATTTATGGAAATCGATTTTACTTTTAAAAATGGCACAAACCATTAAAAGTAATTAGATAAATCAGGTTCTATTAAATAAACAATGCAGGAAATAAACTTAATATAAGATAAATGAACTAACATTGTTTTTATTTTATTAAAGCATTTTATAAATTTAAATTTTATTTTAAATATGTATAAATAATTAGCATAATATTTAACACATTATCTTATACATAGAAAATTATAGAAACCATATAATAATAGGCATGAAATTATACAAATAATATTTTTAAATGGAACAGTGCATTTTTATGAACATTATGAAAATAGGCTTACAGATTTAAGGTACAAAAATAATAGGGTTTACTGTTTAAGGAAAAAAGGAAAAGAATTGGGGGCGCTGCCGATCGGGCTCGGCCCATGCTACGCGGCCCACCGGCGTGCTGGCGTAGCGTGCATGAGAGCGGCCCAATCGGCTCGGCCCAGCGTGAAGGCGTGGCTGATAGGCGGGGCTTAGTCGTCAGCTGCTCGGGCCGGCTGACAGGCGGGGCTCGCCTGTCGGTGACCCCAGAGCAGAGGAGAAGTAGTGAGGCGCTCGGGTGGTGGGATTCCATAGAAGCTGGCTGCCAAGATGGAAAGAGAGAGAGAGGAAGAGAGAGTCGTGGCGAGCCCAAGAGCTTACCACCGGCGAGTGAGGGAGGCGGCAGGGTCGGCGAGCACCGGGGAGGGATGGGGAGTGTGGAGGCGGCTCGGGCTTAAGGCAAGCGCGGTCGAGGTAGCGCGGCGACGTGGCCAAGACGAGGCGGGAAGAGGTGCACGGTGCCGACCATCTCCAGCGAGAAAGGGGTGGCGCCGGCGATGGGGATGGACTCCTAGGGAGCTAAGGAAGGAGAAGGAGCCAAGAGGAGGAAGGATTAATGATCGAGAAGCTTCGACGGTGCACAGGGCAGCTCGGGCTGCGACGACAGACTCTGGTGATCTCCGACGACAGCGACGGCGATGGCTTGGCAAAACGGGGATGAGGGAGTTAGAGGGGGAAGGTGACGGGAGGGCATGGCCGGGGAGGGACTCACCTAGCGGATCTAGGAGAGGGCAGTAAGGGAGGGAGAGGGAGCTGCCTCGGTCTGTCTGAGAGTGAAGAAGGGGAAGGGGGTCACTGGATAAAGGAGAGAGAAGGAGGAGAAACCAAGGAAAAGAGGGTTAAATAGGAATAGGGAAGGGGCAAAAATGGAAAGGGGCAAAAAGAAGGCCATTTTAGGAAAGTCCAAGATGGGAAATGTTAGAAAGGGAAATTCCTAATTAGGAAAAAGGAATGACAAGTGAGGCCCACTTGTCATGGAGAGAGGGAAAAGAGAGAGGATTATGGTTAGGGCCTAATTATAAAATAGATCCTTTCTAAGTTTAATCAATTTAATTTGATACCAAATTTTATTTAATTTAAGTTTGAATTTTGCTATTTTCTAACTCAAAATGAAATTATTAATTTATAAATTGTTAAAATAGGTTTTTAGCAAATTAAACATTTTGCAATTAAATATTTTAAAAGCAAAACTTTTTATTAGGCTTTAGGAATTGAATATAGTAACATGCACATTTTCAAAAATAATTTTTGAAATGCTTTAAGTCACATGCAATGATTATGTATTTTTAGATTTTTGAAAATGGAATTTGCCAAAGCATAAGATCGAAGAATGTTCTCCAAAATTTGATTAACTCGCTCTGTCTGGCCTTCAATCTGTGTATAAAATGATGTACTGAAATTGAGACTAGTTCCCATCAAATCATGCAGCTTCTGCCAGAACTTAGATGTGAACTGAGTTCCTCTGTCAGAGACAATCTTCTGAGAAACTCCATGCAGGCAAACAACCTTGGCTAAATACAGCTCTACTAGCTTATTTCTATTATAATTTGTCTTCACGGGGATGAAATGAGTAGACTTGGTGAGCCGATCCATAATGACCCAAATTGAATCATGACCGGACTGGGTTCTAGGTAATCTGGTGATGAAATCCATTCCGATCTCTTCCCCTTTCCACTCGAGAAGCTTCAGTGGCTGAAGCAATCCTATAGGTTTTTGATGTTCTGCTTTTGCTCGCTGACAAGTATCACACAAGGTGACAAACTTGGCAATGTTTCGCTTTATACCAGTCCACCAGTAGGATGTCTAAAGGTGCAAGTACATCTTGGTACTTCCTGGGTGAATTGACAATGCTGAATTATGAGCTTCTTTCAAAATTAGCTCCTTAAGTTCTTTCTTGTTCAGCACAAAGATTCTCTTTCCAAACCAGATAATATTGTTCTCATCTACCAAAAATCCTGGGGCTTTTCCTACCTTGACCCTTTCTTTAATCTTTGCAACTTCTGCATCATCCTTTTGGGCTTCCCGGATCTGGTTCTCCAAGGTCGGCTGAAGTTCTAACACATGAACACAGCCTTGTTCCACCAATTCTAAGTTCAGCATCCTGAACTCATCATGCAATGCAGGTTGACCTTCTTGAATCATAAGGTTATTGCAGTAGCTCTTTCTACTCAAAGCATCAATTACTACATTAGCTTTTCTAGGATGATAGTGAATGCACAAATCATAATCTTTTATCAGGTCTAACCATATTCTTTACCTCATGTTCAAATTTGGCTGCGTAAAGATGTACTTCAAGCTCTTATGATCTGTATATATCTCTGTTCGGTTGCTGACTAAGTAATGCCTCCAGATCTTGAGAACATGAACCACAGTAGCTAATTCCAAATCATGAGTCAGGTAATTCACCTCATGAGGTTTCAATTGCCTGGATGCATAGGACACAACCTTGCCTTCTTGCATGAGCACACAACCTAAACCGTGCTTGGAGGCATCACAGTAAACCTCAAAATCCTTGTGGATATCCGACAGAGTGAGAACTAGGACGGATGTCAAACGCTTCTTCAGCTCTTGGAAACTTTTCTCACAAGTTTTTGTCCATTCAAACTACTTGTCCTTTAACGATAAAACTTGAATTGATCTATTCAATTGTTGCAAGGTTAGGATAAAACTTGAATTGATCTGTACCACGACTGCCATGTGTAGCACCCGAAAATGTCAACCTGCAACGAATATTAGAAAGTAGTGAATACTAATGGGAAAAGCATCATTTAACGATTGTGACCCATTCACATGGTTATTAGGTTGTAGAAGCCTCAGACAACATTTGTATCCAAGAATTTGAGCTGGACTATTTGCAATTATGTAAACTGGAACAACATATCAGAAAAAATATGGCTTAGTACATGCACATTAAAATAAGCCAACAACAATGTTGACGTGATAATTAGTTTAGTAGACCATATAAGAATATATACCAACTATTTGGTTGCTGAACTATACCTATATTAGCACAGGTAAAGGCGCCATAATTATATCTATATCTCTTGATGTATACCAACCGATGAGAACTAACTACCCTCGACAAGCAATACCATAAGCAATCGAGATACCCTGCAATATAAGATTGAAATTTCACTGAAACCCTAAACAAAACATAGACAAAAAAGAGATAATTATCCATGTGATATAGAGAATGAAGTGTTTGAAGCAGAGGTGAGATGTTCTTCTTCCTTAAGCTTTATAATCACATGAAAATGCTAGTGGTATCCTTGCACACAGACCTTGAACAAGTGCTCTATAATCATCCTAGCGACCATGAAAATTTGCAAGGAAGGGAGGCCTTGTTTGCATCACAGTTTGGAAACAGAACGCGATCAGGCCTTGTCGATGAATTATGTCGGCAATATACTTTATGGGGCTATGCGTAAGACCGAAACCCGATGGTAACACAGGAGACAGATTTATACAGGTTCGGGCCCTCGAGGTGAGGTAATACCCTACTCCTGTGCTCGTGGATTGTATTGGGGTTGATCTCAGGGGATCAATGTTGAGGATGGCTATGGATCGATGTGATCCCTCCTACCGATGTGATCCCGGATCGATGTGATCCCTCTTGTCCCGTATATCGAACTAGGGGCCCATGCCTCCCTTTATATAGTGGAGGGAGGTAGGGTTACAAATAAGTATCCTAGTTGGTTATGGAAACTGGGGATAGAGATAGGAAGTCTATCTCTATCATTTCTTACCGAGTACGTAATATACCAGATTACAACTGTGCCTTCCTTGTGATACAAGTCGGGTCTTCATGCAGGCAGGCCCGTCTTCTAGACGATAGGCGTGACCCTGCTCCGTGAGGTGGTCCGCCTAATTTGCCTCCGTGAGATACCCGGGGACCATGTTATCCACAGTAGCCCCCGAGTGCTTTACAGCTGAGTTGATGCCGAGTGCTCCGACTGGAATCTTCTCTATGCCGTGTGCTCCATTGGCATGCAAGGAGGTTGTGAAGGGCTCAAGAGAGCTTTGTAGGTTGAAATCTCTGAGTGACTCCCAGCCCAATTTCTTGGAGTCCTGGAAGTCGGCGCGATGGTTGACGTCGCGGCGTGAGTAGAATGTCGACGTAACTGTCCTCAGCGCAGTGTGAGAAGCTAGCGTAGTGAATCGGTGCAGCTGTCCTCGGCGCAATGCGCGAGAAGCTGGCGTAGTAAGTCGGCGCGGTTGTCCTCGGCAAAGGCGCTTGAGAAGCCGCAAGTTGGGTGGCCGCCCTCCTCGTCGTTCTTGGGCAGCGATGAGTTGGCGTAAAAGTCGGCGTGGTTGTCCTCGGCCTTGATCTTGCGAGAAGCCGAAACCATAGTTTGCGCCGGCGCTGGGCGTAGGCATCTTGGTGAAGCCATATAACGACTCGAGTCTTTGGCGTAAGCGTCTTGCATCGAGTTGTTGGCGTAGGCGTGGAGCCATGCTGTAGATTGCGCTCGGGGTGCGGGTGTTGACACGTAACTGTGCCATGGTAGGTGCTTGTAGCGTAAACACTTTCTTGAACCCCTGTAACATGTACATGTAGGATTTAGGCAGTAACTGTATATGAAAACATTTGGTCGGATATAAAATCTGACTATCTTTATGTGCGAAATAGCTATTTTTTATTTTTCTTACTTGATGATTTTTGTTAGTCCGAGTGGTTTTTCTTCCTTTTGTTATGCACTCTGTCCGACTAGTCTAGCCCCCAAGCGTAGGGAGTTGGCACATGGCTTTTTATCCCAGGCACGCGTTTGGGTGATGTAGAGTTTGCCGTGTTATGGGTTCAGTGCTTCACTATTCAGAATTATAGCGCACTCGGATTTCACTTAAATCACTAAGTAACAAAAGTAAAAATAACTATGAAAAAGATGGGTGCACGCAAGTGCACACAATTATGTGTAGCCCCCGACTTACTTCTCAGTTGGAATTCAACTAAGTAGCAAGTCAAGAAACAACTATAAAAAAGATGGGTGCGCGCAAACGTACAAAATTATGTGTAGCCTCCCGACTTACTGTTTAGTTGGAATTCAACTAAGTAGCAAGTCAAGAAACAACTATAAAAAGATGGTTGCGCGCAAGCGCACACAATTATGTGTAGCCCCCGACTTACTGCTTAATTGGAACTCAGCTAAGTAGCAAGTCAAAAATAACACAAGTTTATATGTGAAAAGATTATGATGATGATGTCGTCCTTGATTTTGAGCTTTTAGCCCCGAGGCGTATCACCTTGTAGGCTTGAAGCGCAGTCGTGGGTTTGTAGCCGTGCCGAAGTTTGCGCTCGGGGTGCTGGCGTTGGCTTGAAGCCATGCCGAGTTGACGTAGACATGCAGCCGAGCCATATAATGCACTCAGGGTGTTAGCATTGGCGTCTTGTATGCCAAGGGTTGCGCTTCGTATTGGCGTTGGCGTGAAGCCGTCTTAGAAGTTGACGTAAGCGTCAAACGAGCCGTATGATGCACTCGGGTGCTAGCGTAAGCGTCTTCGCCGTCTTGAAGGTTGCGTTAAAGCGCCGGCGTTGGCGTGAAGCCGTCTTAGAGTTGACGTAAGCGTCTTGAAATGAAGCTGTATGATGCACTCGGGGTGCTGGCGTAGATGTGCAGCCGTGCCAAAGGTTGCGCTCTGGGCGCTGGCGTGAAGCCGTGCCAAGTTGGGAGACCCATTCGAATCTTTTTTCTCTTGCGGTACCCAGACCAAATATATTAAATCTGGCAATTGACCCCGGAGAGTATACCGGTATATGGCGGTACCCGGCCCAGTGTGTCGGATCCGGCTTGTGGCTCACGGAGAGCGTACGAAGGGCTTAGCCGAGTGGTCATCTCGAAACCCGTTCGTGATATCCGATTCGACTTCGTGCGAGAACGGCAATTGACCTGACATGAGGCAACAATTGACCTAGCATGAGGCATATCACAGGATTAGGTTTAACCGAGTGCACCCATAACCAATGGTGTAGGGCAAGCAGCTCAATAAGCGTATCCTCGGAACCCGAACCCTTAATAGCTTTCAGCATCTGATTCCACTTGGTGGTCACCAGCTAGTGGCCTAACATGAGGCATGCTTACTAACTGTATTGTTTTTACGGATGGCGAGTGAGAGCACACAATGGGTGCGCCGACGTGAGAGCTCATGGCCTCGCGCCGACCTCTGACCGCTCTTGACGGATGGCGTTGGCGTGAAGCCGTGCCGAGTTGACGTAGGCATGCAGCCGAGCCGTATAATGCACTCGGGGTGCTAGCGTAGGCGTGCAGCCGTGCCATAAAAACCATCTCGCATTATCCTGCATTGTACCCCGTGGAGACAATGAAAAACACGAGCAGTAGAGAAATAACTGGATTGTAAAGCAATATGCATGATGTCCAATTATGTATCTTTATTATGTCAAATTGTCGTCCTTTTATCTTTCCCGTATTGATTTACGCTTCTCCGCGTATGTTTAATTCCTTTTGTTAAGCACTCCGCCTAGCTCATCAAGTCCCTTAGCGTTAGGAGTTGGCGCGGAGCTCTGTATTCGAACACGCATCAGGAAAACCTAAATTTTGCATAGGAATCAGAGTTTCACTACTCAGAACGTGTGACACTCGGAATCGGTAAAAGTCAACATGTTAAAGAACAAAAAAAACTCGAAAAGAGATGTTAACTTTCTGTGATTGAATCTGTTTTTTGCCCGAGTAGATTAGATCCTTTTACTAAGCACTCTGCCACGCGCATCAAGTTCCTTAGCGTTAGGAGTTGGCGCGGAGCTCTGTCTCCAAGAACACAATCGGGAAGTATAAGTGTTGCATGGAGACAAGAGTTTCGTTACTCGGAACAACCAATACTTAGGCTCAACAAAAATTCAAAAAAGAAAGATAACGATTGGGTGTAGATTGCACCTAATTAGGTGTAGTCCCTGACTTACTGGCTAGTCGGAATCCGACTAGTGAGCAAGTCAAATCAATCTCAATAAAAGAGAAGAAAGGGGTGCGCGATTGCGCACCTAATTAAATGTAGCCCCCGGCTTACTGCTTAGTTGGATATCAACTAAATAGCAAGTCAGGAGATAAATTATAATGATGTAATTGAGTATAAAAATAGACAACTTAGCTGTTGATCGTGTCGTCCTCACGTCCGAGTGAACGAGCCCCCGGGCATGTCACCTTGTCGGCGCGGTTGTGCTCGGCGTCGAGCACGAGAGGCCGGTGTAAGGAAGTCGGCGCGGCTGTCCTCGGCGTCGTGCGCGAGAAGCCGGCCTAGGGAAGTCGGCGCGGTTGTCCTCAGTGCAGTGCACGAGAAGCCGACCTAGGAAGTTGGGACGGCTGTCCTCGGCGTAGTGCGCGCGAGAAGCCGGCCTAGGAAGTTGGCGCAGCAGTCCTCGGCGTCGTGCGCGCGAGAAGCCAGCCTAAGGAAGTCGGCGCAGCTGTCCTCGGCGTCATGCGCGAGAAGCCGGTATACGAAGTTGGAGGTCACGGTTTCGACCGAAACCTCTTCTATCGTCATCACGGTGACGTCTTTCATCTTCTTCTCGCTCCCGTCGCCGAGTTTCAATGTCTTGGCAAAGGTCGCGGTTTATCGTTGTTGCTGGAGCAACAAGTGGGTGCGACGGTAGTCGTTGTCGTCGCAAGTCGGGGGACGTAGGAGCCGCAAGTCGGTGTCACCGGAGACGCCGGTCAGGGCGTCGCAGGAGCTGTAAGTCAGGACGGCGTAGGAGCCTCATCGTGATCTCCGGGATGAGATCCGCTTTGTCGTCGAGGTCCGCCATGCCCTTGCTAAGGTGCACCAAGGATCGCCGAGGTGCCGAGCGAAATTCACGTCGAGCTCTATCTTCACGTGGGATTCACGTCACCCCGCGCAGTCTATCTTCAATCGGTCACCACGGTCACATCCGAACTCGGTTTTTAATGATCTTGGACTCGTTGGAAAGATAACGAGATAAGCTTTCCAATGCATCCAAAACCACCTCGAAATTCCTTCCGAGTCAACAGGAAATCGTGATACAATTTCCATCCAGATTCTGGACGGGAACAGATCGCATCTTCTTCCCGCGTTCGCTTCGTGGTTGAAGTTGTCTTCCGATCGGATCGGATCCGATTCTTCGAGGGCAAGTTTGCCGAGGTTGTTGATGACGAAATCCAAGCCTCCAAAACAGGAAGCTTGGCCGAAGGTGAATTCGACGGCGCTGCCGCCGAGAGATGTCATCGAGCTTGATGAAGATGATCGTAGCGCTGGCCCCTACCTGGCGCGCCAACTGTCGACGAATTATATCGGCAATATACTTTATGGGGCTATGCGTAAGACCGAAACCCGATGGTAACACAGGAGACAGATTATCTGAGTTCGGGCCCTCGAGGTGAGGTAATACCCTACTCCTGTGCTCGTGGATTGTATTGGGGTTGATCTCGACGGATCAATATTGAGGATGGCTATGGATCGATGTGATCCCTCCTACCGATGTGATCTCGGTTCGATGTGATCCCACTTGTCCCGTATATTGAACTAGGGGCCTCTGCCTCCCTTTATATAGTGGAGGGAGGTAGGGTTACAAATAAGTATCCTAGTTGGTTATGGAAACTGGGAATAGAGATTGGAAGTCTATCTCTATCCTTTCTTGCCGAGTACGTAATGTACCAGATTATAACTGTGCCTTCCTTATGATACAAGTCGGGTCTTCATGCGGGCAGGCCCGTCTTCTAGATGATAGGCGTGACCCTGCTCCGTGAGGTGGTCCGCCTAATTTGCCTCCGTGAGATACCCGGGGACCATGTTATCCACAGGCCTCACAACAAAATTTTCAACCAAATGACAACTCTGTGGCACCCTTCTTTGCAACAAACCAATTACCATGCTTTTGTGTCAAGGCAGATTCATTGCAGCGCTAAATCTCTGCCCAATCCGCTAGGTACTCACATACATGACATATATATGGTTTGGTATCTAAATTACCTAAACATAGGCGAATTTAGTTATGCTGCTACATCATGTTCTCTACCTATTTATCTATGTGCTCAGTTCTAACTGAGCACATAGATAAATTTGGTGTCCGAGTAATCTTAGAGTGAAATTTAACTTGGAATTCTACAGTGTGTTACTCTGCAGCATGCCCAAAACAAAATTAGAAATTAATCATCGTACACCCTTCTAAACTAAGTAAAGGTTAGAGCCAAAACTAAACTAAATCAAGTATACACCCTTCTAAGGTAGGCAACCAAGGAATACTACATATGTGCATTTGCTCTTGACAAAAACAATCATTATATGATCTGAATCCCTCTCTAATAAGTCAACCATTATGAAGGTGGCATTTCATCACTGCAAATATGTAAGAGCATAATACAACATGGGCAAAATGAGCAATTGAACTAATATAAACTGCATAGAACAGGTGCAGCACCCATTCCCATAACTTTTACTATCAATGAAGACGAAAACACAAAATATCGTCTGATATAGCTGTGTAACTACTCCAAGATAGCAAGATACAATGATACACTATTTTGTTTCGATATTGTAATAAAGAAATATGTGTGGACATGCAAGGCATATAAAGAGATAACCCTGTAGTATGAACCCATATGCAGTAGGGGTTGAGCATGATCTGTGGTGTTACTTACATAATCAACAAATTGGAATATACTTTATAAGATTGAAGCTTGCAACACATAATTTCTCAAAATTCAAAAACATATAGCTATTACTTGCGATGTGAATAGGTACATCTGAGGTTGAACTCAGGAGCCCTGGTAATGTTGTAGAGATAGATGTGAAAGATGATGGTGGTGACACTTATTTTCATAGATTCTTTTATTGTTTCAAACCTAGTATAGATGGGTTCCTGAATAGGTGTAGACCATATCTTAGCATAGATTCCACAGCCCTTAATGGCAGATGGAATGGGCATCTTGCATCAGCTACAGCACTTGATGGGCACAATTAGAAGTTCCCAGTTGCATTTGGGTTTTTTGATGCGGAGACCACTGACAATTGGACTTGGTTTATGCTCTAGCTTCAGAAGGCAATAGGCTACACAACCAACTTAGCAATTAGCTCTGATGCTTGCAAAGGACTAGAGACCGCTGTTAAGAATGTTTACCCTTGGGTAGAGCATTCGGAGTGCTTTAGACACCTTATGGATAATTTTGTAAAAAAATTCCAAGGGCCAGTGTATGAAAACATGTATCCTTCTGCTAGGGCTTACAAGACAGATAGGTTTGAGTACTACATGAACAAAATATATGTTGCATGCCCACATGTAGAACCATGGTTGGCAAAGTATCATAATTTGCTTTGGATGAGAAGTAAATTTTTAGAAGATATAAAGTATGACTACATCACAAATAACATGGCAGAGTCATGGAACAAATGGGTGAAGGAAATTAAAGACCTTCCTGTTGCAGAATTTGCTGACACTATAAGAACTATGACTATGCAATTGTATGATAAGAGGAGGAGGATAGGTGAGAGACTTCTTGGAGTTATGCTCCCTGCTGTGGTTCAGCAACTTAACACAATTACTAGGGGACTAAGCAACTTGAGGGTCACTCCAGGTGCTAAGGATACTGTAGAGGTGATTGAGATCAATGCTGATATGGAAGTCTTTAGGCATGTGGTGAATCTTTCAAAGCATGAGTGTACATGCAGGGAGTGGCAGGTTTTAGGGAAACCATGTCCACATGCATTGGTGTTCATATTAACTATTAGAAACCATAAGATGGATGATTATCTGTATCCTTATTTTTCACTGCATACCTTTAGGCTAGCATATGCAGGTGTCATTCAACCACTAACAGAAGTGTCCCAATGGCCCAATGTGCACCTTGGCTTCAAGTTGCTTCCTCTTATGGCAAAGAGATTTGTAGGAAGACAAAGAAAGAACATATTGGTAGAAAACCTAGAGAAAGGGAAGGCTAAGTGCAAGGGCAAGTGACAAGTGAAGTGTAAGAGATGTGGTGGTTTAGGCCATAGGCAAACATCTTCAAAATGCCCTTTGAATGGTACAAAAAAAAGGTAAAACTATTTCTTTGTTTCTAATGCATGTTCTTCTATACCATTTGAACTGTGAATTCTTTATTTATATTTGCAGGAAGAACCGTGCTAATCAGGGTAAACCCCTTGTGGAAGTACTACCACACCTAAAAGACAAAAGATGGCAATGAATAATTCAAGTAATAATAGTCCAGGTCCGATGACTAGAAGGTAATAATTCATCAATACTAGCATTCGTTTACCTCAATGGAAATATGTTCACCTCATATTCCATTTGTTTAGGCAATTGGCACTGTCCATAGCTGGTGGAGAAGGGACAAGCCTACCTATGTCCACCAATTCTAGGGCAACAACATCCCTATCGGCAAAAAAGTTGACTCCAAGAAAAAGGTAAAAATGAAGCTTGTGACCTGATGCTTGACTATTGAAGCTTTTGTCTTTTGTTCCACATAAACCTTTGTGTAATCTGCCATGTCTTGTGAGTGAGGTTTCATGTAATGTTATGTGTAAGGAAAAGGAAAAACTGAATCCTAAACCTTTTGTCCTGAATTGCTATAAAGGTGCTGTGGCGGACCAAATTCCGGTAAAAATTTACCAGAAAATGTCCAGAATGCCAACTGTCCAGGATTTCAGTTGCATTCAAAAATAGTACAGCCTGCTTGATTTATTACATGTTACAAAATATTTTACAGCGGAAGTGGAAATATAACATGGTAATAAAAAGAAAATATATGTCCATATACCATAGGCAAAACCTGAGCATAAGATAAACCTTAGAAATCGATCCTATGCGAATTTCTGTCTTCTTCATAAATGTTCATTTCTGATTATAAAGTGGATCATGTTCAAGAAATAAGCAAATTGCCCACATAATGTGGGTAAATACTAATCGTACTTGCAAGTTTTCATACAAAATAAAATATTAACTACATGTAAATGGAATCCAAGAAAGGTAAAGGCTGTATTTAACTTGAATATATAATGTAACATTTTAAGACTTAGTCATCATTTAAAATTGTTTTCTAAAACATTTAAATGAGTTTGTAAACCATTATCTCCTTTCTCCATCCTTAACTCATCAAACAACCATTATCTTTTCTTAAAATATATGGATTTACTTGAATAGAAATAGGTATCACCCAGTTGACACAACTTCATATACCAGAAGTATGGCCCATTAATGTTTTTGTTATAAGCTTTGCAGAACCTATCCAGATTTACCCATATAACTGCTCCTTATATGGATGGATGTTTAATATGTTATTTTTATTCTCATTAGTCCAAGTTTTGCAATGTTCAGCACATGCGCAAATATTGAGAAAACCCTGGTGATATTGACCTCCGCACAGACACAGCCGGTAACATGTGAACCACTTAGCCCAATATCCCAGAAACATGGCAATGCCTGTCCTTCGCACGATCATTACCGGTGACTACTCGGCCAGCATTCTAAAGGTATTGCGAAAATACTAAGGCAATACCTTATCCATGCAATTACCACTCTGGTAACTCATGCCTACACTTTTCAGTTTTTCCGTCTTCAGCTCATTGTCTATCCAAAAGACAAATGAATTCTATCCTACCTGTTGAAATAATTATATATTTAGATTTTTCTATACTAGGGTGTAGTCAAGTTTATTTATTTTTAGGTGGTCTTTTGTTTATGGATTTGAAATATCTATTCTACATAAAATGTTAAATACATAATTTAAATAAATAAAAATGATTCTTAAATAAATAACTAGAAAGTAAATGCAATAAATAGATAATACGAGAAATTAGGAATTAAATATGCTTAAAGGGTAGAAAACCTGTCCTATTTGGAGATCAGATCACACTTATCATATCTTTTGGACATTCTCGGCTAAAGCTTCCAAAAGGCGTAGCTCGTTGTCTATACGTTATAAAAATAGGAAAAGAGAGAAATTCCAATAAATATCCAAATAAAAAAGTTTTAATTAAACGACAAAATAAAATAAAAAAGGTTTGAAGTAAAAGGGGTGATGGGTTGTACGATTTTCTAGAAGATTAAAATATTTTCTAAAAGAAAAAGGGGTAGGGGTTTTTATATAAAAATGGTATTTTGGGCAGCATAATGCTAGGGTTGGGGTGTGTGGTTTATAATTGGTGGTTATAAATAGGAATTATGGGGAGATTTATAATAGGTCAAAATTCATATTAATTTTTATATTTAGGGAAATTTTAATTTAATTAAAGAAAGGGTTTTAAATTCAAATTTGAATTTTATAGGTTTTAAAATTGAAGAGATATTATTTCTAGATATAAAACATTATTTTGGGTAACTTTTATATTGGAAGTTTTTACAAATTTTACTTCTATATTCTTTAATTAAAATGTTTTGATATATAAAGAAGAGAGAGTAAAATAATTTATTTAGGTTATTTTATTAGGAAAATATGATATTTTATATTTTTATATAATTATTTATATAATTGTATATTTTTATGAATTTTTGTAGAATTTATAAAAATAATTTGATATTTTAAGTAAAATTTAAACAATATAGGAAGAAATAGAAAATATAAAAGTTTTAAAATTCTTACTGGGCTTGTGCTCGACCCAATTGACTATGTGGGCTGCTGCACATGAGGCTGAAGGAACTGACGAGGGGGACCGGGTGGTCAGTGGGTGTGAGTGGAGCTGAGGTGGCTGACGTGTGGGTCCACGGTGTCAGTGGAAGGAGATGGGTGGAATGAGGAAAACAGAGGAAGGCGGTGGCGGTGACGGTGGTTGCCGGCGACGAGGAAGGAAGGTCAACGGCGAGCAATTGGAGGATATTTCATGAAATTGGAGGTGTTTGGGTTCTTTGGGTAGTCGTGGTGGAGCTTGGGACGTTCTGTGGTGCTCTAGCGGCAAGGTCATGGCGACGGCGAGATGGAGTGGCAGCGGTGAAGGCAGCTCGAGGCAGCCGAGGGGAAATAAGTGGCGAAGAAGGGAGCTTGGGGATGTAGCGGTGCTGGGGAAGAGGTTTTATAGGCTAGGAATGGAGTGGTGTGCACGAAATGAAAACTTTGTGGCGGCGGCGGCGCTACAGAATGATGGCGAGCAATTGGGTGGCCATCGGAAGTGGATGAGGCCTATGACGCGGCGGCGGTTGTCGGCGACAAGAAGAGCTATCTCGTGGTGGAAAACCGAGGCGAGGCTTGGACGGGAGCGGCATCGGCGGTGAGTTCCGGTGGGCGATGGCGGCGCCGGCGGGGTTGCTGGTGGCGGCGCAGTGAAGGGGAGGAAGAAGACAAACGGCGGCTGTTGGATTGGATTCGAATCCATGGGCGCCATTGGATTAAGAGTAGAGACTGACGGGTGGGACCTAATGGTCAGTGAGAGAGGCCGCGGGGAAGGCTTAAGTGGAGGCGGGTTTCCGAAGAAGGAAAGCGTACTCCGGAATATTTCCTTAAAAGGAAAGTTTTAGATTTAAAAGAAAAGAGTTTTTCAGAATTTGATTGGGGTTTTAAAATTAATGGAAGGCTCTAGAAAACTCAGAAAAATATAAAATAAATCTCTAAAAATCCAAAAAATGAGTAGAATGCAAATATGAAATAATATTTATTATTTTATAGAATTTATATTTTTAGGAAAAGATAGATATGTGTTTTCTTTAGGGAATAAATAGGAGTTGATTTTAGAAAATTCTTTAAAAATTAGGAAGGGTTATATAAATATAATTATTATTTTTATGAAAAAATTTTATACTGAATTTGAAAATTTGGGTATGTGACAAGTGCATCTAGAATTTGTGTTTGATGCACTGGAAGCATGCTGAAAACTGAAACTATTTGTGTTTGCTAAAATTAAGCTGTCAAGGAACTTATTGTTTCAGTTCCAGTTCCAGTTGCATCTGATCAAGGTGACAGATTGTGTTTGGATTGTGCTCTGTACTTTACTAGTGGAGCGAGATTGTGTTTGGATTGTGCTTTTTAATTCAAGCTGAAAACTGAAACTATTGGTGTCAGCTCTAAAATTTGTGTTTGATGCACTGGAAGCATGCTGAAATCTGAAACTTGATGCTCTAAAATTAAGTTGCCAAGGAGTTTTTTGTTTCAGTTTCAGTTCAAGTTCCAGTTCCAGTTCCTTCACAGTACACATATGTCCAGTCCAAAAGCATACACATATGCTGCTGCTACATTGATTCCACAAATTTATTCAATTGCACAAATTTCATTCAAGGACCTAGATTTCACATCCATATATTTCATTCCACTGAACAAATATATTTACAAGGGGTACAAACATGGTTACATGTCTAAAGAAATACAATTCATTGAATCAACTACTACAAAGCTCCTAAAGGCTCCAAGCTCCAGAAATACAAATTCATTCCAGGAGAATACAAAGCTTCTTCAATGTTTTTTGAGGCCTGAAGCTCTAGAAATCCAAATTATGTCCCCTCAGTACAAAAGTTCATGAATTTTGCATCCATTTTTCACTTGCATGTACCAATTTATCATGAAACTTAGGTTAGGATAATGAGTCATTACAGGGCTATCAGTTACTAGCAAAATCCAATTACCCTAGTATCTCATGACCTGCGGTATAAGCAAGAAATGTCTAGGATGCGGTCGCGGAAGAGGAGGACGGGCTGGTGGATGAGGAGGAGCGCAGCATTAACGACGCAGGAGGCGGACTCGACCTCGGAGATGACGGCGCGGATGGGGTTGTGGAAGAACTCGAACTGCACGTCCATGACGAGCGGCGACGAGGACGGCTGGGAGTCAGAGACGGCGGCGGCGGCCTGGACTCGGCGGCAGTGGTTGGAAGAAGGAGCCAGAGGCTGGGAGCCAGGCGAGGGCATTTTTATCTCTCTATTCTCATAGCGATGGTAGAAATAAAGAAAAGGAGGTTAAATAGAGAGTGGCTGGGGTTGAAGAAATTCGTTAGTGGAGTGGCAAATCCTGAAAGAGCAAGGAATTGGGTGGCAAACTACTAGGAAAGCAGCGAATTCAGTGGCTTCTACCGAAATTTCCCACTGGCAAGGGGCCCGGGCGGACCGGTGTTGAAGCCCGAAGAAGAAGAAAGGAAACCCCTCTTCTCCACGCCACATGCGTAGGGATGGCAATCGGGTCGGGTATCTTCGGGTACACCCTGTATAGACCCGAACCCGAAACCCGAGAAAGCAACCCGAATCCGAACCCGAATAGCTTAATGGGCACATGCTCAAACCCATATCCCGAACCCGATAAATAACCGAAACCCGATGGGTACCCGAAACCCGTCAAAATTTTGGTTCAAAATATTTAATTTATTTCAATATTTTAATTAGATATTTAGCTATTGCACCGCAAGAACAATATATATTTAATTTATTTCAATACTTCAATGATGTTTAGTTTTTGCTATGCAATAAGCATATTAAACATGAGCAAAACCTTGGACCATCTGCTCCTTATATATAGGGATGCAAATGGATCAGATATGGTCGGATAGCAGTGATATTGTATTCGTATCCATATTTATTTTTCGGATACGGATCGGATACAGACAGTATCGGATATGGATACGGACACGGATAGTGTCGGATACAGACACGGATAGCTCGGATACGGACACAGATACTATAGGTTCAAATATTGTTCGGAACAGATAATTCCTCGGATAATACGCAAAATACAGACATTCAAAGGAAGTATCAAACATTTAAAGTACACATGAATATTTAATACACAAAAAACATACAATCTTGTAAACATTACCAGGACGATGCGGTGAAGGCATGAAGCGCCAGCACTCCAGCAGGCCAGCTAATTGGAATGGTTTGGCCTAAGCAGTGAGCAATTCGGCCTAAGGCCCTAAGCACCACCAAGTCCACCAAATGCGGTTAGGCTCGAAAGCAATCATGAAAGGCGGTAATCTTGTACCAAGCGCTTTTGATCCGTAGTAGTACAAAGCGGTTGAAACGGATCGGTGAAAGCATCAGAGAGATAATGGCTAGTGGGTGGGCTTAGTCTTAAGATGGTTCGGATAATATCCGATGAATATTATTCGTATTTTTCTTCGGATATTATACCACGGATATTATCCGTATTATCCGTATTTGTATTCGCATCCTAATATCCATATTCATATCCGTATCCGCAAAAAACAGCCGGATATCCGTATAAATATCCAAACCACTATCCGTATTGGTTCGGTCGGTTGATCGGTCGGAAATTATTCGCTCCGTTTGTATCCCTACTTATATAGGTGCCCAGCCGTGGTATCCACGGTGAAATTGGCGAGGTGGTACTATTACTAACAACACAATTACACAGGTATTCACCAGCTGCACCGCGCGGGCATGGGCCGCTAGGACGCATGCGCTGGGCCTGGCTGCTGCTGCAGTGCTGCATGGGCCTGGCTGCCGTTGCAGGCGTTGTTGGGCCTGGTGCTGCTGGGCCTGGCGCGCGGTGCTGCATGGGCTGCTGCGTGCAGTGCTTCATGGGCCGCTGGCATAGAAGCGCTGCTGCATGGGCTGCTGCGCGCGGTGCTACCGGTAGTTTCGGGTATCCATGGGTATCCAATTGCCCACGTCCGAACCCGAACCTGAATCCGAAAAAAAATTCCATCCCTACACGGGCGGGGCGAGCGCCGCCACCAACTAGCACTAGCGACGGCGGCGGCGGCTACGAGCCATGGCGCTGGCCTCTCTCCAGAGCTGCTTCGACGTCGTCCCTCCCGAAGCCATCCCCGCCGTCGTCGACTGCGTCCTCGCCTCCTCGTCCTCAACCTCGGCCTCCCAGCTCTTCCACTCCCTCCTCGACTCCTTCCTCGACCCCTCCCAGTCCCAGGTCGGTCTTCTTCCCCAGCTGCTGCTATCACTCTCACGGCCCCGCTCCCGCCTCAGCCACTGAATCCGTTGCATTGCAACTGCAGGCTCTCCCGTCCAACGGCCATGCCGCCTCTCTCTCTCACGCCGCCGCGCTCTGCCATTTGCTCGTCCACCTCGGTAAGGAATCGAATCACCCATCCAGCTCCTCCAATCATCTCGGTAAGGAATCCTTGGCTGCTTTCTTTCAGACCGAGGCGGAGAGCATCCTCCCAAGGATAAGGATGGCAACGACGACGCTCTGCGCTTGCTGCTGTGGAAGGTCTTCCTGCCGCTGCTCAGGGACATCCAATCCAGTCAGCTTGCCCTGCTCCAGCAGGTGATCGCCTTGATGTGTGACGCGATCTCCTCCAACCAATCCTGGCACCTATTGGGCGCCACCATTGTGCCATTCTGCATCCGATCCTCTGCTGTTGCCATCACCCATGAGGACGACTCCATGCTGTACCACCACTGGAGCATTGCCAGGGAGGAGGACTCTTCAGGGCTGCTACCGCTCTCCAAGGCCACCACTGTCTTGGCGTCATTGCTGTTAGACACGTCCAACAGGAGAAGGGAGATCCTCGGCCTAGGGGCGGAGCACCAAGGTGATGCTGCCCTCGATGCATTAGTGCGGAATTTGACCTGGGACCTGTCCAGGTTGCTCCTCAATATGTTTGCCCACGGTCAAGAGCATCGGTCTTGTGCCACCCAGATCCTTCTACAGCCTCTGCTCATTTCACTCGCTGATGTTTCTTCTGTTGCTGTGAAGTTTGGTGCGGTCCAGCTTAAGCTGTCTAGGTTGGTCTTCTTCTCTCTTCTATGTGCATATGTTAATTCAATTAGCTATCTCAAGTTAATCTCTGGCATGCAGGTTTAGTTTCTTGGAATCTGTATGGAACTGCTGTTTGTATCTTTTTTCTCTGGGCCGTGCTGAGCGGCTGGATGCGTACAATATACTCTCTTTGTACTTCTCTGCGTTGAAATTGGGACATCAGGATGCTGTCCTGGAAGCTGACGAGGTCCAGAACTTTGATCTTAGGAATGTTAATGAGTTTTGGGATGAACTGCGCAGGGGACTGGTGACCATCTCTTCTCCGAGCCATTTTTTAATTACTTAGCTATCTATACGAAATTAATATCTCTACTGAAAGTCTCTTGTCTAATTTACAAAGACATAACACTATTAATTTCCACACACCAGGTTGACAAGGATTCTTCAGTGAGGAAACAGGCCTTTTATGTCTTGAAAATATCAATAAGCATCTTTTCTTATGGAAATGATGGCGGCCATCACTGCTCCGGCAGGAACTCAGCTGCTTTGCCTGGTCAATCCAAATCAAATATCACGGTGCCAAAAAGAGAAAGGTGGGCTAACAAAGAGGCCAAGTCACTAGGCATTGGGGAAATCAGCCAGTCAGTTAAACAATGTTCAAGTGGTCAAGACCGGTGGAAGGTCTTCATGTTACTCTATGAGATGCTCCAGGAGTATGGGACACATTTAGTTGAGGCAGCCTGGACACACCAGGTTAGCTGGCTACTACCTGTTTCTCTTATCAACCTGTCCTGAACTCCTGATCAAAATATGTTTGTTTGCACTAATTCTTGATTAGCACCTTACAGGAGGTGCTTCAGTGCCCACCTAAAACTGAAACACACAAATGTGAAAGCAGACCAAGGGTTCGATTAGCAATGAACTACTATGCACTACTAAAAATGCTGCTTCAAGATTTGTGCAATTTGGTTCTTCAAAGAGCATAAAAGCATTATTTCAACATTTTAAGGTCTAAATAGCTGAATTTTCACTCAGTACCTGGGATAGCAGTATAGTGCTGTGGCCTGTGATACAGTATTTGATAGTTCATGCATTTTTGGCTTATATTACGCTGATGCATTTAATAATTATGTTCAGGTAGTGCTGCTGTTTGAGTCTACACCACGGAGTGACTATATAAATGACATATCCCATAGAGCTTTTCATTCTCAGATGGAATCTTTGGAAGGAATTTTCCACTGGATGACAGTATTGTGGGATCGTGGGTTTACTCATGATAATCCTCAAGGTCAGTACTGATATGTACAAAACATATATGTTTGGAATGTAGTCTTATAATCAGCTTTTATGAATGCCTTTTGCAGTGCGGTGCCTGGTTATGCAATCCTTTTTGGATATTGCATGGGAACGCTACAAAGGTTGCGCCCAGATGATCCCTAGAGGCTTTGTGCTTGGTCCTATGATACGTGGGTTGAATGATGTAGTGCATCACAAGGATTTTGGTTAGTTTATTCATTTCACACTTAGGTTGATAGATTCTGTTCCAAATAATGCATAGTTATTTTGTTTATTATCTTATAGGAAAAAGTCCTCTTTTGGTCCTTAAACCGTGGCCATTGACTGCTTTTGGTCTCTATAGTGCAATACGGACCCCTATTTGTGAAAACCAGTCACCGGTGATTCTTTAACCAGGTTAACGATGGTTTTGATCGAAGTAGCACACATAACACCCTAGAGTTAATAAATACATTTTACGAAATCCAAACTAAATTATATATTTGAGTTCTTCATGAGTATCTGAGCTCATGGAAAATTTTCTCAATTTTTTTTCTGAATTTTCTACAATTTGCTACCATGTTCTCCTATTTTTCAGACTACTGGAAAATGCTAGAAAAATTTAGAAAATTAAAAAAACCTATAAAATATGGGATTTTAAGTGATCTCATAAAATTATTAGGAGCTCGTATGCAATTTAGTTTTGATTCCAGAAGAACTTATGCTAAAATCTAGGGTGTTACATTGCTACTTTAGTCAAAGACCAATGGCGAATGGTTTCACAAATGGAGGACAACATTTACCCGATATTGTACTTTCGGAACCGAAAGCAATCTGTGGCCGCAGGGACCCAAAAAGGGACCTTTTCCTATCTTATATGTTCTTCTCTTTGCACGTTATGGCCAATTAATTTCCTATTGGTATTTTTTCAAGAACCTCCATAGCTATAAAAGATATTCTTCTCCATCAAAATGGCAAAAAATCTTTCAAACAGAATGTACATACGGATATTTGAAATTGCGTAGCACTTGCGAACCAAATGGATAAATGACTGATGATTCTGTTAGAGATATAGTAAGAGATAGAGTTTTTGCCTTTTACCGGCTTTAGGTCTTCCTCTCTAAGGTTCTCTTTTCTATCCCGTCCTCCCAAATCTCCTTTGTCTCTGGCTCTAAGTTCGTTTGTCTCGTGCTGGTCTTCTAATATCTGTCAAATCATCCAGTTTTTCTATCTCCTCTCTATTGCATGGCTACAGTCCCTGCCTTCCGCGTTTTTCTTCTAGGTCGCAGTCTTTTGGGCTTTTATCTGCATTGCTATGCTTTTATCGTTTTGTTATGGCTTGCCTTTGCACCATGTGTTTTCTTGGTTGTTTTATGACCCTGGATGGAGTTGTTCCGGATTTCAACGTATTTTCTGAGAGCTGCACGCTACGATGACATTTGCAAGACTTGGACTTCGGATTTTTCTTTTTATTAGTGTATTCCCGTTCAAATGCAATGCTATAGCATACGTTTTGCATATGAGGGGTGCTTTTCCCATTTCTTTATTTTATTTCTTTATTGGGGTTTTCTCTTCCAAAAGCAATGCTATTGAATATGATTTGCATTTGAGAGGGGTGTTAGAGATAGAGTCTTTTCCTTACGGGCTTTCCTTCCTTATCTTTCCCATATACTCTTTATATATTGGACTTTGGCCTCTACATCTAGAGATCTAGATGGGCTGGGTCGGGGCCGAGTTGAGCCTCCACCCGTCCTTCCCGTCCTCAGTGGGATGTTTTTGCTGCTCCGACGTTGCCCTGGCCTAGCCCGCCCCAACAGCCAAGAGATGAGAAGTGTGCGATGAGGCATGGGGGACTTGGCGGATCTTGAGGAGGAGAGGAGAACCAGTGCAGCGAGGCAGACAGTAGCACCACTCCGTAGGGGAGGATAGGGCTGCCAGGTACCATCCATGGGGAAGACGCAAAGGAGGATAGGAGGGAATGTGCCGTCTATGGGGGGAAGATGAAGGGGAGGAGGGAAGGGCCGCTAGTCGTCAGGCGATGTATTTGCGCCTTGGCGGCGATGCAGCTTCAAGGGATGACGATGAGGTTTCAAGGGAGTGGGGGCGGGGTAAGGGTCTCGGTGGTGGCAGGAGGGAGAAAAATGAGAGACAGAGTGGAAGGGTGGGCACGTGGGGAAGGCTAGGATTAGGGGCGGTGAAGGCAATATATATTGCTGGCTCTTAATCCTAAGGTGCAAAGCCCCACGGGTTGGGTTGGGTTGGGTTGGGCAGTTAAATCCGACCACGACCTGACCAGACCCGGTTTCTAAACCCGATTTTGACCCGGCGGACCTTGCACGGATCGGGTCGGGACCCGGGTTAGGTCTGAATCTAGACCTCTATCTTGTCTAGATCAATACAAGTGCTATTCATAACAGATTCATCACTGCATTGATGTTTTTCCTTTGTAGCAAATAGCCAAATATGAAGGAAAATTGTGTTAGAATTTCAAACTGAACTTGAACATGATGGGAACCTTGATAGTTGATGGCAATTTTTGCTCTGATTGGTTCAACCTATGCTATTGATTTTATCCTTGGGCACATGTATTACATTTCACTATTGGCATTTGTTATTTAAGACCGGAGAATTCATTGAATGACTTTGTTTGGTCTCGTTTACCGATTCATGTTGCTCATTATTTTTTTCTTTCTTGTTTCCTTATCTTCTAGATCTTTTATGGCATATTTGCTCTATTCTTTCCTGTTCTTTTATGAGCATACTGTTAAACAGTTCATTCTCTTTTAAATACTGGTCTGTCTGTGTAAATCATTTAGGTGTTGGTGGTGTTTATAATTCAAAAACCATAAAAGGTGCAGAGAAGTTTTTCAGCAATTACGCCCAGAATTTGACGACATGGTACTACTTTTCAGCCAACTACTGCCTTTTGTTCCTGTTTGTCGCTGCCGCACTTTCTTATTTTTGATAATTAAGGCCCTGGAAATGAGTTTCAGATGTTCAAAGGAAATGCACTTTCTGATATAGTTTTTACGTTGATTAAAGGATTTCTGTGTATCACAGAAAATTAAACTAAAATTAACGGAGGTCTGTGTATCACAGAAAATTAAAATAAATGATCGCTGTGTATATCTGTCTAAAAGAAAATTACTGTGCACCGCAACATTGCAATATATATTGTACACAATATAACTAGAGATAGGATCTACAAATGCTGGATACACAAGGCCCACATGCATTGCGATCTACCGTAACTCATTACAAATGGGACCATTGATGTTGTTTGGCCACCAAAATGCTACCCATAGCGTTAATTTTGTTTTCAGTAGCTCCATTGACATCTTTTAGTGTTCTTCTAAAAACATGTCCCCCCATATATTGTCCTTTCAGTGACCGTTTACATCTGGTTTGGAGTTTGGCATCTGCTGCTAAACAAGATTCATTTGGCCGAGCAGGATTAATGACTCTTGCATTTTGTGTTGCTTCATGCGTGTGTCAGTCAGATACACATGGTCTACCATGTGCTTCTGCTGGGGAAGAAGCAGCAAAATGCAATGGAATTGCATCTACATCAGTTAATAATGCAGATTTATTAGACGCCTTATGGATTCTTAGTGAGAGGAGCAAGCAACACTTTAATCCAAAGTATCGTCTGAAAGGTTTGAAATCTCTGTTTCCAGGCACAAATTTTGATTAAATATTGAGTAATGTATAATCAGCTTATTAATATGAAGTCAAATGCAGTTTGTGAACAGGTAATCAAAACTGCAACATCGTTGATAAGTGCAGCTGAAGTCCCTCTTAATCAGCTTTTGCATTTCATTTATACAATACCTCAAGAATACACTGATTATTTTGGTACGTACATGAAAGAGAAGGAGATTTTTTTGTCTGCAACATCTACTTTAGTATTATCATTCCTTGAGCATAATTATACAAGTACTTTTTGCTTCCATGATCTTCTCTTATCCTTTGCTTCACACTGCTGTTGTATATCCTTGTAGGACCATTGAGAGTTATAGTTCAGGAATGGCTTGCTCAGAAGAAAGAATGTTCTGTGGGCAACACTCTGTTGGAGAAGCTTATTGATTTCCCTGCTATTTATGTGAAGCACACAGAGATAGATGGGTCTTATTTGTTTGATGATGAGGATGTGGGTACATGGGAGGCTGAAGCGCGGAGGTGGGCAAGGACCCTTCTTCTTGTAACCTCAGATGAGGAACATTTCAAGCAAATATTTATGGTTTGTTTTTCTTTGCACCTGCTTTCATGTCTCTAAGAAGTGTTCACATCAATATTGAATAAATAGAAGCTCTATGGATATTGTTATGAGTAAGGTGCTATTTTCTTTGCTATTAGTTATCTATGTTGTGCTCAGGTTTGCAACATAAACTTAAGCTGGTCTTGTGCCTTTTAGTAGACCATGACTCTTACACCTGCATTGAAGTTACGCTTTCTCTCTCTCTCTCTCTCTTTTGTTTATAATAAACTTTGATTTATAAGGTATCTCTCTTTTTTTCAGTTTTTGGAGAAATATGGTAACAGGCTTTCTAAACAATGTCCCATTAGAGAATGCGTTCCAGTGAAGTTTTTTATCATTATTTTAAGCTTGATCGAGGAACTTGAAGTGAAAAAGAAATGGCTTGTTCCCCAAAATAATACCATCTCCAATGGAAGTTCAGATAGCACAAATGGGTTAGAGCACCATGTTCTCAAAAGGAATCTTGCAAAATCATTGCTTCTAATTTTGGTAACCCACTTTTCCTTCAACTTGTCACTGATGACCTTTTCTCTAATAGCCTTTTGAAAGCTTACTGCTTATGTTTTTAGGAAAATATGTTGCTGTTCTGTGAGCCATCTTGCTCAGTTTTCTGGTTAAGAAATGCAGATAACATTGAGTTACCATGTTCTATTAAAGGAAAGCTTGGTGGTCCGAGTCAGCGTCGTTTGGCTACCTCTATAACCTCTTCAGTCTTGCAGTCTGTACGTCCCTTCCTGATGATTTCAGTTTACATTATAGAATTTAGCCATCTAATGGGTTGATTAGTTTTACTGCTTGTAAATGGTCCCATTTATTGTGTTTCATGTTGCCTTTCAGAAATGTTGCCATCTTTATTAAGAAGCAAGTATGATAAGAAAAAAGTTCTTCAATGATATATATTAAAACTGTTTGATTGGGTAGAGAATCTAGCCCAACCACTATTCTTTTGGTCTACTGCTCTTTCTCTTCATTCTGAACCATGCTAATTTTGTTAAAAGTTAATGTAGTTGCAACTGTGTTCTGTACTATGCAATTAATCAGAATTTTGGTTTCTCTTCCTTTTTATCATTTTATAAAATCACAACATTTCTTAACTTTTGCCCAAGTTCTAGAAAAAAAGTTTTGGATGTTACAAGTTGGTTTTTCCGGTTTAGTCCATCTATCACAATTTGTTTGTCGAGATGTGTTGATATTGTCTGAGGATCTTTTATAGTAGGAGATCATACTTTGCCTTTGCTTTAAAGTGCCCCTCACCATGTAATTGTATAACGATAATTTCCCATTGTAATATTTCACAGATTTGGTCAATGAGGTGCATAAGTTCTGTTATCTCATGGTGTAACAATTACAGTTCTGTTGTTTCTCTTCATTCAGCATTTTCGTTCCTCTGGGAGTTCTGCTGGAAAGTTATCCAACATTGTACTTTTGCCACAGAGGTTGGTTGCTTTTCTTAATTTTTTGAATACTTCTTCAGTGGCTCACTGACTTGCAGTGTCTCCATGTAAGTTTTTATCCCACCTCAACTCTTTTTTTCCCCTCTGGAAAAGATTGGAGGTGAACTTCACTTGGCAGCTTATGAAGCTCTAGCATATGTTCTAGCAGCTCTATCTACTGCTCACATTTCTCAGTTTGTGGATATTGTGGAACCAAAGCAAATAGATCAAGCCAGAAAATTTTCATTGGATCTTCTGGTCACCACTTACCTTGACAACATTAACAATCTCCTTACAAATGGTGTTCTGACACGAAGCAGACGAGCTGTTTTAATGTGTTGGAAGGTGAGAATAACATCTTACTTCCTTAGTTGGCATGGCTAAGTTCTGTACATAGATAAATGACTATTTGAACAACTACTAATTATCTATTTCCATTTAGTGGCTTTGTGTAGACTCCCTGCTATCCATTTCTTGGTGCTGTGGTGAGAATGAATCTCAGCTAAAGAGAGCAGACACTTTATTTGCAGATTCAACTCTTCAATTCATTTTCTTGGATATTATTGAAAGGTGAGTATGAAATGACTAGAATTTTGCTTTGTAGTTTATTTATTTATATTACAAGCGGATTAATTCATGGGAGTCTTATCTGAGTCTCTGAAATAGCATTCAGTCACAATTCACTACATGTGCACTTGAGGGATCTGTAATGATCTGATCTAGGAGAGGGAGAGGGAACGCTGGCAGCGGCACCGCGCGTGGTGCGGAAGAAGCAAATAGAGAGCCTGATTCTTTATTGCTTAATCCAAATGACAGCCTTGGTATAGGAAGATCTCCTAACAAACTTGACTAGATAATCTTGAAACAACCAAAGAACAAACCGGCCTTATCTAACTGGAAATCTAAACAGCTAACTGCAGTAATGGGTACTGTTTATGCACACCTTGAACAGTAATTTGAGCCCCCCAAGATGCCGTCTAATTTTATCCTCCAATGCCTGTTGGGGGCTTGGGGTCCACATGGACATAATAGGATCCTAGCATAGTTGAAAATGGTAACTTTTTGACAACTTGCTCCCTTAGTAACCTAGGCCCTGGCTGGAGGCATTGTAACTTTTGTCCCTCTTTGGTATGGCTTTGGCTTCATCCTTTCTCATCAAGATTCTGGTAAGTCGTCCTAAACTCTAGACTTTTGGAAGCTGTTTTTAGAAAGACAACAGCTGAATTGAACATGAGAAAGCCAGATGGCACGGAGGGTGCAGCTTTGTGGCTTGTGTGGTGGGCTTTCGTATTTGCCACTAAGTTGGAAATATTATGCCCCATATACCATGTATATAAACTGCACCTCATCTTTCCAAACACTAGACACATCCTTTCCCCCCGCACCCTTAGCCTGAACCACCACTGGCTCTGCCCCTGTTCTAACCGCCTCCACCCTGCTCCCACCTCCCGGGCCTCTGTGTCTGCTCACGCCCGCCTCTGCCTTTGGCCGTGTCCACCTACACCCTGCACCTGCGCTTGAGTCTGCCTTTGCTTGCTATCTCCACCTTTTCCACTGCCGCCTGTGCTTGTCTATGCTGGCCTTCTATGTGCTGCCCCCAAGCGCAATGTCTTTTCTCTGCTTCTGCACTAACCACACTGGCTCTCCGTCCTTCCTCCATGTCTGAGCAGCCCTAGAACAGCCCTAGAACGTGTTGTCCTCACTGTGCCTCCATGTTGCCCCTGATCTTAGAAAAAAGTGATACAACTATGGAAGCAGACAAGACAATTGTGGTATAAACACCACAGCTTACAAATTCTTTGGCAAAAATAGTTCCATTCATGTGCTCGTTCAAGAGCTATATACACAGACTGATTCATTATGAGTTATGACTACACAAGTCCATAGCATGTATATGTTACTACATCTGACAATGAAGAGCTATACTCAAGTTATTGTTACCTTTAGAGAGGAGATGATCTGAACAGTAGCACTAGATGTGTATATATACTCAGAATATGGGCCACAATGGGCCTGGACCACTATGGGCCTAGATATATATCCTTAACACCCCCTTCAAACTCAAGGTGGAAGAGGAGGATTTGTAGCATTGAGTTTGAACAGATGAAGACGATGTTGCTCTCGAGTTTGTGCTTTATAGGATTATTAGCAATCTGTATAGCTCCAGTATTATCGCACAGAAGAGGTGTGGGGGTATCACAAGGTACTCCAAGATCAACTAATAACCATCGAAGCCATATAATCTCCGCGGTGGTAGTAGCAAGTGCTTGAAGTTCTGCCTCTGTACTGGACCGAGATATAGCTGTTTGCTTTTTAGATTTCCATGTAAGAGGAGAAGTGCCAAGAAGAACACAATAACCAGTGATAGAACGACGATCGCTCGGATCACTCGCCCAAGTGGAATCCGAGTAAGCATAAAGCTGAAGCGGACTAGAACGAGCATAAAGTAAACACTGAGATGATGTCCCCCTCAAGTAGCGTAGCACTCGAAGCAAGTGACCAAAATGCACTGAAGTAGGTGCACTCACAAATTGGCTCAAAATATGAACCGTATGAGCAATGTCAGGTCTGGTAACAGTAAGATACACAAGGCTGTCCACAAGATGGCGATAGCAAGAAGGATCCTCAAGAGGCATACCATCATCAGAACGAAGCTGCAAATGAAGATCCATAGGGGTAGCAGCTGTCCGATTATCAGAAATGCCAGAACGAGCAATAAGATCTTGTATGTATTTGGATTGAGAAAGATAGTACCCCTTTGATGAATTGAAAAACTCAATCCCTAAGAAATAGCTGAGCGGACCCAAGTCTAACATCTTAAACTGCTCACCAAGTTGCTTCTTCACTTGAGTAATATGTTCCATATCATCCCCCGTGATCAGCATATCAACATAGAGAAGAAGCAAGGTACGACCACGCGGAGATAGGTGAATAAACAAGGCTGGATCATGATCACTGGGCATAAAACCAGCTGACTGCATAACAGAACCAAAACGCTCAAACCAAGCACGAGGAGCTTGTTTGAGACCATATAAAGCGCGCCGAAGACAACAGACATAACCAGAAGGAGCATCAACACCTGGTGGTGGCAGCATATAAACTTCCTCATGTAACTCACCATGAAGAAAAGCATTCTTAACATCCATCTGGGATATATGCCAAGAGCAAACAGTAGCCACAGCGATCAGGGTACGAACAGTAGTCATGTGGGCAACAGGGGCATGAGTCTCATCATAATCACGTCCCTGAGTCTGCTGAAAACCTCTAGCCACAAGACGAGCTTTGTACCTTTCAATCGAACCATCAGACTTAGTCTTGATTTTGTACACCCACTTACATGTTATAGGGATGGCATGAGGTGGAAGAGGAACAAGACCCCAAGTGCCTGTACGATCAAGTGCAACAAGCTCATCAGACATAGTAGGCTGCCACTCTGGAATAACAGAGGCCTCATGAAAGGTTGATGGTTCATGAAGAACAGCAACACTCACACAAGGAAACCCAAACCTATCAGGTGCCTCAATAGTAGCTCGATCACGAAGATTATATCGACGACCAATAGGTAACTCATCTGAATCAACAGGATGATCAGAAACTGGAGCATCAGGACTCACCAAAGGAACAGGAATAGAAGAATCAAGGAGAACTGTAGACCGACGAGTATAGACATGTTTCACCTTGGGACGAGCAGGAATCAGACCATGAGAGGGTGTAGGGGTAGATGTGGTAATAGGAACATCACTACTATGACTAGGGTTAGGCAAAGAAGCATCACTACTAGAAGAAATAGGAGGAAGGCAAAGAAAAGAAGTGGAATCTGTGGAAGAAGATGACGACTTGGTTGAAGAGTTATAAAAGAAAGGATAACTCTCATCAAATGTCACATCACGAGAGATACGCATGCGACGAGAGGAAGAATCATAACAACGATAACCCTTATGCTTAGGACTATACCCTAGAAAGACACACTCAACCGACTGAGCAGTTAACTTAGTCCGCTCACGAGGTGCAAGCAAAACATAGCAAGTACAA
This sequence comes from Olyra latifolia, assembly GCA_036346145.1. Taxonomy (NCBI): domain Eukaryota; kingdom Viridiplantae; phylum Streptophyta; class Magnoliopsida; order Poales; family Poaceae; genus Olyra; species Olyra latifolia. The sequence continues at coordinate 85,525 of JAYEVC010000041.1, read as the reverse complement.
CCAAAGACTCGAAGATGGTCATAGCTAGGTGGAGTACCAAAAAGAACCTCACCAGGACATTTTCCAGCTAGTTTAGATGACGGTTGTCTATTAATAAGATAAGCAGCAGTAGAGACAGCTTCTCCCCCAAAATGAGAAGGAACAAAAGAAGAAAGGGGAGCGTGCGAGCAGTCTAGAGAAGATGGCGATGTTTGCGCTCAGCAACACCATTCTGAGCATGAGCACTAGAACAGGAGAGCTGAGGAAGAGTGCCCTCAGAGGTGAGGAACTGGCGAAAGGCAAGAGATAAGTACTCACCACCAGAGTCAGAACGAAAAACTCTAATAGCAGTAGAAAATTGAGTGTGCACCATACGAGCAAAAGACTTGTAAATTGAACATAACTCAGAGCGATGCTTCATAAAATAAAGCCAAGTACACCGGGAGTGATCATCAATAAAATTGACATAATATCGATGACCACCCTTAGAAGCAAAAGGTGCAGGTCCCCACACATCTGAATGAATAAGATCAAAAGGTTTAACAGAAGAAGTACTAGTGGAGTATGGGAGTTGTAGCTGTTTACCAAGCTTACAACCCTTACACTAGAAACTAGACTCAATAGAAACATGTCCTAAATTGCCCTGATGAATCAGAGTGGACAAACGAGACCCACACAAGTGACCAAGACGATGATGCCATTTAGCGAAGGAAGAAGTAGACGACAACAATGTGGAAGCCACACGAGGAGACCCAACGGAGGAAAGAAGACGCAAAGTGTCCAAGATGTAGAGGCTAGGAGATCCTCTACGGCGATGGCCAGTCCCAATCACACTCCCGCTTTGACGATCCTGAATAAAACAAGATGCGTCATGAAAACCAACAAAACAGTTAAGGTCAGCAACTTGACCAACTGAAAGAAGATTCATGGATAACTTGGGAACAAACGAAACATCAGGTACGGAAAAACGGGAAGTAAAAAGAGCACCCTGATGAGTGATACGACAAGATGTACCATCAGCTGTCTGCACAGAAGCACCATCAGTGACAGGTTGACACCCAACCAGCTGAGATTTATCAGATGTCACATGAAAGGAGGCACCGGAATCCAGAACCCAGGACTGAGCAGCAGCGTCCGGAGATTGAGAGGCAGCTACAACAGACACTGCACCTTTATTGGGAGGAGGGGCACCACGAGTACGAGCAGCATGACGTGCACGAAACTCAGCCAACTGTTCTGGATGGAGAGAGACATTTTTCTGCGCGATGACTAGACTTCTTGCAATGACTGCAAATGATCTCAGAGGTTCCACCTTTTGCGGTACCGGGCCGTTGAGAGGCAGCCAACACACTGTGATGAAGAGGCAAAGAAGGTGACAAAGAGCGAAGACGTGTCTCTTCAGCAATCAAGGCAGACAATGCCTCTGCAAGAGATGGAGTAGTGGGATTGTTGAGTAGCTGTGTGCGAATAGGCTCAAAATCAGACCTCAATCCTATAACAAACTGATACATAAAAGAGTTGTTCAGGAATTGGTCCTTAGCATCACATCCCACACACCTTGTAGTACTCTTTGGCACCATCGATATGAAGGATCCCATAAAGCGATTGAAGGCAGTGTAGTACTCATCATTAGACATATCTCCCTGTTGAATCTCATGAATACCTTTCATCAAAGTATATTGAAGGGCAACATACCGCTTCAAATAGTCCCACATCTCCTTAGCTGACTCGTGATGTTCAAGACTCATCCTCAAAGAGGGCTCAATACTAGTGACAATCGCACTCATAACCTTGCCATCGTCGGTTTGCCAATCCTTCAATTCTTTAAGTTTAGAAGCAGTGGGAGCATCCTTAGTGGTACCAGGTGGATCATCGGTCAAGTGAGGGGTTAAACCATAGGCCCTTAAAACAGTCTTAACCGAGAATGCCCACTCACGATAGTTTTGTCCATCAAGTTTGATGTCTATGACAATGAGAGTAGGCTGGGACATCTTGAAGACAGCAATCCTTCACAAATTGGGCAGAAACAGAGACAGCCCAAACCTGTAGACCTCCTGGACAGTGATCTCCGGATGGTGGAGATCAGCTGCGAGCAGCTGCAAACGACCACAGCACCGGCTGCATCTCCCACAGCAGAAGACGCAGCACTGGATGAAGGGGACGACGCCCTTGGAAGGCGCTGGTCAACGGGCGGCGCTGCTGGATGACAGCGGGCGGCGGCGCTGGATGACAAGGAGCAGCGCGAACGATGAGCAATGTGGCACCCAGACGAGGATCGACTACGACGGCACTGGATGGGCGGCAGATCTGGTTCGAGCAGCACGGGGAAGACGAAGACGACGGCGACGGTGCGCACCAGATGAAGGGGACAACGCTCCTGGACGGCGCTTGACGACGGACAGCGGCGCTGCGACGGACGGTGGCGCAACGACGGACGACGGTGCTGCGACGGATGGCGGCGCAGCGACGGACGGACGGCGACGCTATAGCTAGACGAAGAGCGGCGGCGGCCAGAGAATAGAATTAGGGTTTTAGAAGTGAGAGGATCCTGATTAGGGTTGGAATCAACCCTAACCTTAACCCTAATCCTTGCTCTGATACCATGTTACCTTTAGAGAGGAGATGATCTGAACAGTAGCACTAGATGTGTATATATACTCAGAATATGGGCCACAATGGGCCTGGAACACTATGGGCCTAGATATATATCCTTAACAGTTATATCAGTTCAACAAAGTCATTAATCCATTTATGATTTGTAGCTTTTCACTACAACAAAAAGTCTATATGATTTATTATGGAATCACTCGCCTTGGATCTTGGCATCTTGGTAACCAACCATCATTTTATATGGTTCCAGGTTCCTAGCTTGCCTGAAAAGTAAGAAAGGCGCATTATTTTGACAATGTAGGTCTCGACCAAAATGCATTAACTCAAAAGGATATTTCACACGTCAAGTGCAAAATCCTACTATCCAACTTCTCAAAAATTTCTATTCATTTTTTCCTACAAGATGAAGTTATAGAAACCACAAAATCAACTGTAAGCTGCTGCCCATTACATAATCAAAGTATCAAACTATTTTTCTCTTAGAGGTGGTAGCAATCTGGCCATAGGAGTTTTGGCATCTGTCATGGGCGAAGGCCCATGGACCTAGGCTGCAATGGGGCAGCCCGTAGGTGAACAGTAGCCACACGGTAATGTAGCGCGTGGCCCAATTAATTAGCAGATTAGGAAGTTAAGATAAGATTAGGTTGTTAGGGCTAGAGTCTATCTCTTAGGGGTTGGCCTCTCTATATAAGGAGGGTTATGTATTTGCTGCTGCTAGCTTGATGCTGTCATGCACTTCAATGCTTTAGGTTCTTTAGTTGTCGTTTCCACTGTGTCTAACCAAAGTCCTTAGTTTTCCTTTGTCTTTGAGTTCATCTATGCCATGCAAGTCCACAAAATTTCTGTCGATCCATCCAACTTTTTGTCCTTTCTTTTGCTTTGCTATAGTTCTGCCTTTTTCTTTGAGCCGCTGCGTTTTCTTTTACGCTACTGTCTCTTGGGCTACAATCTATATCGCTGGATGAGAGGAGTCCTTTCTAGGTTTTGACATGTTTGCGATTGCATGCTATGACGACCACAACGATATTTGCAAGACCTTAACTTTGGATTTTTTAGTGTATTTCTGTTCAAATGCAATGCTATTGTATACGCCTTGCATTTAAGGGGGTACTTTTCTTTTTAGTTTATTCTCTTTCAAATGCAATGTTACTGCATACGCCTTGCATTTGAGGGGAGTGTTAAGAGATATATTAGGATATATTAGGAGTCCTTTATCATATTAGGATTGATTAGATCTTTTGCCCTTATCTAGGCTTTCCCTGTCTTATCTAGACTTCTCATGTACCCTATATATATAGGCTCTTGGCCTACAGATCAATATATAACTCGTATTCATAACAGACACATGTATATAATTTTGCCTTGATGCCTGCCTGCTGACTTCCTTGTTTTGGGTTTGGTCACTTAGGCAAGCTAGCTTTTTAGGTATTAGTTCATTCTCCCAAAAGTTGGCTTTTGGCTTCTCCCCAAAGTTTGATTTCAAGCTAGCATGTTTGGATGAGCTTATTGGTTTCTTGGAAGAAAAGCAAGCTTTAGCCCCCTCCCTCCCCCCGCCCCAAACAGGGCCCCCAATATGACTGCGAAAATGTGGAGCTTTCCTATGCCAACTCAATACCCAAGCTATCTAATGGAGTAAGCATTCAGTTGGCCTTTTTAAATAGACACTGGACTTATGTTTGGACAATTTTTTTTCCTTTGCTTGTCATGTTTTGCTGTGAATACTTAATTTAGACTCTAGGTACTCACGATGTATCTTGCCCCTCCTATCTCAGTTATATATTTTTTAAAATCTTTGCAGTCTTGAAAATTCTGGTGAGAACTCTGTTTTATCCATCCTTAGATGTGTGAGGTCTGTTTTGGGGCTTTTACACTTGAATACGAGCCACAGAAATTTATCCTCTTTGGGCATCAATTTTGAGGTACTACTATTCACAGCACCTTTTCTTCTTGTTTTTTCGTATGGGTTTGTAGCTGCTTACATTTTAAGGTATCCAAATATTTATATTTGAGTTGGGCTTATGCTTTGTTCTTAGCTTAGTTGTTTGTTCCTCTCTAAGCTGCAGGTGTTTCTTTTTTAATTATAGATTTTAGCTTCAGCTTGTTTTTGTTGACATCCATTGTGCACTGATGCTTTATGTCTATTTGTGGCAGATGATGACGCAATTAGTAAAGTCTTCCTGGGTTTTGCACCTTAGCTGCAATAAACGGAGAGTTGCACCAATTGCTGCACTCCTGTCCGCAATATTGCACCCAGCAATCTTTCCTAATTTGGAAATGCACCAGACAAATGAAAAAGGGCCAGGCCCTCTGAAATGGGTTAGCTCTCACATATTTTCCTTATTACTAATTTTTTGCACTGCTGTTTACATGTGACATTAATGACTTAATGTAACACTTCAACTCATTTGATTGTTTTCAGTTTATTGAGAATCTACTTAATGAAGGCTCAAAGAGTCCTCGAACTATTCGGCTAGTAGCTTTACACTTGAGTGGTCTATGGTTGATGTACCCAGAAACTCTTAGATTCTACATGGAGGAATTGAAGCTATTGTCATTATATGGATCTGGTATGTTATTCAATCTATTTTCTGAGCTGGACAATGTGCTTCTTGTATATTCCAAACTTCTGTCCAACTTGTACTTCATGTTTGTTGAATAGTGGCATTTGATGAAGATTTTGAAGCTGAACTCTCTGAAAACCATGACGCACAATATGAAGTTTCTATGCTAGCGCAAAGTCCAGATCGTGAATTCACAGAGGTAAGATCATTTGAAATCATAATGAGAGGTATAACAGGGATTCCAGAAACTCTGGTTTTTGCCAAAAACCAGGAAAACGTTATGGTCACCTGGTTCATACCCCTTAATCTTCCCTTTAATTTCAATATCTATTCTAAATTGCTTACTATTTCTACTTCTATAATGTTTATTCAGTTCATTTTTGTAGTAATAATGGTGTGAAACCATTTGAACCTTCTACCGTTTCCTTTAAAAACACCAGTGAATGAGCAATTTGGTCGTATCTTTAAATGCATTGTCAATGTTATTGCAGGTGTTCATTAATACAGAATTATATGCTCGCATTTCAGTTGCTGTTCTATTTCATCAGCTATGGAAACAGATGAAAGGAAAAAACAGATTGGAAAGCGAAGAAGCTCTTCAACCTGGCAAACTATTTCTATCGAAACTTCTGGATTCAGCGGTACTGTTTTCATACTCAGAATACTCAGAATATGTATGATACAATGATACCAGGGTTTGCCATTGAAAGGATCCAAGGGCCAAGAGGGGGGGTTGAAATGGCCTAGAACAATTTTTAAGTTTTTTCGTTCTTTTTAAATATAATTGCAAGATTAATTTTTTCTACAATTAGAAGAAACTACTAAGAACAAGCTACTAGGAATTAAAGAAAGAGACAAAACAAGAAATAAATTGTGGAAATGTAAATGCAAGAAGTAAAGGAGACAAGCGACAAGAAATTTTTTCCTAAGGTTCGAAAAAGGTTTTCCCTTTCCCTGCTTCTCGTTGGAGCACTCTTTATGAAGAGGAGCATCGCTCTGATTTTACTTGGAGTAGCTCTTCACCGCTCCGGTAGGTAGACTTCAACCTTCACAACTATTTGGAGTGTCTCACAAGCTCCTTCCTGAGAGATCATCAAGCACCAACTTCAAAAGTAAGAAACTTGAGTAACAAGTTTGAGATGACTTGATCTTGTCGGATCAAGCCTTCTATGGAAGCACACAAGGAAACATAGCACTCAAACTTTCATAAACTCATTTTAAGATAGGGATCCTAGTTTTTGGTAGCTCTCACTTAAATGGACTCTAAGATAGGCTATAGAGTGAATCAGCACGAAACAAAGAGATACCCGAAGTCCTTAAATAGCCTAAACTCAAAAACTAGCCGTTGTGCATAGATTCAGCACAGACATGCTTGCGTCGTATAGTACGACATGCGTCGTACCATACGAGACGCAGGGTTTCGTATGGTATGGCCCCAGCCGGACCATACGGTGCTCCAACTCATGACTCCACTAGACCAAACGGTTCGGGCGTGCCGTCTGGTGCCCCGTGCCATACGGTGCGCCAGGGGCAGTCAACACCCCTTCTGGATGAAACCGTTCCGCATGTCGTCTGGTGCCCCGTACCATACGGCACACTAGGGGCAACCAAGACTCTCTGGACCAAACGTTTGGCATGCTGTACAACACCTTGTACCGTATGGCACACCAAAGGAGGTCTGAAACCCTCTTCGGAAAAGATCATTCGAGGCCCCTGTATGATACGCCGTACCATATGGGATCCCCAGCCCCAACTGGAACCTTACTGGAACAAACCGTCTAGGGCTCCCGTACGGTACCCCGTACCATATGGGATCCCTAGCGCTCAACTGGAACCTTCTAAAAACCTCACTCGATCAAATGGGATAGGGTGTTGTTCGGTTCCCCGTACCATACGGCACACACACGCCTAAAACACTAAAAACCTTACAAAGGCTCTAGAACCCATCTAGACCTAAATCCAATGTACTTCATTGATAGAACCTGATTCAAATTGCTCAAACACATCTCAAAACCCCTCAAAAAGCAAAGCAAAACACAAATAGCCCTAGAGAATCTAAATGAACCCTTCGCGATGCCTGAGTTCATTCTAATTCATCCTTAAGCCTTGATTTCTTCACAGCTTTGCAAATTCGACAGGGCTATCATTGTCATCATCACCAAAGTTGCACCAAATGTCTTCAAAAACACACAAAGGGATCTTGAACCTTACAACCATCTCACAAATGCTGTCTGAGGTTTTTTATAGAGCTCTTTTACAAAACACATTGGCAAATATAGTAGGGCGATTGTATAATTCAAATCTAACTGTCTATTCAGAGAGCCTCCCACACAAAATATACTATTGTAGTATAAAAACTACCATGGTAGTATAAAAAATCAAAATCAATCTAAGCCGTTAGATTAAGAGGAATAGACGGCTTGCTTTCATTTTTGTGTACCGTAAAATTTCTCTTTTTATATGCTATGACTACTGTTTTCTGTTTGATGGCTCACATCATAGACTGCATTGATGTTTTGGGATGTTTTTGTATGCCAAGAATTTACATTGAATTTTGATCTTTGGATCTGCCTTGGGCCTAAACTGGTTTAGAATCTTTACAGATATGACAGAATTCTGAAACTTTCCTCATGATATGATCTTAATGATCATGTTTACTTCTGAAGCCCTGCTTAAATTATGGGAGTTCTGACAGTTGGTATATACTCTGTTTTTGACAGGTGAATGACAAGGATCTCTCAAAGGAACTTTACAAAAAATATAGTAGTGTAAGCCTTTTGTTCTATTTGAGTTTGTAGTTTCTTACTAAGTTAATATCAAGGACTTCGGTATTTTGCATCTTGATTCTCCATATTTATCAGATACATAGGCGTAAAGTTCGTGTGTGGCAGATGATATGTGTATTGTCGCACTATGTTGAGGATGATATAGTTGAACAAGTGACATCTAGCGCTCACATCTGTCTATATGTAAGTAGTCTTGTTCTTATGTGTTTTATTTTATGCAGATATTTATGGAGATTTATGTAGGTTACTTCAAACAAGTTGAATAGACTTTTTCTTTATTTGTGTACAATTTTTTTTAGTTTAAATGCTTAACGGTCTTCAACAATTACACATTAATTTTTGCCATTCATTACTGTTATTAATATTGCGTTACACTTGCATCTGTGCAAGTTACAAATTGCGTACTTCTGTTTCTGCAGAGAAATAATCTACCTGCTGTTCGGCAGTACCTTGAGACATTTGCTATACTTATTTATTTAAATTTCCCAAAATTGGTAAGAGCTCCTTCATGCCATGCTTGTAGACCTGTATGACTGATACACACTTTTTTAGATGTCAGTAGTATTTTCTTACCTGTTATTGCCTATGTTTCTGATTATCATTTGCAGGCTGAAAAACAGCTCATTCCAATTTTTTATGACAATGGAATGCGACAGCAGGTAAACATAGTCAGATGTCTTCCTGCTAGGATTTGTTTATTTATCTACCTCCTTTCCGCAGGCGCTATCTTCTTATGTTTTTATAGCTGCAAACGTTATCCTCCATTCATGGGAACTGACTGCCCAGATAAACCATCTGAATCAACTGCTTCCTCCAATACTTCCATTTTTGACATCCCATCACCACAGTCTACGCGGTTTTACTCAGGTAAAGCCATGCAATTTCACATTTTGTTGAACTGCACTCTTTTGGAGCTTTATATTGTTCTAGTTGCTTGAAGATTCATTTTGCATCGCAGCTGCTTGTCCACTGTGTGTTATCAAAGTTCTGGCCTATTTTGCAACTCGAAAGTTCAGAAGATCCAGTCTTTGAGAAAAGGTGTTTTCAAGATTTGAAAAAATATCTGGCAGAAAATACCGATTGTGTGAGGTACATGCACATATTGTGTTTTTCTTTTCTACATGCTTTATTAACTAGGCTATGCTGGCATCACCTTATTAAGCTTCTCTAAATGTAACATAAGTAGTTGGTGAGGAAAAAAATCAAGCCCAGGTCTTATTTTTTACGACTTATGCAATCAATTATATGCTACACACTCTATTTGTTATTTGAAATTCCAAAATTTTCCAAATTAAAAAAATTAGTTTTATATTGAATTTCCTTTCTTTAATATCTGTACCTTTCATGTCTCTTGATCGCAGGCTCAGAGTTTCGATTGAGGGCTTCCTTGATGTTTTTGATCCGAACACATCTGGGACCCCTTCTGGAATATTTAGCACTCGCCTTGAGGTTCATAATGTTCTCCCTATCGTTTAATAAATTTAAGGACCATCATTCCTCTTGTCAGGATATGAATAAGATGACAGGTTTTGCGACATCTTATTCTTTTAGGGCAAGTTTTAGGTCCATCACGTTTTTATGGGCACCAAATGTTTGAGCTCTAATAAAAGTTTTGAATATGCTCTTGTTATGTAGGCATCTAACTTTGAATGTGTTCCAGTGTCAGTGATGGAGCGAGTAATTGACTTCCTGAATGTAAGCACTTCAACCCAGACCTATCCTTTCTTCAATGAATTTGCAGACTAAATATTTAGCTATATCAGGATGTGAGAGACGACTTGAGACATTCTATAGCGAAGGATTTAGCAACAATCAAGAATGAGGATCTTGCAGGGGGGAAACGTCACAATGAGGACATAACTGATGAGAATATTTCGGAGTTGGTACAACCTAGTCATGATGCCCGCAATTTCCAGAAGAAAATCATACCCCATAGGGACTCTGAGCAACCATTGAACAAGAATGGTCACTCAATCATGAACGATAACGATATTTCAAGACTACTTTTTGGTATGTAAGGCCATCCTTACTGTTTTTCTAATCTCTTTGTTGTGTGTTCATATATATATCTCCTATTATCTTTTCCTCCCTCCAAATTTTGTTTTATTTGGTTGCAACGAGGCTGTATGATGGATTTGCCCATTGTAAGAGCTAAGTGGTAGATGCTTTATTATTGTGAATGTCATAGGCCTTAAACTGAAACACAAAAGAGGGTGGATTTTGGACATGTCACAGGCTGGTACACAAGAGAGGGTGAGTAGGCATGAGCTTTTATACAGGTTCAGGCACTAGTATAGATGCCCTACTCCTATCGATGAGCTCCATATTGTGAGGACTCGAGGGGATGCCTCCTGGCCTGGGTCCCTGAGGGCTGACCAGTTGTGTTTCTTGTATTCCAACAAGAGTTCAACTTCTGAAGGGTGTGGGTTAAACACTTCCTCTGGTACAATAAGTCGATATTATTTTCAGAGGGGACTAAATTAGGAGTGCAAGTATCCTTCCAATAAGTAGCTTGTCCATGTTAGTTTCCCCCTGGGCCCTGGGCCTGGGGTTTAGCGGCTCCAAGGGTAGTTTTGCTGCTCTCCTCAAGGGACGTAGGGTTGTATGCAACTGTGCTCCCCCTTATGCTGTTTTTAAGTGGTATCAAGCTCCTAAACAAGGAAACGACGGAAACTCCACACAACAGAACTGAATTTGCTTTTGCTAATTCTACCTGGCCGCTCTCACATGCCCGTCTGTCTCCTCTTTTGTTATGGGGTGCAGAAATGGAGGAAGATGACCAACTGTTCAACTTAGCACTGGAATCAAGAAATCATGCTGTGGAAAGGATCAAGCAAAGCCAGCAACAATTAATTGTAGTGGCATCATTGCTAGACCGCATCCCTAATCTTGCTGGACTGACAAGAACATGCGAGGTATCACTATTTGTATGACTAATATTTTTGTTAATATATTTATCCACATTTTACTGGGTATTTTGGTGGCAGATATTTAAAGCAACTGGTTTGGCTGTTGCCGACAAAAGTGTTATTCAAGACAAACAGTTTGGACTGATCAGGTTATATAGCCAGCCTCTGATTACAGCAGTCGATTGCACACAGGTGTGTTTTCTCACATGGTCGTGGCTCGTGCAGTGTGACAGCGGAGAAATGGTTGCCCATGATTGAGGTACCGGTGGATAGCATTAAAGTTTTCTTGGAGAAGAAGAGGTTGGATGGCTACTCGGTGATCGGGTTGGAGCAGACAGCAAATAGCCTGCCCTTGGACCAGTTCTCTTTCCCAAGCAAAACAGTAAGTAGTGGTATATGCTTTAGTGGTGGTATTTGCAAGGCAGAAGGAAAGGAAATGTTGGTTGGTGATGGAGTACTAGTAAGGAGTGACAAAGAAAGAAATAGTAGTAAGTAAACTAATAATAGTGATACGATGCATTTGTTGTTGCGAAGGTACTGGTGTTGGGACGGGAGAAGGAGGGCATTCCGGTGGACATCATCCACATCCTGGACGCATGCGTGGAGATTCCGCAGCTGGGTGTGGTGAGGTCACTGAATGTTCATGTCAGCGGCGCCATTGCGGTATGGGAGTACACACGGCAGCAGCGAGGGCGAGGAGGAGGGCAAGGCATTTCTTCAGCATCATGACTCAGCTGCCTGTCGTCTGCTTGCTTCTCGTTCGTTTTTGGTTACTGTTTTGCCAGTAACATGGGGAGACCTTATTATAGGAGCGATTATGGTTGATGATGTTCTTCAGGTTTTTTTTCTAGATATGTGTTGAACATTTCTGTTTTATTTTTTAGACTATTAAGTTATCCTGTGGTTATCTGAAAGTGGTTTTTGCTGCCATCAGATGGCTGGCTAAGTAATCTTCAGTTTATTGTTGCCATGTCATGCATTAAAGCAGGCAAGAGCCATCATTGGTTTTCAGAACTCACATAAGACTGCTGTTTGGTTGACGTCCTAAGCTTGCCACAATTTACCACAAATGTTTTGCCAAAGTTGGCTAACCTTAGTTCATGAAGGGTGTGTTTAGTTGCCTGGCTCTGACCTGGCTAGGCCCTCGTGAGCCAGGCGCCGCTCGTTTGGTGCCTGCGTGTTGGCCAAAGCTAGGCCGAGGTGATGCCAAAACATGGTTGGGGCCTAGCTCACGGGTGGTGCGGCAACAACGCTGACAGCCTCAGGGCCACCGGATCTGATGGCGACGAAGGTCGGGGAGGTGGCGGTGAAGGTTGGGGAGGCCGGATCCGGTGACGGCGGTGCTCAGGTTCGTCAGATCCGAGCGGGACGAGGTGTGGTGGCACCAAATCCGAGCGAGAGGAGGTGCGGCGATGTTGGATCCTTGTGGGAGTTCGTCGAAGTCGTATCTGCACGGGAGGAGTTCGTTGTAACCGGATTCGCATGGTGGCACTCGGGCGGGCTTATCACAGCAGGCTGCTCGTTTAGGCACCCAAATGTCTGCTTATACGGGCCTGGCCGAGGTGATGGCCGAGGTGATGCAGGGCAATCAAACATGTCATTCTGCATCATCTCAGCCTAGCTCTGTCGAGCCTGGCCAGCTCGGTTGAGCCTGGTCGGGAGGAAGCGTCAACCAAACATGCCAGAAATTGCTAACTACACTTTGGCAAGCTTTGGCAATTTTGTTACATTTTTTAATGCGAAACTTAGTTAAGTGTGGCAAATTGTGCCAAGTCACACTATTTTTATGGCTATGAATGGAACAAGCGTCTAACTCGGGCAAACATGACTACCTTGTTGTTGAGAGAATTCTTTATTTGCCACTAAAACTTAGCCAAATATATTATCTGCCATCATTTTTTTAAGTTCATAGTTTGCATGCCCATGTCGCATGTGCTTCTTTTTCTATATGCCACTTTCGTCAATGTGTTGTATCTTTGCCGTTAAGTTAGCTGTAAAATATCCTCTTTATCTCTGTCTTTTTAATACATTACAAAATTGAAACAATCATAAAAAAGGGAAAATTCATAAAATTGTGAGAAAAATTTCTATGGATTCAGAAAATTAAACATACTCAAATTTAAAAGTGAATTTAAAAATTTTGGAATGTAAATTTTATTTTAAAATTAATGGTACCTACTATGTCTCATGAAAATGAGATAAAAAAATAGAAAATAGAGAAATCTAGAACATGATTTACATAAATTTAGAAATTGTAATTGCTCAATTTGGAGTTAAATTGCAGGAAATGATATGTTTTAGAGTTTCAAATCTTGAAATTACAACGTTGATGGAAGTGACGTATAGGGAAAAAAGTTCACGCGACAAGGGCAAATCATGAACTTATTAAAAAAATGAGGCAGATTGTGAATCTAGCCAAGTTTTTGGGGGCAAATAAGGAATTTTCTCTTAGTTGTTGCAAAGTGTGGCATATGGCCCTATTTGATTGGGCTGAAAATCTGAGCTAGATTTTTTTGAGAAAAAAAAAATGTGAGTTGGGTTATAATTTAAAAAGTTGTGGGTCCTTTAAAAGAAACTCTGAGAGATTAAAAAATGTATTTAAAAATATTTTTAGGATCTTTGAGAAAATCACTAAAAGCCTGAAAAATGACTATAAAGTGTTAGAGTATATGGTTTGTAAAAAATAACAAATTTTAGACCGTAGATTTTAATCTGATTTTAAACCTAAAGAAGAGTGCCCAGTTTGGCTACCATGCTCTAAACCAAATAGGCCCGTGTTGTCTATGGTTTGTTTTGTTTTGCCCAGTAGGCGGATCAGCCATGCCACAGAGGAATGTTGTGCATTGCATATGTGTAGTGGTCCATAAGCCTGTTGGGGTTCGGTGGCATATCCATTTCCTCCTCGGTTGGTCGGTTGGGTTGTTTGTTAAAAGAAATCGTGCTTTCTCTTCTTTCTAAGGCAAGCAACGAGTAACAAATGCTACGAGGGAGAGCATGTAGGTTATGGGACTCAACTAGTAGAGTGTTCTTTCCGGCGTTTGTGTTTGCGTTTGCTCATAAGCTGAAAATTTATAGCTCCTCGATAAAGGCATTCGAGGGATCAAAAAATTGTAGAAAAATGGTTTTGAGAGCTTTAAGAAGAAATAATAAGACCTACAAAAATTGGCTACTAAACATCAAAGCGTTTGACTTGTACGAAAATAACAAACTTCTAGCTTATAAGCAAACACAAATGCAAACGCTGAAAAAACACTACCTAGGTTATCAGACTTGCTAAATATTCCCAAAACACAACACAAAAGAAATTAAGGAAACCAGGCTTACAAATTTAGGAAAATATTCGGTGCACACAACTAATTTGGTGCATTCATGCAAAACCTATTCTAGAGCCCTGGGATCCACCCTTAACAGTTGGATCTCCCTCTCACCAACCGCTTGCTTGAGCCTAGCTTGCTTCCCATTGTCGCTGGCTCTCCCTTCCTCCCACCACTAGCCGTCTGGAGTCGAGGAGCTGATGTCACCACACGCGTCCCACTTCCCCAAGCCCTTCCTGCCCCCGTCTCCTAGCTGCTGTCATGAGATCGAGCCATGGCTAGGATCTGCGGTTAAGTAGGGCTAGCAATTTAGCTTGTAGCTCTATTTTTGCTCGGCTCGAGCTCAGCTTGTAACTTAGCTTGCAACTCGGTTTTGGCTTGGCTCATAGGCCAACAAGCCCGAGCCCGAGCCCGAGCTTTTTTTAGCTTAGTTAAAAAAACGAGCCGAGCCGAGCAAGGACCTAGCTCGCTCGTGGGCTCGTACCTAGCTCATTTAGGAAAATCCCCAATCAAATTTGGGTCGGGCCTTCTCAAACCCTAGCACTCCAGTCTTCATCACTCCCTGACTTCTCGTCTCCCATACGAACACTGCCTCTTACGGCCCCGTGTACATCCTCACTCTCTCCTTCGACCTCCTCTTGCACGTTGCATTCCTCCCTCTCTCCCCTGCCGGACCGGACGGTCGCCTCTCTCTGCTCTCTCAGCCATGGCCAAATCTGTTGCCTCTGTCCTCCTCCTGGCTGGCCGCAGTCTCGCCTCTGTCCTCTTATAGGCTAGATTCATCTGGCGACACTTCCCTCTCGGGCTCATGAGCCCTCACGAGTCAGCCTGAGCCAGGAATAAGGCCAAGCCGAGCTTTTCCCCTAGCTTGTTCACTCATCAAGCCAAGCCCGGTCCGAGCCAAGTAGTGACCAAGCCGAGTTAGACCCTGACTTGCTCAAACTTGGCCCATTGCAACCCCTACCGTCAAGAGGGGTGTCTTTGTAAGGAGCTCTTCCTCTCGCTTCATGCTGGAATCCCACGTAGTAGCGATATCCTCCTTCGTCGTTGTGCCACCATGGCACAATGGAAGATGACCTCTTCAGGGAGGAAGCCACTAGGTCTCCATGGCAAAGCAGTGGATAAAAATTGCGGTAGAGACAAAGGAACCTAGAAGGGATTATGACGGTGCAGATCAGGCTGACTTCTAGCAGCACCTAGGAGGGAGGGAGGCACGATAGGAGAGGGAGGAGCTTGGGGGAGTAGGACAGGAGTGGCGGTGGCCCTCCCGACATCGGTTTGCTAGTGGTGGCCCCTTGGATGCATTAGTCATAAGGGCGAGAGGGAGGTATGGGAACTAGATCCTTGAATGATTATCCAATGAATCACGATGGAATTTTGCACCTGTACGTAACAACATATTCTAAAAGGCTAAGTTGAATTTGCTGAAAGATGAATTACAAGAGCTTTTAGAAACCATTGTTAGTGATATGCCCTAGAGGCGATCATGGAGATGTATGTATCATATCTATGTTTATGTACTCTTGAATAATGTGTTATTAGTTCCATTAATAAATATTATTTATATTGTTCATTGAGTATGACTTGACTGTGAGACACATTGCTTATATGATGTTATTCTAAATGACCATTGGTTCTATATCATTATGTGGGACAATATTGATTTGGCTAGTACATCTATTGATTGATGGTAATGATTCACACGCATAGATATAGAGATATCAAGTCAATAATATGGATACATGTTAGAGAACATGATGTTGGATAGATCTATCCCAGACATTGTTGGGATTATTGTTTTACAAATGCCATTAGACTATTGTCTTGAGTGGTATACCTATATGATCCTTAGACCTAAGATCTTTATTGAGTCCCAGCATGTGTAGTTATATACTTTATGGTTATCAACCGCTATATCGTAACTAGATAGTTATAAAGATAATTTTTGAGTATGCTATGAAACATAGAATTGGGTGTGAACGATCAAGATGAAATTTGCCCCTTCTCAATGACGGGAGAGATATCTCTGAGACCCTCGATGTGGTTGGCTTGGAAAGTGTGCGTTCATGATAATGTGATTGAAGAGTTAATCACGATTTAAAATCTATCACAAGATCGAGTGAATGATCGAGCTATCACATGAGTGGCATGCATCTCACCTCCAGCTTGACTAGTATCGTGCAGTAAAGGGATCAATATGTGAGTTTATCAAGATTCCAATCTAAACATGCCGTGTGTTCGAGGATCAATATATCCTCCTAGAAACTGCTATTGAGTTGTGGTTTAGAAAAGGATGTAAGTTCATGTAGCACTTATGATTTTGGTGATTAATGATAAACATATTTAATAACAAATATCGTTAAATGACAAGCATTGTAAATGATAAATATAGTTTAATACTTAATTTAGCGTTTGACTAATGACAAACATCTAATATGTAATGAATCCTTTTATGAGATTAACAAGTTTGTTGCTAAACTCTTTTCTAGTCTCATTCTAATAGAGGAATCAATTATGCCAAGTGGATAAGCCATCCATCCTAACAAGGTATGCCTCACATTAATTATCTTGTTAAGATTAACCCTTGATTGTTGATCTTCCTTAGTCTCATATATGCAAATAGGATGGATTGCAAATTGAGATATACAACTCGGTATCACACTCATAATTATCGTTGCATTCCTCATGTGCAAATGTATGTTAAGCTCTTGATTTGTCTTCAATTAATCTATGTACATTGTTTCATCTCATATTTATTTGTGCATATTTATCTTATGAGCTTGACATATATAATGATTGCTTGCACATATGAATATATGCTCATATTATCCTTATTCATATGATCCATTAATTAAATTTCACCGTGCTATTAATTGTGTTTATGCATATAGGTCTAAATTGTATATTCTCATATGTACTTTTTAAATAAAGTTTTTCATATATGGTGTGATGTCTCCTATATCGGTCCATGCCTCGATTTTTCTCATATTTATTAGATCAATTACTTCTCATATGTTTTAATTATTAAATGAACATGTGTCTTTCATATATATTTGGGAACAACTGCGGTGCGATCAAGCTTTGAGTGCAATCACCGTGCAATCAAACTAAAAAAAAGTCATAAAAAATTTTGAAAAAATTATAGATGTACTTCATTGTTTAGTCCACCTATATATAAAATTTCAAGATCAAAATCATCCTATGTTAAGAGTTACAAAAAAATAGAAAATTCTAACAAATTTGTTAAGTTTAAATTTATCAAAAATTTATCTTTTTTTTACTCTTAACATAGATTGAATTTGATCTTGCAATTTTATACATAGATAGAGTAGGCTCAAAAGTACATCTACAATTTTTTTCAAAATTTTTTATGACTTTAGTTAGTTTGATTGCACAGTGATTGCACCCAAAGCTTGATTGCACCGCAGTTGTTCCCTATATATTTATTCATGTGTACATTATGTGAAGATTAGAGATTTAATGAATTGTTTGATTGCTATGCTTCAAAAAATAATATAAATATCTTTTGGCATCTATCTCTCATATACAATAGGTCATTTACTTTACCACATGATGCACTATTGAGAGCTTTCATGTGACAAGTGCTTCTATGCTATGTGATATTTATTGTGAAACACTTGTGGTGCTTAATTGCTCATGAATATCAAATTTATTTATATCTATTGAGCTTTTAGGACTAATGTCTTTTATGAGTGATGTGAAGAGCATTAGGTCACCATGAAAGTAAATAACGACTAGGTGATGTCAAGAGATGACAACTAAATCAAGGTCAACAAGACAGGAAGTCGCCAAAGGTTGATAATCAAGTCGAAGTCACTAGGACGGGAGGATCATCGGGTGGATGGCCAAATCAAGGTCGACGGGTCGACGGAGGAGTCATCAAGGATTGGTGATAGTCAAGGTTGATAAGACGGAGGCAACATCGTAAATGGAACATCGTCAAAAAAGGATGCGCAAGGTGAATGTATGGCTAGTATAAGGCCAAGGATGTTTTCTAGTCTTTTACTGGTCTCGATGTTGGTTGGAAAACTAGATTGGTAGGATAGTCATCGTACTATCAAAAGAGATCCGAAGTGGTTTTGATTGGACCATTTCCTAGCTCTCGAGTGATGCACATTGAGCCCCCTTACCCCTAGTTGTGCGTAGTGAGGTGTCAGGGGTATCGGATGTGTGTAGCGAGAGAGAGGTGCCGAAGGTTTCGGTTTGTGTTTGAGTTGGGACCTTCTTGATTTGCTTAGGTTTTCTGTATCTATTCTTTGAGTTTGGGTTGTGTAACCTTGTGGGTTGTGTAGCCCTCATTCTAAGTTTTCCGTAGAATTCAAGATCATCTAACTGCGACTTCTGAGTTAAGAGTTATGGCCCTTTTGGTCTGCCAGTCCGACGACCTATAAGGTGGTGGACCAACATGGTCCGACATGGTGCTATGGTGGACCGGGCTTCTCTAGAAGCCGGTCTGGCATGCACATGTGTATAGCAGACCGGATCCAGCTCCAGTCCGCCATGCACATGTCCATGAGGGACTGATCCGGTATGTGAGGATGCTTTTTCCAATGACTAGTTTCCGAAAGTAGGGGTATTTAAACCACATGTCTAGGTGGTTTAAGGTGATGGCGTGGTTTGGAATTGCCTCTATGTGTTAGGTGTACACTAGAGAAGAGAGAAAAAGGGTTAGAGAAAGGGAGAGCACCATCATGTGTGTGATTAGGTGATTCCATAAAGAGAGAAGAGTGAGGGACCAAGCGTATCTTGTGTGCATCACTCTTGTGCTTTGATTTGGTACGTTCAATCTGCTTCGTGCTTGTTACTGTTGATGCTTGCCGGCACCTAAACGATGTGAGAGCCATTGTGCGCCGAGTGACGTTCTTAAGGGGCTTGTGAGGAGGCATGTGCGAATCGTGTGAGTGACGTTGGTGCTTGTTATCTCTGGAGAGGAGGAACTAGCAACCACTAATGGAGAGGAGGAGGTTGGCTCGAGAGGGAGCTGGTCCTAGCGTGGGATCAAGCCTCAACGTGGATTAGGGTAGATCGGCAAGTCTTCGAGCACTACAATAAAAGGAATCGTGTCTCTTGTGATTTGCTTCTCCTTCTTACTTACTCTATGCCATCTTAAATGAGTTGATTTGCTATTTATATTCTATGTCATATATTGCTTGCTAGTATCTTAATTCTCGTATTGATCTTGTTAAATTTAGATCTCCTAGTATCTAGATTGTACTAAATTGTGTATTTAGACTATCTAGTGTTTTTGGCTTGCTCTCACCCTAGGATTGCTATCATTTAGATATATTACTTATGTTCAAAGACTTAGGCTCTGTTCGTTTGACCTGTGGCTTCTCTAAAAGTTGCTTCTGCCTTTTGACTCTGGAGAGCCAGCTTTTGCAGAAGCTGTATCTGTTTGGCAACTCAGCTTTTGGTTCTGCTGTCTAGTGGCTTTGAGCTGAATGAAGAGTATAATGTCTATAATGCCCATAACTGTTTGGAGGATCTAGCAGCGGTGGCGTCAAGAAAGGCGGACCCAGCGGCGGAGCGTCAAGGGAGGAGGAACCCTAGTCGCCAGAGGCAGCGGGCGGGCGCGGTGTCATGGTAGGGGAAGAGGCGATTTCTAGGGTGGGGGTGGTGGGAACCCTTTTTATATGATGGCAATGGTGGGTAATTTCTTACCAACTATGATGACAATGTCTCAAGTTCAACTGGCAAAAGCTATAAAAGCTGGCAAAACTAGGCTTCTCGGTCCCAGTTGTAACGCTGACTTTTGGATAATTAGCTTTTGAAGAAGCAAGGCTCAGAAGCTGGCTCTTTGTTTGGACTTTCAGCTTCAATAGTTTAGAAGCAAGAAGCCAAAACAAACAGGGCCTTAGTCTTTAGCTTCCACATTTAATTAGGCTTTGGATACAAGCATAAAAATTGAATATAAACTAAAATTTTAAAAAACCTAATCCACCCTCCTCTTGGGCATCCGGTTCCTTTCAAATGGTTTCTTAGGCCACGACCATTTCCACATGTGGGTTGGAACATATCTAATGGATTATATCATCAGTGGGTTTCGCAGACAATGATTTGGTGGAGATAAGAGTTCTAATGGGCCTCTAGCATAGAAGCTCATTAGTGCGCTCCATATAAAGGGAGACGAGAGGTGGCACGATAAGCTAAGTGAGTTTGTAACCACAAAACCTAGCCGTCGCGCCGACCTTGTGACCCTAGTCGCATGCGCGATACTAGCGCATTAGCGCACAACTTTTCATCCTGGACGTGTGGATATCGTAGAGGTGTTGTTGCGGTTGTTGCGGCGCTAATTGGCTGCGAAGAGGAGAAGATTGGCGAGATCGAATACTTCTTATATGACAGTACGTATGATGTTGTTGCTATGGTGGTCGGTTAGGATGAGGCGTTCGGCTCGATGTGACCGACTGCGACGCTGGTACCAGCTACCGCAACTCTTCTTCCTCTGCGGCTGCATGTTAAAGGTAATGATTCATGATCTCCTATTCGCATGATGACCTTTGTGTTTCTGGTAGGAAATTTTGATTTTGCGCTACCGTAGTCTATCCGGTTCCCCAACAACCATCTATTCACTTGGTTCGAATTGTTTGTAAAACCTTTGAAAATATTTTGAGAATGTTTAGAGGGGTTGAGCTGAATGAATAAGATGGCAGAGCTGAATGTTTAGTTAGACTTCGAGAGGTTTTTAAATCTGCTTTTTGAAGTTGTTCCATTCGTTTATAATATTTTAAAGAGCTTTTAGAGGTAACTTCATGATGAAAAAGCTGGACTAAAAAAAATCAAAAGATTGTTCTCACAAGAAATGGTACAAAAGTTTATGTTTAGTCTGGCTTAAAACCAAGTTGAAATGAACAAGGTAGCTTAAAAAGGAGAGATGACATGGCAAAAGAGAGGCCAAGAGAAGGTACGTGGCGTGGGTGAGGCTGACGAGGTGGGACCTACCCAACGCAACCAAAGCAAAGCCTTCTTCCTCCCACCTCCACTTCCACTTGGCCTTGGCCTTGGATCTCGCCTCCGCCTCCTCTGCGGTGATGGCTGCCGACGGCCCCGGCGCGATCCGCCGCGCCTTGGACAAGGCCCGCGCCGCCCGCCGTGCCCTCACGCGCTTCGCCCCGCGGCCCTCGGCCTTCGCCCCCGCGCCCGACGCCGAGGCCGCCGCCGTCCGCGCCGTCCGCAACCTCCGCACCTTCCGCTTCCACTACGCCGTTCTCCAGTGGGCGCTCCTCCTCGCCTCCCTCGCGCCCCGCCACCGCGCCTCCATGCTCTTCCTCATGGCTGCCTCCAAGGGCCTCCTCCTCTACGGCGCCCTCCTCAAGGCCTTCCCGAACTCCGCCCTTTTGCGCCGCCTCCTCGACCGCCGCCTCGTCGCCGCGCTCTTCCTCGCCCTCGTCCTCGCCGACATCACCGCCTCCGGCGCCATCGCCAACCTCCTCGCGGCGCTCGCCGCGGGGGTCCCGCTCATACTGCTCCACGCCGCGTTCCGCGTCCGGGACGACCTCCTGGAGCCAGCACAGGCCAATGGAGGAGGAGGGGACGAGGAGGAGAAGGCGACGGTGGTGGTGGTCGAAAAGAAGGAGGACGGGGACGCGGAGACGGGGCCGACGCGCCGTTCCATGGCGGCGGCGCCCAGATCGCCAAAGTAGCTCATTTCCCTTGCCTCACCTCAACTTGGAGGAAGAAGATTCATACAATACAATACAAACACATACACACACTCTCTAGAGTCTAGAGATTGACAGAGAACCACTCCATTCCATTCCGTTGCTTCATTCTTTTTCCCTCTATCTACTACTAATTCTCTTATTTAGCAGCAGCAGAATCAATCAAATCAAAAAAATTCTCTTTCAACCTTTCTTTCTTTCTTTTTGGTAGGATTTCTGTTTCTCGTGTACACTAGGTGGATTGGAATTGGATCGACTGACTCCCCTGTTTTGTTGGGACAAGCACAGACTGTAACTGGACTAGTTCATTGGAGAATGATACGATCTATAGCTTGTGCATCACACCGCACCTCTTGATCATGTGTTGTATTTTGAATCTGAAAGGATCGAAGGATTGTGGGTAGGTATGCATTTAGCTCTTGATTGATGGATGACAGTAAGAGATCTTCTTGCAAGCCCCATTTCATTTCATCCACTGCCATCTGTGGCAAGAGAGAGGAGAGGAGGTGGAGACGCGGAGCTGCTCATGATCACGATCACCTTCGCGCAGCACCTGCACGTCCTTCCTATGTCCATCCCTGCCGATTCTTCCTCATTTGCGGGCCGTGGCATCGATCATCCATCTGGTATGGTGTACTTGGCATTGTATTGATTTTTGTTGCAATAAAAGTGGATTTGCTATCATCTTGGCATACATACGTTGTTGAGAAATTACTGGATTTGTCTGAGCAATTGAAGAATATTCATTGAGTACAAATTCATCTCTTTTTTTTCCTTTCCTTCCTTTTCTTTTTGGGCCATGCTTTTTCAACAGATATATCTTTCACATGAACAGGATCAGGGGCCGATCAACAGCTCAGCCGCGACACATACATGAATTGTTCATGCTATGGCCTATGGACGATCAATTCATCATAGTTGTCCATGCACAGCTGCATGCTTTGGCTCAATTAACACTTGTAATTTGGTTCAAGTAATAACCCTTTGCTTGCTTATCATAGTTGCTAGAATTTTTTTCTTAAAATGCACCAAAACCATTGTCGCTCATTCATTTTATTTTACTTGATCCAATGGCCTATCAATATTTTTAGGCGATGAATATATTTGGATCATACATGTTTGATGGAATAGTCCAGTGATTTATTGCCCTAGTGTACCATATAAGTGCTCTTGAGGATTCTGCATGATCTATCTAGACCAGCTTTGATCGAGGTCTGTGCTACAGGATGACATGCTCTTCTTTTTTATGCTGGCATGTGTTTCCTTTGTACATTGCTAGTGGTGATTGTGACAAGATCATCTTTGTCAACGTGCTTCTGATGTCTTGTATTTGTGTTTATATACGATATCGATCCGATGCCATCTATGCAATATGTCATGTATAGATGGCTCGTGCGTGCCATTACTCTACATTATCATCGTCTTAGCATGTATGCACTGCTCGTGTCCTGACCAAGGTTTCAAAAATCATCGATAAATCGTGGCAAATCGCGATTTAGCGCGAAATCGCGGCGGCTCGATATCGGCAAATCGCAAGTTAAATTCAAAATTTGAAATCGGTTTGGTTTGATTTATCGAAGAAATCGGTCGATTTATCGATAAAAATCGCGATTTTTCGAAGTTTGGCTTGAGATTTTGAAATTCCAATACTGATTTTTTGTTTTCAAACGATTTATCGAAGAAATCGGTCGATTTATCGATAAAATCGACCGATTTCTCAAAAAACAAGCAATTTCTGATTTTTAAACCTCAAGTTGATTTATCGAAGAAATCGGTCGATTTATCGGAAAAATATCGCGATTTTTCGAAGTTTGGCTCGAGATTTCAAAATTCCAATACCGATTTTTTGTTTCAAACGATTTATCGAAGAAATCGGTCGATTTATCGAATAAATCGATCGATTTATCAAAAAAAAACAAGCGATTTTTTAAATTTTTTTTAAACCACCGGTTGATATAAAATTTAAAACTCAAATATCAACAGATTTATCGCGATTTGCAGTGGCAAATCGTGGCAAATCAAAAATCAAACCTGAGCGATCTTTAGGGTAAAATCGATTTTTTAAACCCTGTTCCCCTGACTGGCTGAATGGAAATGATAAGCTTTGAGAGTTTTAAGCAGAAATGTCTTGTTTAACTGGGGTTCTAGACGCAGTTTCAAAAATATTTGAGAAATGGTTTTGAGAAGCCAAAACATTAAAGGCCACAACCCGTGAAAAAGAAAAAAAAAACGGAGGGAAGAGGGTACCGTAGTCTTTATCTTTTTTACCGTGCAATAGCAATTGCATATATGGCTTCTGGTGATCCACAAGGATATCTTTTTTTTTTTGGCAGAACCGCAGAAGCCGGTTCAAAATATCGACGATTATTGCAGTTATCGTTGCATCGCTGCATCTCGATAGGGAAAATTGTATGAAAGAAATCAGTCCAAATTTTAACAGTTGAATTTGAAAGTATGAATTGTAAAAACTAAAAATTTGATTACCGGTCAATTATCGAGTGATGCTGGCTGATTTGAATTGCAAAAAATTTAAAATCTTAAATGGATCGATATTGTCGATTGTCGCAAGATCAGCAAGGCCGAGTCCAAAATTTGGTGAACGTGCGTAATTTTTATGTGTTTTCTAAAGCTTATCATGTACTTGTTGACCCAGGCGGGCAAGACAATGGTTTGGACGGACATTGCATTGGGCATCTTTAACTTTTTACTCTCTGAATGCACTATTATGTCTCATTTCTATTACTATTAACTTTTCTATATTAATACCATCTTCAACAGCAATTCCTATCACATTCTGTAATTTTTCTCCTACACCCTATATCCACTATTACACCCATCCCTCCCATATTCACCTCTCTATATCAAGATCATCTCCAAGAGCAATCCCTAAATCCAATACCCTACAAATATGGGAAATGGGGAGCTATTGGGCATGCTCTGCTTATGCCAAGGACAGTGAGATAGCGAGCGAAGCGCTGCCTTCTTTTGCTTTTGAAAAGTGTGAGATTTGTTCTGAACTATCATGTGCAAAAACAAGATGATCTTGATTCTCGAATTGTCAAAACTATACCACTTTGGCCTCTTGACTAGTCAAACCCGTCGAATAGATGGTTTTGGATGTGGATGCTGGCGTAGCCCATTTTGTGCGCATGGATGATGAGCTGGGCCACCACCTCATTTTTATGGATTTTTTTAGCATGGCCCATTTATCGTCCCTCTCCTCTTCTCCGGTTCTCTCTCTAATCTCTCTCTATCTCTCTCTCCTTCTTATCTTGTTCCTTTGTCTCACGAGAGGAAAGAAAGGCAAAAGAAAAGGAGGAAGAGAAGGGAAGGGGGTATGGTCTGCTCGCCTGCTGTTGACCATTGACTCACGGGCGTGCCACGACTAGCTGGCCGCTCTTCTCCCTTCTCTCGGCTCCTTCTATCTCCATCTCTGCCCTCCTTCTCCTGTCTCTCTCACTTAGCCTCTCGTTGCCACGCACCTCCGTCCCACCCCCAGTCTCTACTAAGCTTCATTGTCAATCCAAGTAGGGCTACGCATAAGGTTTAATTGGTAAATACGGTATTTGAAACGAGGTATCAAATTTACCAATTAAAACTTCGATTTGGTATCAATAAATACCAATAAAAACCGGTTCGGTATCGGTAAATACCAAATTTACCATACACCCTTATGGGTATAGATTCACTGATTCAGATTGTCACTTTTTGGGTACTCAAGTTAATTACCCATGACCAATTATCAATTGACATTCATCAAAAACACTAAAACAACAACAAA
Source organism: Olyra latifolia (assembly GCA_036346145.1). Taxonomy (NCBI): domain Eukaryota; kingdom Viridiplantae; phylum Streptophyta; class Magnoliopsida; order Poales; family Poaceae; genus Olyra; species Olyra latifolia. Next base: position 59,903 of record JAYEVC010000041.1, on the reverse strand, counting down.
TATGAGTACATACGGTATATTAGTCTTTTTAGACTTAACAGGCAGGCTAGTCATTGAACAAACAATTTGCAACAAAAGTTATCACTGATCAGTTCAGTTTTTGCGATTTAACACAGTTTACCCTCGGTTTTTACCGGAAAAACCGGATACCAAACCCCCCCATTTTTCTAAACCGTCCCGTATACCAAAAACCGGTCAAACCCGTTTGACCGGTTCAGTTCAGTCTTTTTGGGGCGGTTTTTTTGGTTCGGAAAAACCGTGCACAGCCCTAAAACCAAGTCACTGCCCCCAACTTCACCTCTACCCCTGAGTGGTACGACTGTGCATGACGCAGAGCCGTGACCTAAAGGGCAGTATGAGATGTTGTCCAAGTGCAGGAGTAGGTTGCATATAGGCAGAGGTAGAGGTAGAGATAGAGGGAGGTAGAAGCGCGACATGGAAAGCAGTAGGCGGCACCGACGGACCATATGGTTAGGTCCTAACCATATGTCGTAGCCTCAAGTGCTAGTGAGCCACAAATGTACGCCATCGTCATGGAAGCACGAGTTCGCCATCGCTCACCATCGGTGTCCAACAAGCTTGCCGCCCTCGAGCTGCATACCAGTGGCCAACGGCTGTGTTAACCTTCACCGTTGGGACCAGCACCATGCCACTTGCCCTTCGCGCATGCCAATCTACGTCAAGCGAGAGGGTAAAGGAGAGAGTAAAGGGCGATATATGGACACATCAGCGTTGACTTGTGAGTCCACACGTTCATCGATGTGCGTAAAATGGGCATGTCTACTTGAAGTCATAAATTATAACTGTCCTTGTGAAGGGATGGCGATTTTAACGAGTTGAGAACCAATTTGACTCGGCTAGAGACCTGGGGGCGACGTAATGGGCACCTTTTTCCAAATTTGCCCTTTTTCTCTGGTCTCGTCTTACCTTTACCTGCTCTGCCTGGATTGGAGGAGGCGGCAGATCGAGAGCTCAGATCTGCTCGAATTGAGCCGCCATGCGGATGCGGGTGCTCCCGGCGTCCTGGGCCTCCTCCTCCTCTTCCTCCTCCGACGCCACCGCCGCTGCCGCGCCACCGCCTTCTTCTTCTGCTCGAACGGAGGAGGAGCTGTACCTCAACATCTACGACATCTCCCCCATGAACCACTACCTCTACTGGTTCGGCCTCGGCATCTTCCACTCGGGAATCGAAGGTCCATAACCTCGCTCCACCCCCTGTATCGCAGGAATTCCATTCTATGAGATGCTCCGTGCTGTTGCTTAATTTCATTCGGTACCAAGGACGACGACCACCACTTGTCTGCAACACATGCTTGATTCCTAGTACTAGTAGTACTGCTCCTCCTCCTCTCTCTCTCTGCCTTGTATCAACTGGACTTGCCTACCTATGCTCTGCTTACCAGTACATTTCCTCACTATTTCTGGGCTACACTTCGAATTTGTGCCCCTCTACCGTTACTACTAACTTGGGAGTTGAAACGGCTGCCCATGAATAGCAAATTCGGACGATCCACTGGTCAGCTGTGCGTTTGTCCCACGAGATAGTTGGTTTCCAAGTGCACGCACAACGGACAAACATCAGCCAGTGCACAACCTCACCTAGTATGTGAACTAAGTACAGTTTTGCTTCTTGCTTTATTTTTACCGGACCGGCCTGTAGCGCACACACTTATTTAGAAATTTTGTATAATCTGTGTTTGATAGTATATCTCCTTTTAGTGCTTTTGAGCTGCTCCAGAGCCTGCAAATCCTTCTATACATCATGACTTTGTTACCTTTCATAGCCTATATTGTTTTGAGAATTTCAATTTTCATGGCCAATTAAATTTCACATAAAGTGATAAAGTATGTTCTGAGGCCTTATGCACAATTCTTTCTTTTTGAACTTATGAGGTTGACATCTGGGGATGCTGCTTAATTATTCCAATAATATTTGACAGTGCATGGTATGGAATATGGGTTTGGAGCCCATGAATACCCAACCAGCGGAGTCTTTGAAGTAGAGCCAAAAAGCTGTCCTGGGTTTACCTTCAGACGCTCGGTGTGTGTGGGTACCACCGCTATGTCCTGTTCGGAAGTCCGCGGCCTCATGGAGGATCTTGCAGAGGGTTATCATGGAGATACATATCATTTGATTACGAAGAACTGTAATCATTTTACAGCTGATGTCTGCAAGAAATTGACCGGACAGCCAATTCCTGGATGGGTGAACCGACTTGCCAAATTAGGTTAGATCTTACAAACCAATGTCGTAATCTATAGCTCCTTAATGATGGCTATTCTGAACTATTGCTGGCTTCACATTGTTTGAACCGCAGGTTCATTCTGCAACTGTGTACTGCCTGAAAGCATCAAGGTTTCTGCAGTCAAAGATGTAACCGCACACCCTGGATTTTCTGGTAAACTTCACTGCTTTCCGCTCTCTATATGTGTGCATGTATGTGCAAATCTCATTTTAGACTGCTTAGATGTAACTACCTTCATGTTTGTACCTTTCAAACTCAAAACTATCCTTAAGCTAGCTTATCTTACAGTTTGATAGTGATTATGGACCAGGTTAAACTTATTATGGAATTGATTAATTTTGTTCACTCTTTTCTCCCAAGTTTAATTGGTGCAGTCATGCAGTCACTTTCCTCTTGAGGCCTTACGTAATCTGCGACCTGAAATTATAAGCCTTAGGGCCCGTTTGGAGGGGGGGTGGGCTGCTCTAGAAGTTTTTAGGATTTAGTTCAAATCCTAAGGATTTGGTCCAAATCCCCCTTTCAAAACAGGCTTTTAAATGCCCTCTGTGTTTGAGTTTCTTTTATCATTTCAAAATGTGTACCGCTGAAATTGGTTTAGGTGCCTTTCTTTTCAGCTTATCTTATCCTACTTATTTGTCCTGTCTCGCGACTTCGAGAATTTTTCGAGGTACTCTTAAGAGCCGGTTGGCCTTTGTGTTTGATTTATCCGGGGGCTTATAGACACGCCTATGAGAGAAAAAAAAAATGGAATGAAAAAGTGAAAAAAAAGTGCGATAAGTCAAATAAGACACGAGATAAGTAGGATAAGCTGAACTTATCGTACTTATCTCGTGCCTTAATTGACTTATCGCACTTTTTTTTCACTTTTTCAGTCCATTTTTTTTTCATAAGTAGGCGTGTCTATAAGCCCCCGGATAAGTCAAACACAAAGGCCAACCGGCTCTCGAGGCTATCTCGAAAAATTCTCGAAGTCGCGAGATAGGGCAAATAAGTACAATAAGATAAGCTGAAAAGAAGGGCACCTTAGTTTCTTTGTGCCACATCCATCCTCCAATGGCCAACATCCTTTTGAGATACATCACTTGACTGAATCACATTTATCCTGAAATCTCCCACTATTTCATCCACATCTACCTGAATGCTTCTACTGCTCACTACTTCACTTTCCTTCTATTACTCGTTAAGTCCCGTGAAAATGAAAATACTTATCGAAAGGACAAGGTGATATAAGATACAATTTCGTAACAGCTGTATCTCCCGTATATGCTATGGAAATATTTTTTACAAATACAAAATAAAAAAGAGAAATTATACTTCACCGTGTTTACTGAAATAACACCCATTTTTTGTAATAAATATATTTCACGTGTATGACTTTGTGTAAAATTTAGAATTCACGGGATTTTTTTCAAAAAATTAGTCTTCATTAAACATTTTGTTGCATATATGATTTTAGGTGCCCAATTTTATCTTAACGGTAATTTAAGTGTATTTGACACCTCAAATATCCTTTTTTTTCTAAAACATTTTGTATATTAAATATGACATGTGAGTTTTGTTTAGCAAAAATATCATATAATGAAATATGTTATTTTAATATGTATTTAAACTAAAACTTATACTGAAGGAATTTTTAAAATTTTTGAAATTTTCCTTAGTTATATACATTGGGCGTCAGGGAGTAGGTCCGTCGAATCTGAATACATATGCATTCAGAACCTCAGAATTCCTTTTAAGGCGTATTTGGCTTCTGAGATGCCGAATATGGGTGCTATTTTAGTAAGCACGGTGGAGTATTGTACTTTTTTGTATTTTTTCCTTTTGTAGTTTTTTTAAAAATCCTGTGAACTATATATTGGTACTATATGCTGATGGATGGATATGTTGTACTATATATTTGTAGCTATTACTATAAGCTGATGGCATATGTTGAATCATATTTCAATGATCTAGACCGTGGCTGGTAAAACCTAGTCTAGGATTACATACATTAATTACTATATGATTTTTCTGAGTTTCTACCATGAGATGTGAAGTAATAAGATGCTATTGCTCCAGATGATGGTTTGGAGTCGAATGCATCAATTGTTGACAAAAGCGACGTGGATGATTTAGATCTCCTTCTAACGACACCAAACAGCGATGTTCTATCTTCAAAAGACAAGACATTAACTCCTACCAGGGATAGCTTCTAATTGATTCTCTTCTCCATGAATGTTTTTGGTTGTTTGCTCAGAATCAGATGCGGGTGCTTTAGTAGTGGTGATGTTTTCCTCTTGCCAATGATGGTGGCAGGGCGCGGTGATCCTGTGATAATAGTGAATGTGATTTGTCTAATTGTGGCGAAGGCCAAGTTAACCAGCATGTGATGGTTGTGTGCATAATTGGTACTGTCGTTATTCCAAGTGCAGAGGAGTGGAGTGATGTTGGTTCAGCTTGCAGAAGTGTCAAAGAGGGGTGTGTCAGTGTGTGTGGTATATATGGTGTAACTAGCTGTTGATGATATGTTATTTGATTAGGGATGGGGCTTGTTTATGGCAATTAATGGTGATAATTGGTTTTGATTTGTACAAATTAATGGTTTTGAGCCGTCATATGTCTAATTGCATCAGCATGTATGCAGATTGATTGGCCCATTTCGCAGCGTAGAAGCTCAGAATAGTGGTATTTTAGATACTATCGGCGTCCGTGCTTTGCCACAAGAAAATTTAAATTCTACCGTCAAGGCTATGATAGAGCTGATTATATGTCTTCGTATTTTGTGTGGCGCGATGCGTTGCGAGTAAGCACGTAAGTGTCTTAGTGTATGCATGTTGCGTCCGATGGCATGGTTGGCAATTTTAGTGAATAAAATAAATTTGTTAACATGATGTCATGGTGAGTAATTTTAATAGATGAGATGAATTTGTTACAATAAATAATATAATGAGTAATTTTAGTAAAGCAGAAAAAATGAATTTATCATATATGGCAGCAAAGCAGATAAGATGAATTTATTATTATGGATGACATAATGGATAATTCTAGTGGATAAGACGGATTTTTAACGATGGATGACATGATATGGTGGGTAATTTTATAGATTTGTTATAATGAATGGCATGGTGAGTAATTTTCCTGAAGTGTGACGTCTGACCACTACTAAAGACTTTTTAACTATAGAGATTTTAGTAAAACGGATAAAATGAATTTGTTACGATGGATGATATGGTGAGTAATTTTAGTAAATAAGATGGATTTGTTTCAATGATCACATGGTATAGTGGGCAATTTTATGGATTTGTTATAATAGATAGCATGGCGGAGTGAATGATTTTAATGAACTATCCATGATCGCCACGGGGACTTCAACTGCAGAGATTGCGACTGGTGAGTAATTATTTCACCATCAAGTTTGAAATTGTTGTTTATTTCGGTCCCATCACCGTGCTCTACTAGTGCCATCTTCGCCTTCAACTGTCTCACCAAGTACCATTGGCCAAGACACCGAGAGCGTCTCCGATTGTGCCAACCCTCGGGTAGCATCCCCACCTCCGATAGATACTTTTAGGTTACTAGTGAATGCCCGTATTAGCTGAATGCCCGTATTTTATAACGGAACATCAAAAAATAATAAAATTCTAAATTATTTATTGTAATATTTGATCGTATTTAGAGAAGATGCCTCGCAACAGAATCTCAAAGTTAAAATAATAAATCGAACATACTATTCAATTAAAGTGCAAAACAAAGAGTCACTGAAACATGGAGTGTAGAATAGCATGGTGGATAATTTTTATGAAATGACGTATTATCAGTGACCACCACAAACCTCTTTTTAATAGTAAAGACTAGTTCAACCTCCTAGAAGTTTAGCTCACCGGCGCCATGCGTAAACCATGGCAACACTAAAACTCGTCGTCCCCTCACTATAGGCCGTCCTAGGCTGCGCCGTCTATACCAGCGGGTCCACGGGGACTAGAAGAACCCATTTTTGTGGTTTTCTTTAGGCATCTGTGGTCTCCATTTCCGCCACCGAAACCGCACCACTGTACATATAAGCAGAGGTTCAAGATGACACTATGCAACTCAGGTAGCCCACCTACATGCATGAACCCAACCAATCACATTTATGAAGGCTAATTTCTTTCTTTCTTTTTCTTGCACTACTAGTAAACGCATACCGTCTTGGTAAAAATAGCAAATCAACTTGAAAAATTATGAAATTTTTTCTGTAGCTTCTCATTATTATTTAGAATGTAGGGAAAATCTCAAACAGTTTTTTTATTATTTTGAGAAAAAATAAAATAAAAATTATAGCCTTCTAACGGATTCTAAAGATACAAAATAACCTATTAGTATGTAAATTTAAAAATACAAAAAAGTAATAAAAACTATTTTTAATGCTTGATGTTGTGTTGTTCCTATATGTATGGTTGCTTGTGCTCGGTCAGGACCAAGAGAGTTCGTAGACTGCTCCGTGGTGGAAGATCGCCACTACCCGAAGTCCGACCCTACTTTTGAAGGCATGTCCTTGACACATATTCTCAGCCATTTTACTTTATTTGTGAAATATTTGAAATGTTTGCAAATATATTATGCATGTCTATTTGATTTAAAAATGGGAATATTCAATAGATAGTTAAATACCTAAAAATAAAATGATTTATTCCCTATTATGTTTGAACCTAAGTTTATGACTAGCATGAGAAGGAACGCTAGATGGTTTATTCGTTTTTTATAGTATTTCCAAGATGGACAAAGGCTTTATACACTATTTAATGAAAAATCAAGAAATAATGAATTTGGAGGATGACTTGGACATGAGATATTAGAATAATATTTCATGTGGTGATTAAAGATGATGAGACCCTATGTAGGGTATGTTATTGATGATGGATTAATGGAAATTGTGAACCTTTGATGAACCAAAACTGGATAGAATTTTATGGCTAATAAACATTTTACTAAGATGGGTTCACAATGACCGTTGAAATATAGTGTTATTCCATAATGATGGAATCGGACTCCTTACTTTGCTAAGGATTGTTATGCTATGAATCTATGAACTGAACTTACACAGTACGACCTCACAACTTGTCTATGGAGACAAGCTAGCTAAGTACGCCTAGAAAGCTACTGTAAACTGTTCTGAATGAATTACGAGGCACCGACGAATGGGAACTTGGGCCACATATTGTAGCCCCAGTTAGGGGTGGGCAGAAAAAACCGAAAACCGAAAAACCGAACCGAACTAAACCGAAATAGCCGAAATTGTTGGTGATTTTGGTTTTCGGGGTTCGGTTCGGTTTTATTTCCATAACAGATCGGTTTTTTGGGTTCGGTTCGGTTTTTGGAGCCCAGAAACCGAACAGGCCGATCAGTCCAAAATTTTGAAGAGGAGGAGGCAGGCCCGACTAGCCAAGCGGGTCCTCGGTCTTATCAAGAGTCTTGATATGAAACCTTTCGACGGGAAGGTGTCATATCTTGCGGGTAAAGCGTACAAACTCTGCAGAGTGTATAACCCATTCCGGATGGACGTGCTCGTAGTTAAGAGTTGCTTGGTGGTTCTTTACAAGATAGATTCACCTTAATAAACTTGACTTGGGTAAGGACGTGTCGTTTGCGTGCCGTTGCTAGATGGTGATGAGATTGAGAACTGGTATTTAGAGAACTGTGATGAGAGATGTTGAGATATGAGACACTGAGCTTGAGAACTTTATTGGTGCAATTATTGTTCATTTAGTATTGAAATATTTTTGTTATCTGTTATGTTTCCTCAAATGCATTTCAACTGTTAGTAAAATGCTTTCAGCTAATAAACCTCCAGCTTTCTTAGGCTAAACCTTAACCTGGCCTTTCCTAAGAAAGACTTGCTAGCATTTCCACATGCTAACCCTCCCTTCCGGTGGGATACTATTTGTGCGGTCAGGTTTGGAGCTTGAGGAAGCGCAGGACTATGTTGTGGATCTTCCGAAGGATACTCCAGACTACTAGCTGTTTTCCCGATCAGTTGTACCTGTGGCTATAATTGGGTTACTACTTTTGATTTGCTATCTTTTGCATCAGGGAGGACCAGTGAATCTAAACTAATGTAATATCTATTTGTTGCTTCACCGCACTCTGAACTACTTTATTAGCTAATGCAACTGTTGTAATGGTACCTTAATTCTGTTGTACTATGGGTATGTGCACTCATCCTTGGGAGGACACAAACTGTTAACACAAAGGGGTTCGGTTTAGTAAAACCGGGTCCCGACAGATTAATTATGTGGATGTTTCGTGTGCATTATTGTGTGCTTGTGAATGTGGTCGGTGTGACAAATTTGAGATATATATGTATGTCGTGAGAGTTTTGTGTTTGCAGATTTTCAAATTATGTTTTAAAATATATTTGTACAGATTTTTAAAATATATTTATACCCATATTTCCCCTGGAAATCACTTTTTCTCAACGGCAACATACAGCCGTCGAGGAAACATGTGGGTCCCACATTTCTGAGCTTGGCCGTGAGAACCTTAAAAAAGCATTTTTCTCGAGGGCCTTCGTGTGGCCGTCGAGAAAAACATGGGCCCCACTTGTCAGCATTCGGTGGTGACCGCCATGGGCGGCCTATTACATGTTTCTCTCGATGGCTAGGTTATGGCCTTCGAGATAAATCTTTTAACGGAAAACAGCCGTCAATGTGCGTTGACCACACCAAAATGGCCGTCGAGAGAACATCTCCCGATGGCCAAGCCGTCAAGAACAACTACTTTTCTCTAACAGATGTACTCAACAACCGTCAATCGAGAATAACCTCTCTCGATGGTTTTGTCCCTCGAGAAATTGGTCTTGTCCTATACAAATAATTCCCAACTATCTAAAGCATCATCTCCATGCTCTCCACAAACCGGAAAATAACATTTAAAATGATAAAATTTCTTTGATTCATTGTGCATTTTAATACCAAGAGGATTCGGGGACCGTGGAATATCTGAGATGATATTGGGTGCAAAATATGCTCGCCAGTATAGAGTTTCGTACCTTGAAATTTGCTTGGGAATGCAAATATCAGTGATTGAGATGTCTACATATGTGGGCATGGTTTGTTTTACCATTTACTGATGCAACTTATTTTCATAGAGACTAATTAGCAGGATACTTTTGTAGATTTTGAACCAAGTCAACTTTGTTCTATGAGTAGTACCTAGTGTTCAAATGTAATATGAACATCCTCATTTTCAAAAACCTAAAATCCATATGCATTGTCTGACGTGAACAATTTTAGAATATTTTTAAAATTTAAGAACTTTGAATACAAATATGTTCCCAAAATAAATTTTGCAAAAAATATTAATTTCTTGAAGTCTATTTGTGATTTGGTAACTAAATAATTATTTGCAAACTAAATGTTAATTAAATATTTTGAATTTCAAAATTATTTAAAATCTTCTTTTGAATTTTAAAAAGTTATTTGTTGATAACTAAATTATCAAAAGTATTATTTGTAATTTCAAAATACTTTAAGTGCTTAAATGCATTTTTAGTCCATAAGGATGTATTTTGTTTGTGGAAGTGTCTAATTGTCAGCTACCTGGAAAAAAAACTTAAGTCCTAGCGGATCCACCTACCTTCGTCGTCCGCCTTCACCCACTCCCCACCGTTGTGGCATCGGTGCCTCGCCGTACCAACTCACCCAACCCAACTCCACCACCGGTCCTCGCCCCCCTTCCATCGACCTCTCTTTAAGCCCAAAACCCAAACCCTAATTCAAACCCTAACCCGACCAGCAATGGGAAAAGACGGAGGTGCGAGAAGACAGCGGTTGCCAGAGAGGAGGAAGACGGTGTGGCCACATGTAAGTAAAAAATCGACTGATAGTTAAGAAATTTTCAGGCAATTGATGTTTAGCAAAATCGTTAGTTTGTTTTCTATTATTTACTCCCTCTCCTTGTTATGGAATTCCCCTTAAATTCCACTCTAATTGAATTCCTATTCATAGCCATTAAGCTCTTTCCCAAATTTTCTTTCCCTGCTCTCTCTCTCTCTCTCTCTCGCCCAAGAGGCAAACAAGGCATGTAAAATTCCTCTAATTCCTCCATGGCTTTCATTGCTATTTATTATTCCCTCCATCTCATCTACTCCTTCCAGTCCTGTAGGATAGGATAGAGAGATTGTTCCATATAGATGGCATGGTATGGTACATTGGTACGAAACTGCAGCATGGGAGCAACCCCCTATATAGCCATTAACCAACTAATAACAGACAGCTCCCGGATTGGTTGATACCCTTGGCGACCCCATGCCATTGCCAGCAGTGCATCCTATTCCTATGGCAGCATGACAGTGGGGTGCAGCTGTGCTGTGCAGAATTTGTGATCGGTTAGCATCACCTCAAATCAATGCTTTGCTATCTCACAAATCAAAACAACAAATCAAAAATGAAAGGTAGCTTAATGTCTTAATTCAAAATGACTCATCTAGATCCAGTCATATAGACATCTAGGTACACAATTATTTGTGATATTGTTCAATACTTTGCTAATTTCATATTGTGACATCCTCAAAAATTTTCAGAGTTAAAATTTAAACTCAAACTAAAATTCAATTTTAGTTGTTAGATTCAAAAATTCAAAGGCTTTTCAATCCAAATTTTAGAAAAACTCTTCGATTTTCAAAATTATATTTCATGCATAAAAAAATGAAATCTACAAATTTATTCAATTTCATGAAAATAAAAAAAAATGAAAAATATTTTTTTTCTTGAGATAATATCAAATCTTACGTTGGAAACTTTGGACTTTTGGAAATGTACGTCATGATTATCTGATAAGTAATTTCAATAATTTAATTCAGAAAAATTCTTTTTCCTTTTTCCTTTATTTCCATGTTTGCAAAAGCCTTTCTTATTTTTACTCCTCTCTCACCGACAGCCGGGCCCCACCCCTTTCTTCTTCCTTTCCTTCTCCTCTCTCTTTCTTTCCTGCAAAACAGCCGTGCGCTGCCGCCTTCTTTTCTTGCCGGCTGCGCCACCCCAAATAAGTAAATCACGAATCCGAGAAAAACACGTCCTAGCAAATGCCTTCTATATTATCCTCCCAAAATTTTGGCTCAAAAACCCTCTCCTCGCCCTATAAAATCGCCAAGGCCAACCTCTCGAAATCCTAGCCGCCTCACTTTTCCTCGTCTCAGCGCCGCCTCGGTGTGAATCTGCCCAAACCGTCCGAGGACGTCCTTGGTATCTTCATCACGAATCCATCCCAACCAAGATCTCGGAGAATTGTTGCCGGAGCGCGACGAATTAAATCGCCGAAGAGATCGCAGGAATCTGCCACAGTCTCTGTTATTTGATTTGAAGTTCTTGTGCAAGTGAGACCTAGATTTTGCCCCTCCTCTTGCTTTCCCATGTCACCCTCTTCCTCCCTAGGCCACTCGCGCTGCCTCCCGTGTGCCATCGCCACCTCGCCGAGGAAGCCATCGCTACGAGTTGCTTCCAAACGCCGTTACGCGCTGTTTCCAAGCCGGCGAGCCGTGCACGGCCACCTTCCGCTGCCGCCGGAGCCGCCGCCTGCACACACTCTCTCTCTCTCCCTTTCTTTCTCTTCTTCCTCGCGTGCTGCGTCTGAGTTCGGCCAGATCCAACTCGCACTGTTTATATGAACAGTGCTCTTTCGTAATTTTGTATCTTTCAATCCGTAACTCCGATTCACATCAAACCAATTTTGTTGATCTTCTTTTAGCCTAATCTACCTACTGTATTTTTCTCATAATTTTTGTAATTTTATTTATGCCTGTGATTTGCTGTGTGTCTCGGTTTGCGTGCGCGGAGATCCGTCAAATCCGGGGGAAGCGATCGTCGACGTTGATGCCGGATAAGAGCAACCACACCTGCTACTCTATATCTCGTACTCTATATCTCTTTAAACCCAACACTCTATATTCTCTCTCCTATTTAAACAACAGATCCCTATTTTAGGTACTCTATCTGTGCTACTCTATATTCTCTTTCTTGAGTATACATCAACTACCTTCCAACCGCCGTATATGCGTGCAGAGGCGGAATAATGGCTGTATTTTTAGCCGGTTGAGTGGCAGCGTTGAAGAAATTGAGTTAAAAAATTATGTAATTATTTGCGTATTCCCAAATAGGAAGTTAAAACAAATTGTGGCCGTGTTTGCGTGTGGATTGCAAGAAATTAAAATGTCGTAATTGTTGTGGTACGTATGAGGCGTACGCAATACGAACGTTGGAAGCTTGCCATGGAAGGAACTATCAATTCCCACCAAGCTTGCGTCAGAAGGATCCTAGGCCATTGGCTTCCCCTGGAAGGAGGTTGGGGGCGGCTCCTCTATAAATGGCAACATGGGAGAGTCCAATACCATTCCACAGCGTCCAGAAAAATAGAAGCATTCACTAGTAGCTTTTAGTAGTAGATGATGAGTTACTCTTCATCGGAGGAGTACCAGGCGCCGGACTCGTCATCATCAGACGACGACGATGTGGTGGTTGCTATTATCGCAACGATGATGGAGGAAGAAGAGCGGGGTGGGCGGCGCTACGGCGGCTCGTCATCGCGCCGCCGAACCATCGATCGCAAGCCACACGAGGGTTACGCGCAGCTCATGCGAGACTACTTCGCGGACTCTCCCATATATCACGAGGGGCTGTTTCGTAGGAGGCAGGTATTCGTGGCCAATTATGTTCGTTATTACCAACTATCAAGTGCATGTAGAGATTAATTATTACTCGGCAACATACGCAGGTTTCGTATGAGCAAGCAGTTATTCCTCCGTATCGCGAACGCGGTCGTGGAGTACGACGATTACTTCAAGCAAAAGAGGAACAACGCCAAGAAGCTCGGGCTTCATCCTCTAGTGAAGATCACAGCGGCCCTTTGCATGATGGCGTACGGGAGGTCCGCCGATAGCATCGACGAGTATCTACGCATCGCGAGACGACGGTTCTGAAGAGCACTCGGAAATTTGCCGATGCCGTCGTGAAGGTATTCGGGGAGCAATACCTGCGTGCACCGAATAGTGATGACACAGGCAGGCTACTGGAAGAAGCCGAGCGCCAAGGGTTCCCAGGTATGCTTGGTAGCCTTGACTGTATGCATTGGAAGTGGAAGAATTGCCCAACAGCATACCATGGCACATACTGGGTCATGTCTCCAAATTTCCACACTCATCCTAGAAGCTGTTGCTAGTTTTGACGGATGGATATGGCATTCATTTTTTGGAGTGCCCGGTTCAAACAACGACATCAATGTCCTCCACAGGTCCCCCTTATTCGATAGGTTGGCGAGGGGGGATGCACCTGCAGTGACTTACATTGTAAATGGCCGCCAATATTCTATGGGTTATTACTTAGCGGACGGTATATATCCGGAGTGGGCTACTATTGTGAAGAACATCCCGCTGCCACTCACACGGAAGGCCGAGCTATACTCTGCCGCCCACTCAGCGTGCCGCAAAGACGTTGAGCGTGCCTTTGGGCAACTGCAGGGGCGGTTCCATATAATTCGTGAGCCCGCGCGGCTTTGGGATGAGAGGATTGGAGGTGATCAGAGCGTCGTCATTGATGACGGAGTGGAAATCGACCAAGACGATGCCGGCAACGCGTATCACGAAGATCGCCATTGTCGATCGAGAGAGAAGATCGGCACCAGGATTATCAAGGTGCAAGCTAGATGCATGTTGATCGCACCGATTTTCTATCTTATTTACTATTCATAGGATTTTTACATTGCATGCTAATTTTATTTTTATTTTGAATGTTTAATTTTAGTTATTGCCAATGACGTGTTAATCATCTATTAGCACGTGATACCTTTCTATTGATAGCTAGCGTAATTATATCTTATTATTGCCACCCTTGATTTGTACTCATGCTAGATGCTTAATTGCTTCGATGGAAAATCTAGATGATTCATATGATGGGAAATCATTTAAAATCCTGGTAGAGTGAATCTACCATTTATCTGGTGATTTTGGTTAGACTTAATTGAACTAAAATTAACGTGGCGTGAGTAGATCAAGGTGGTGGTATGTTCGGTGGAGAATGGTTTGTGGTGTGCCACCTCGGCCGACCTAAAGACCGAACGTTGTGGATGGACTGACCGGGCAAAACAGTACAGCCATAGGTGTTAATAATGGTAATACCTTAGTTGTTACCTTGAAAAATCTAGAATTGGTTTGTCATGACGGATTGCCATCAAACACATACTTTATTAATAAAGAAAATAACTTATGCCGGCAACGCAAAATTACGGATTTACGGATTTTACTAAGATGGGTTCACAATGACCGTTGGAATACAGTGTTATTCCATAATGATGGAATCGGACTCCTTACTTTGCTAAGGATTGTTATCCTATGAATCTATGAACTGAACTTATACAGTACGACCTCAGAACTTGTCTATGGAGACAAGCTAGCTAAATCGCCTAGGAAGCTCTCAGAAGCTGTTACGAATGAATTACGAGGCACCGACGAATGGGAACTTGGGCCACATATTGTAGCCCCAAAGATCCAATCATTCGGACGGTTACCTCGCTGAATTTATTATTTGGGGCAGCGAGGTGGCCAAAGACGATCCGCGCGTGCTCGAGGAATTATGTTAAACAGTTTCGATATATTTCTTGGAGTAATCGCCTTAGTGCAATCTGAGCTGGCCTCATATAAAAATACGTTGGCGAGTATACGTACAAAGCGATCGAGGTGAAGTGTACGCACTCTCTGAGTATTATGTAAACTATCATGATAGTGAGCTCTCGTTTATGAGCACACTTGGTGACTATTCATATGATAGCTATATACACTTCTCATCTCCTTTTCAAAATGCCCACGAAGAGGAATGTTTTCCAAAGAAAAAGGAAGATGATCTCATGGAAGAAGATATTCTGGAAGGAAAAGATTCTGCTACTTGAAAGGACCGAGTAGGCCTAGAGGGGGGGTGAATAGGCAATTTTAATTTTTTTTCGTTTTAGTTGATCTTTAGTCAATGTTAAGAGTGACCCAAGCTAGCTAACCAAAAGAGCACACTAACAAGGCAAATGGACTAAATGATCAACACAATAGCATGCGGAAGCAATTGAATACAAGATAGAACAAGTGCGGAATGTAAATGCCGAAGGTAAATGAGACAAGGGACAAGGTGATTTTTTCCCGTGGTTTGGAGCCCGGCTCCTACTCCACGTTAAGGCAAACTCTTGCGCACAAGAGCCGGCTCCCACTCGAGCCTATGCCTTACTTCCACTAGTGGTCGCCGTTTGCTGCTCCGGCGAGGTCGACGCTGAAACCTCTCACAACGACTTGAGGGCTCCCACAATCCGCCAAGGCGAGCTCCTCAAGCCCACGCCACCGATCGCTCCACGCAAGTAACAAGAAGCGAACCCTCGATCACGCTAGATCAAGAGTTCCCAAATGAGCACACCGATCGGGGGAAGGAATCCGCACCAAGAGGGGGAAGATGAAGCTCTCAAAGAGCCTAGAACCAAGTGTAAATGCTCTCAACTACTCAGGGTGCCAAAACCTTAATGAGCTAACTCCCCACCACCTATTTATACCCTTCCTCGCAAAAAACTAGCCGTTACAGGCTCACCGGACCCAGTCCGGTGAAGTTCAAACCAGCAACGCATAGGCCAGTCCAGACTCAGTCTAGCCAGCCCAGACGCACCTAAAACTAGGGATTTCGTGGTGCACCGGACCTAGTCTGGTTAGCACCGGACCCAGTCTGGTGCCCCACACAAATCCACTCTAAGGAACGTAGCCGGACCCAGTCCGCTCAAAAAGCGAGGCAGTCCGTGAGAGAGCTCCGCGATCCGCCCCACCGGACCGGTCCGGTCCCGCCAGAACTTCGATCTGGTGGAATCAAAAGCTGCGCCCCAAAGGCACACAGCGACTCCTCCTCTGGCGCCGGTGCCTCTTCCTCCTCCTCCTCCTCGTCGTCCTCGTTCGGCAGCGCGACTCCTCCTCCTCTCCCTTCAAGGCCTCCGCAGCCTCCTCTGCCGTGGCCACCGCCCTCTGAGCCGCGGCCAGCAAGGTGGAGGACGCGGCTGCCATCTCCTTCGTGGCGGCCTCCGCCTCCTCCAAGGCAGCCACCGCCGCCTGCCAAAGGTCCTCCTTCTTCGCCGGTGACGATAGCGGGCACGGCGGCAGAGAGGGGGAGGGCGCCTCAGTGCCCAGGTGCTTCGCGGGACGATGTGCCATTCTAGCTTTTGGAGGAAGGAGTGGGGAGCGGTGGGATTGAGAAGGAAGGAGCAGCTAGCAGCGGTGGTGGAGTGGCGATGGTGGAGCATTTTGTAGCAGTTGGGGGAATGGGGAAGCGGAACGGTTTGCGCACATCATGAGGGAGCGCTCGGCTCCCGGCGGTGATCGAGATGCAGTCGTGAGTCAGTAACAAGCGAGGCCCACAACAGTAGTGCCCACATGTCAGTGAATAGATGGGGTGGTCAACGTGGGGAGAAGAGTCAATAGGGAGGAGCTGCAGTACCGGTTGGGAATATGGATCGGTAGTGGAAGTCACCTGTTCATCAGCTGCCGGGGGAGTGGCATGGCACGCCGCCGATTAGACGTGGCCTATGCGCGCCTTAATTGCGCGGCGGAGGGCGGCGCGTCAGGCGGCCAACGACCCCTCTTCTACTCCAATGTTCCGATGCATATTGTCCTTCTCACGCCGCACGATATGAACCAAGCATATATGGATAACATAATACTATCCGAGTACACAAAACCATGGATAAAGATTTAAATTTCAATTCAAGATTTCAGACCATAACATTTACATCCATTTAGTTGCATTGCATTACACAAAAGATATTTAACACTATCATATGTACACAAAAGATTTAAAAAATTTAACCTAAACTACACTCACGGGTGCATGACGACGTGGCAGCCCTTGCTACTCACTGCCAACTACGGCAATGGCTACCACCCCTGCGCCGGACTCCTCCGCACCACCCTGATAATCAGGCCAGACGCCCACCGCGGCGTCCGCCGCACCGCCCTCCCCCCGCTGCGTCCGCCGCATCGACAAAATAATTGTCGTCGCTGGAGCCATCCTCAGGATTCCCTGGGAGCTCGAAGTCCCCCAATGGCGGGAACACCGGCTCGCCGTGCCACCTTATCCACATGGCGATGGGAGGCGGCGGCGGAGGAGGAGGCGACGGTGGCGGCAGCGGTATGTTCCAGACAGGGTTGCATTCCTCCTCGACGTCGGCGCCATCCTCATTGCTAACGGTGGTGATCACCGACTCGGAGTCGGAATCACCGTCGTCCATTGCCGTGGATAAGATCTATCGAAGTGGTGATGGAATGCAAAGAAGCAGAGAGAGTGTGCAGTCTTATCAAGCCCCCCTCTCACTATCTGTCTGCATGTTGGTTAAGCCTCCCACTGACATGTGGGCCTAGGCTGTGCGGGGCCCACATGTAAGGGATGGAGGGCACAACTTTCCTAACTGCACTGTGTCCCTCTGTTTCGCGCTCATTCCCGGAGCAATTGCATTAAATGAGGCGTCGTGTCCTCTGACCAACCATTACCGACACGTGTTCTGACTCGCGATGGAGCCTTAAAAAAATATGGCAAGCGCGAGCGAGGGCTCGAACCCGCGCGGAGACGCGGGGAGTCAACGCGCCCAGCGCTGCTAGCCATGGGAGAGGATAGTCATTATTCACTGTTCTTGGTCTATCTCTTTGTCAAGTGGAGCCCACCTACGATGACCCGAGGACTGGCAAGTGGGGTCCACCTCGCAACCCAGCGTGTGAGGAGAGTGGATAAAAGAATTGTGTGCCCTATACGATCGCTGGTACTAATTGACCTACTGGCTTACAATTTTTGATCTCATAGTCGTTCCCCTAGGCGACCAGGGCTAGAACCCTCGGGATCGAGTTTTTTTAGCGTGTGAAGAGAATGGATAAAAGAATTGTTTGCCTTATAAGATCGATGATACTAATTGACCTACTGGCTTTACAGCGCTTGATCCCGTGTGCGTTCCCCTAGGCGACCCAGTGTTCGAACCCGCTGCATCGCAGTTTTTTTTATTAATTATTTGTCACCGGGACGGTAGTGTGGGCCAAACCCTGCCCAAACACTACGGGTTGGATTATAACAAACCGGCTGTGGATCCAAAACTATACTCCAGGTTGGTAGTATCAGGACACGTTCGTGAGTCAGACCGGTACTAGATGGCCCCCCTGGGGCCTAGCCCTCGCATTGGATTGCCTCCGAGCCATTGAACCGGGAGTGCTCATAGCATTACAACGGGTTCGGTTGCAATCAGGACTCTAATGGACCGGTGTCTATGGCCATTTCTGTAGTAGTAATCATCGGTGGCGGAGGACGGCCGAAAAATAAGGTATGGCGCAGGGCTGCGGGACTAGGTGACGGCGTGGCGCAGGGCGCGGGCTGAACGACGGCGGCGCCATAGCGGCCGATGGGAGCAAGGTTGGCTTCTTGCATAATGCTATTTGTTGTTCCACTATCCAAAATGCATATTTCCTCCATTTGGGCGCTACACAAATATATAGTTGCAATCAGGTAATGGCACATTCATTCATGCACAGATTCATAATAAAACTTCAAATGCAACATACTGAAATTAAGGTTACGCAAGACTAATCACGAGAATTAAAATGCGCTCTCATAGAGCTTACAATGCAATGTTCATGCAAGGAACTTAATTAATGTCGCTAAGCAACCACTCTAAGGTGATCGCAGCGGTCTTTGCTAGTGCACTAGATAGACTCTGCGAATATAGTGTCCACGTTCTTGATAATATCTGTGTCATCGAAGCTTTCAAGGTTCTTTGCATTTAGGGAATAGGGCTGACGGGGCGATGGCGAGTGGTTGTGTTCTCTTCATACAGGAGATCATCATTAGCATAGAGATCTTCGCGATTGCCAATATGAAGCTCTGCCAGATGCGCTTCGATTGGTGCCTTTCCTGCCCTCTTCTTTACCTGATATGCCGCGACTACTTCTTTAGATTCATGGCAAATCCTCGACCAATGGCCCCGTAGGCCACAGTGATAGCACGTTTGGTCCTGCTGGCCATATGGCTTACGCGGTGCCCTACCTCCGCCCTGGTTATCGGATTTTTCATTATGTGCTGCTTTCTTAGCATTCTTTTCCTTCTTGCCCTTCTTCTTATTGGGCTTCTTCACCTTGTAGCTATTGGCATTTATTTTAGTGCCAGCAGGCTTACTTGGTGCTTGCGAGATGAAATTCTTTAGAAGAACCTCATCATGGGATTCATTCACCTGCATCATGTCAATCAGTTGACTATATTCAGCATAGTTATCCTGGCGATAGCTGTGGGAGAGCTGAATTGCATTGGGATGGAATGTAGAAAGGGTTTCTCAATCTTCTCCTCTTCAGTGATCTCCTTGCCACAGAGGGTGAGATTGGTACAAATCCGGTGCAAGGCGGAGTTGTACTCAGCAACAACAGTTTTATAATCTGCAACCCTTAGGCGATTCCAATCGTGCTGAGCTTGTGGCAGGATAGTATACTTGAGTCTTTCGAACCGCCTTTCCAGTGCAGTCCAAAGCTCAGGTGGACTAATCACATCCATGTACTCATTCTTCAGAGTAGTGGGCTGGTGATGCCTTAGGAAGTGCAGTGCTTGAAAGTTCTGGTCCTCGGTAGGATATCCGGGGCCAATGCCGATGGCACACCGGAGCTGTTTGCTACCGAGGACAATTTTCACGTCTGATTTCTAGGTCAAGTAGTTACATTTGTTAGGTTTCAGTTCCTCAAATTCCCGGCTAACAATGCCAGTCATCTGCAAGATAACCCCAAGTTTCATAAGATTACTTGAGGTAATCCAATATAGAGTGGTGCATGACATATTTATTCTCGTGATTTTTCAGTATGATGCCATTACGAGATGCGAACTAAATAATAATAATTATAACAGGAAATTCATGCAGTAATTTCCAAGATATAATTAACAACAGAAAATAAGACAATTCATGCCAAAAAAAAAGGGTGCTAAAATAAAATTCCCGATATGCAAAAGTGCTAAAAATTTAATTTTTAGCCAAAACTGCAAGTTTTAGGGGGGTTTCTGCAATTTTCGCAAGTTTCAGATAATTTCAGGGAACTCGTATGAAAACCATCCAGCCTTGTGTGCCTCCACGGTTTCGGCAGGCTGAAGGTAACTCGGTCCGGCGATCGGGCCTCAGCGGTGCCAGGTGAGGGCAGTGACGGGCCGCAGAGCAGCGCGCGTGGAGCCGGAGCCGGAGCAGGCAGAGCTAGCAGGGCGCCATCACGCATGCATGCATCGATGAATGTGCAGCTGGTTTCGGCCGTCAGTTGAAGTCCGGTCTCGTATAATCGCATTGTGATATGATTGTGCAGCGATCATATTCAATTAAGTTAGTTATGCATGCTTGATTAATTGCTTGCGACAGTATGCGTCATTGCGACAGTATGCCGGGCCAGCATGGCGGCAGGCCGGAGCAGCACCAGGAACACGACGTGGACAATCGTGAGCGTATACGCGGACGTCGGCTTCGACGTATACCTGGAACGTGTGCAACACAGAGTGCCAATTGCCTTTGTGTTGGTGCCTCCACTCTCGGCTCTCGCCACCACCAACCTGAATATAAATCAATAATTCTGCGCGAGTATGACATGCATGTGATGTGCTGCCGGCCGTCATGGCGAGAGGCCCCGCCGGCTAGAGACCAGCAGCATGCATGGACGTACGCACAGCTAGCTAGCTAGCTTGCCTCTTGGGATTTCTCCCTTTGATTTCATCCGTCATAAGCGTACAAGATCAGCTCGAGGCGGACGTCGCGGACCGGTGGAGGCAGCGGCTACGGGGCCGACCGGCAAGTGTTGGACAGAGAGGTTAGTGTGATCGAGAAGGGCAATGGCGACCGTGGCTCTGGCTCCGGCGCTGCTGCTGTCGTTGGCGACCTGCTGCAAAATTGGCTTGCAGGGTAGTACAAGTATGCGGGGAATACTGGTGCCCACAGTGGTTCTCGATGGAGACAGGCAGGCTCGTCTCTAGGCTGCTCGATCCCAAACCGGCCACCCGCATCACCGTGGCGGAGCTCGTCGAGACGCCGTGGTGCCAGAACACGTCCACTGCCAGGCCCCTAAGACTCGAGCCAGCAATCGATACGGCGTGCGGGCCGGGCGGCGTGGTGACGTGGCCAAACCGATCTACTAGATCGGATTTGGCGAAAATTTTTCTAAAATTCACACGAACAGTTTCCAAACTACTAGTCAATTTGATGCAATTCGTAGAATCATGCGAATCAATTTCGATCTACTAAAATTCATGCAAGAATTTCTGATCTACTATTTAATTTCACGTGCAATTCATCAATTCACGCCAATTCGTACCTTCATTTGATCTTGAGCGAAATTCCGTAGACTGTCGCATAGGACAGCAGTCGCGTAGGACTGTTTTCGGCTATCCGAGTGAAAGCCGGCGTGAGGATGGCTCGATGCAGATCGTTAAATCGCCTTCTCCTCGCGGATCGTTCTTTAGGAGCGAGCGTGCTGATAACGTGTTGCGAAACCTCTCGACCGGGTGTAGTCCGAGGACAGCCCTAGTTTCGTTGCAACGCACAGGCAAGGCAATGTACTAGTGCAGAATCATATCCGGGGATGCAAAAGGGCCGGCCCTAGGGTACTCTTTGGCTCTCTCTAATTCATTTGTTTGTATAAGAAATTCAGAAAGTGGAGTAGAAATTTAGTTTTTAGTGTATTTCTGTTGAACTAGAGTGACCCAAGGGCCAGGGCTAATCATATCCCTGACCTGAGTTTGCCTTGGAAACTATTAGCTGGGCATTCAAAGTTCCCAAAAAATCACAGCCACAAAAATTCCGAATTTAAAACGGCATACGAACATAACAGTTGGCAATCCTTGTGGATTTTGTTTTCAGAATCAACCCAAAAAATACTGAATTTTTATTTTAAATATATTTTAATTTATTCGAAATTCCATAAGTAATTGTCCGAAGTGCAATTTTGCACTTTTGGTCCCCTATCGCCCGGGCTATGGGCGATCGCCCATTTATGGAGCGACCGGACCACGCCGTCAACACGCTTTAACAGTCGTTCCGACCGCTACTTGAAAAGTGTGCCCATATCGCCCGTCTTGTGGGCGTCGCCCATTATGGGCGGCCGGACCCGACTGGCGCTTCAACGGTCGTCCCGACCGTTACTCGGAATGTGTGCCCATATCGCCCGGGCCAGGGGCGATCGCCCTACGTGGTGGCTATCGCCCGATGTAGGGGCGATTGGTGGGCTTTATCTGTCATCACTGTGCCTGGCCTCCTCATGTAGTCATTTGCTCTGACCGAAGGAGGAGAGCGAGGAGGAGGAGAGCGGGAGAGGAGAAGAAGAAGAGAAAAAGAGAAGAGAGGAGAGGAAAAAGAGAAGGAAAAGAGAAAAAATATTTTGATTGGAGAGGAAAGTAGGTTGAGTCGGCATTTCTCAGAGGTAAGTTTTTTAAATTTTTTATGCAAATATTATACTAGACAGTATTAGAAATATATTGTGGTAGTTTTGTTTAGTAGCAAAAATGAATTAATACAATGAAACATGGTAGGATAGCTATATGTTGTGCGGGTATAGTTGTGAAAAATTGGACGTAGTAATTATAGGGTTTGGATATGTAGTTTTTAGGGTTTTTTAAAAATTAATAATATATATAGTGGTAATGTCGTAAGAAAAAAATTGTAGTAGTTCAATTATTTGTTTATAGGAGTAACTTTCAGTGGGATCGCCATATGTTACATATATTGTTTTTTAGAGTAATATGTAAAAAACATAGTAGGCTAGCCACATATGTCAGGCACCGTTATAAATTAGTGGAGTTTTAAAAAGATAGAGAACTGATCAATTTCTCGGTCCGACGTTGTAGGCAGCATGTCAGACAAAATGTACTTTCAAATATTTTATGGAGACGGGGAGATAGAACAGGGGGCGGATGGAGTGGATTTCTCAGCATTTTCAAGAGTCATACGGGGCATATCCAGGCCGAGCGATAGGACATAAAGGGCTTTGGTGGAGTGGTTGTTTCGGATGTTCAGTTTGGATTCGCAGACTGTGCGGCTGCGGGTTAGAGCAGTAGTAAGCCGTGCGCAGGACAATTTTTATGGGGAGTTGATTCCTATTAACGCGACATCAACATGGAGGAGTTATGTTAGGTTTGCTTAGTAGGCGGGCCGGCCGCGATGTTGCTCGTCTGATGGTACTGGTAGCTCCACCGTGTCGAAGTTCGTGATGTCGGGATAGACGATCTGAGAGGAGATGGAGAGAAATATGGAAGAATGTGATGATGAAGGTGGCGAGGAGCAGGAGAGGGGGACATGAAATTGGGGGTGATGAGGGGATCAAGGGGTGAGGAGATAGTTGCGGAGGCACGGGGTGTGCCAACGAGGGGAGGAGGTGGAGGGCATAGTTGACATGATGGAGGAGGAGGACCGTGCGGATGAGGAAGTTCACGATCACGAGAACACTTTCGGATGATGAAGACAACACTCTGAGGTGCTGTCCTGCGGCGTGGTCAAATTTCAATTTCGAAGACCTAACAATGAATGAAGGCAGAAGCGATGCATAGGAGTATCATAAGAACGAGGTCACACAGGGGACCATATATAAGGACAAGGAGGCTGTGATGGATGCGGTGAAGTACTGGGCAATGTCATTGCGATGGCAATTCAACGTAGTGAAGTCCAGCAAAAAGGAGTACGACGTGAAGTGTGTAGTTGATTCGTGCCATGGCGGTGCATGCATACAAGGGAAGTAGAAGGACTATTGAAAATGCTCCATAGTGATGGAGCATAAGCGTAATGGAGGAAGCGGAGCGAACCTGCGCAATCTGTCGTCCACTTGGGTGGCAAATGTGTTTCTGGTCGATAGTCGACAATCCGCTTTTGTTGCTAGATCTATTATCACAGCGATGAGAGAGGTTTCAAGATATAAGATTAGCTACGGTTGTGCATGGAGAGCAAAGCGGACCGCTTCTGATTCGGTTTAGCACGTCTGAGGCTTCCTATGAGAACATTATACACTTGCTCGGGCAATAGCACATAGGAATCGATACATTCATCGACCTTGCGGAGTACCCCGCGCGTATCACGGTGTGTTAGGCGGTAAGTGGGTGATCGTGGGCATTCTTCGCCCTCGGCGCATGCATTAAAGCATTTCGACCTTGTCACCGGTGATTTGCATGGGCGGCACTTTCTCACAGGAAATAAAGGGCGATTCTAACAGAATCGCGGTGGGCCTTGAACAACCGAGTTCTACTAGGTTGCATTCGCCTTCGTGGAGAAAACACGAGCGGTAGTCTTGGTTCCTTGAGAGAGTCAAGCTGGCAGTTGTTTAGGATCGGCCTGACGTGTGTGTCATCCATGACCGACATGCAGGGTTGCTAAGGGCACTCGTGGACATGCAAGAAGGGTTGGACATAGTGGGAGCAGCGAAGTGGCCAGACCTGAACAGCAGGTGGTGCATGAGGCACATGGGTGCCAACTTTTTTCGTCATTTCAAGAACAAAGAGCTAATGAACATGTTCAAGCGACTGTGCAAACAGAACCAGCGGAGGAAGTTCGACTCACTGTGGAGGAGATTGGATGAACTAACCAAGAAGCAATCAATGAATCCGATGGATACAGCAAGTTCATCAAGGAACCCAATGGTTCACCACGAGGAAGGAGATGACCCCACAACCTTGTGTGCGCTCTCGACGGATGCACCAAACATTCGGCGTAGACTGGGGACAGGCATCAGGAGTTTCACGGACTGGATACAGCACGAGCCGTTGGAGAAATGGTCTCTTCTGCATGATGAGGGCGGTTCCCGTTATGGAGTCATGACTACGAACCTTGCAGAGGTGTACAACTGGGTAATGAAAGGCACGAGATGCCTTCCATTGGTGGGTATAGTAGAAGGTGTGTTGCTCGGTACGCAGAGATATTTCATTGAGCGATATAAGAAGTTTGCTGCATGTATGTCGGACAATCGACTGTTATACTCAAAGGTTGTATCTACGTACATGGCTGACAAAACACGCAAGGCGAAGAGACATCGCGTGATACCGGAGAATGGCGTGGAACGGAGATACCACGTCCACTGCAGTGACCGCGGTCGGAGAGGCGGCCACCGGGAGAGGACATCCTATTTGTGCATACTCCGAGGGGGTGACTGCGAGTGCTCCTGCCAGAAGCCACGGTTGTTGCACTTGCCGTGCTCTCATGTGATTGCCGCAGCCGCCGAGACACACCAATCATGCCGCCCATACATCTCTCACTACTACTACAAGGAAAGTGTTATGAACACATGGCATCACGAGGTATACGGGTACCGAGTGGATGGATCTTTCACGGAAGCCCCCTCTCCGGGGCATCGATGGGTACCGGACATTGCAATGTTGAAGCAGAAGGCCGGTCGTCAGAGGACGCGGCGAATTCGGAACGATATGGACGAGTCGGAATCGCGTCGGCGGACTCCGGTTTCAGCGCGGCCATCTACATCTCGTCGAGGCACAGACTAAGTCCGCGAACTTCTGTTTGTATCATGTATTTCATTACGTCGATGCTGATGTAATTTTAATTTTCCTATGTACCTGGCAAAAGTGGATAATGTAATTGTAATTCTTGTAATTGTAATTGTTGTATGTCCAAGTTTATTGTTGTCCCCGTTATGTAATTTTTGATATTAAGTGCACGATCGATATAATTGAAATACAATTTAAAGAATGTAATATAAAGGAAAAATAGGATGTAAAATGAAATTAAAGAATTAAAATACAATTTAAAAAAGTAAATTACGGTTCGGTACATTGCTCCCGTGTGCTTCCAGCTTGGCCATTTTTCGCATCCGTCAAATAGGCCGGAGTGGTCAAATATTTTTGTTTATTTCGAAGTTTAAAAAAATGGAAGAAATAATATGTTAGTATAAAAAAATATGTATATTTTTTTGAAAGCGTTGGAAGCATTTGTTCACATCACAGCATCGGCGTCGGAGCCGGAGAAGTTTTAACCATTTCAGCGTCCGGACACATCGACTGCAGCAGGATCCATTAATAATTTCGCCGCACTGCTGACCAATAGTACCTCTTTTCAGCGTCCGGTCACATTAACTGCAGCAGCATCTATCAATAATCACTGGCACTGCTGACCAACAGTACCGCTTTTCAGCGTCCGGTCACATCCAACTGCAGTAGCATCCATCAATAATTTTGCCGCACTGATGACCAACAGTACCGCTTTTCAGCGTCCGGTCACATCAACTGCATCAGCAGCACTCGGGAGGGATGCGTACGCTTCCATGAACTCCATCCATGCACCGAACAAATTTCGCTATAAAAACCCTCCTGCCTTCGGGTCCTCTGCGCTGCAACTTCCCTCTGAAAGTCGCATATTGCTCCGGCGCATACACTCCACAAATCTCCTTATAACAAGCAATGGCAGCCTCCGGCTCTGAAACGCCTCCGCGGAGCAAGTTTAACACCACCGTGCCAGAAGGGGTCAATGTTCCAATGTGCTTCTGCGGTGACCTGTGCAAGTTTGTTCAATCCGACGAAGGTTTCTCATATACTTGTAGAAGGAGGTTCTTCATGTGTGCGAACTACGAGTACGATCCACCCAAGATTGCCTTTGGCGAGCGTCCAAAGGTACTTGCTCACCGTAACCTGCATAATTATATCTACCTACATGGCACATGTGACCTGTACTAACTTATGTTGAACAAATAGTCTCCCCACCTCTCTGCGATTTACGGCGTTGGCTAGACACGAGCAATCGAGAAAGACAAGAAACACATCGGCGTGAGGTCCGTTGGAAGAGCGATGGTTCGGCGGCGCCGATATGAGGAGGAGCAAGAGGAGAAAGCATAGCGTTAGCAAGAGAGTACCGCAGTGACAAGAGGACGCCGAACGTCGCCGCCGAGGCACGAGAGGTGACGAGGAGAGAAAGCGAGAGAGGCACGTTAGCAAAGGAGGCCGGACTGACGCTACCGATGAAAATATCCCGTTGTACTCGATAGGAACTTCCTTGTAATCGACAATAAAAATTTCTTGAGAGCACTCTACCTTCAACGCTATATTTGCTGCCATACGAGGAATGCTTTGTGACAAGACGAACATTTTTCCTTTTTAAATCTAATAATAGAAAAGATAAAAATTAAAACTGTCGCCTCCTTTCTTAGAAAATAACAAAATTTTTCCATGTGGTCGGCCGTCATCACCGTGGAAAAGATCGGGACTTGGGACAGTGGTGCGGTGGAGCCCTTCCATATGCCACACTTTTTATGACCTACATTTTCAAACGATCCCAGGACCCCATTAATTTAATTTAATTTTATGACACATTACTGATTTTATTATGAAATAAAAAATTCCTTATTTTGTACAAATGGCAAAAAAGAATGGAGAATCCCGCCCGACAGGCGAGCATATTATAAATATCGCCCAACGGCAGGGCAAATTTTAGCAAAGCTTGCCTTTCAGTCAGGCGGGTTTTGGGTGCGCCGGTGCAAGAATATAAAATAAAGCTCGCTCGACGGGAGGCATTTGTTTAGACCAAAAAATGATAATATATATATATACTTTTATATGTAATATATATCATATAGGCATTTGCTTAGGGAAAAAAAAATTATTTCCGTACCTATCGCCCATGTTCAGGGCAATCGCCCCATATTAGGGCGATAGGTTCTCCTCTGACGGCGAGGATGCCGGGGACGGCCCAGAGCGGCGTCAGCGGCGATTGACGGAGGGCGGCTCCAATCGCCCAACTTCCGGGCGATCGCCCCATTCGCGGACGACGGGGCCCTACTTTTGTAATTTTTCAATTCCGACGAGTACTTTTGGAATAACGAATAAAAATAAATATTTTTTAAATGAATCCTCAAAAAATACTAGCCCAAGCCCAAGCCCAAGGCGCTGTCCTCTCCCCTCCTCGCTGGAATTCTAAGGAGCAAGGCCCACGGCCCACTGGCCTCTATATATTACTATATACACCGACCCACAAGGACACGCGGACACACCGCAAACCCTAACCATCTAGGGCGGCGGCGGCTGTGGTCGGGCGACCGGCGGCGGGGTCGAGCGAAGGGAGCGGCAGACGGGAGGGCTCCGTGGGTCGACGCCATGGCTGAAGGCGGCAACAACCAGTGAGTTCGATTCCCCCCTGGATTAGCGTCAAATCGATGTGGTAGGACGGATTGATAGTTGTGCAATTGCTTCGTGGTCGTGTGACGCCATGGGATTGTTTTAGGTTTTAGCATGATGGAACCATCTGGGCATGGATTCTTCCTTCGATTCTTTAGAGAAACTAACCTATTCTCGTTCCTTGGCGGTGCAGATAAGATAAACCCTGGGGCTTCTGTGGATTGGGAGCATCAGATTTAACAAGAGATCTAAGCATCTTACAAGGAAGAAGAGGAGAGCATGGCGATGGCGAACCAGCTACCTGAAGATCTGCTCGCCAACATCCTCCAGCGTCTTGCACCGCGCTGCCTCGCTACATCCCGCTGTGTCTGCAAGCCCTGGCGCACAATCATTGACGCCCACCGCCTTCTGCGTGCAGACCTCCTCCCGCTCACTCTGGCTGGCATCTTCATCAACTTCCATGATCTAGTCTCGTCGGAATTCTTCTCCCGCCCCACACCAAGCTCAACATTATCTACCGGCATGGACTATTCTCCATTTAGATGGAGATTTGAAAACCACTGCAATGGGCTCTTGCTTTACCGAGAGATGGAGATTTATGTGGTTAACCCAGCCACACGACAGTGGGTCCAGCTGCCCACATGCCCAACCCCACGTATGGGTACAAAATACTTTGTTGACAAGTGCTACCTAGTCTTTGACCCCACATCTTCTCCGCACTATGAGGTTTTTGTAATTCCTCATGTTCGCGTGTGCTCGTTCAGCTCAGATTATCAACTAGACCCTGCGATTGAGGGATTAGAGTGGCCACCATCGCCATTCATACTGCAAGTGTTCTCGTCAAGGACAAAGGAATGGGAGGAAAAGTCGTTTGTTCGTGAAGGGGATGCCATGGGGACCGTGGCTGACATGAAACTGGATATAGGGTCAGATGTCCCTCACCGCGCTGTCTACTGGCGGGGAGCTCTTTATGTCCATTGTGAAAACAACTTTGTTATGAGGTAGTTACCGACTCCATAAGTATTATCATTTAGTTTGTGTGTTTGTGTACCTCTCTGTTCATGAAAAGACTTTGCAATGCTACTGATTATTAATTTTTCTCAGTTATGGTGATTCTTGCAGAATATCACTGTCAGATGGCAAGTACAAAGTAATTAAACCACCAGAAGATATTGAACAGCCAAACCATCGAAATCTAAATCTTTACCTGGGAAAATCAAAGAAGGGGGTGTACTGTGCGGTGGATGACCTTTGTTCGATTTATATTCTAGATGAATTGGATGGTAAAATGGAGTGGGTGTATTGGGGGGGTACTGGCATGGGCTGCAAAGAAACAGATGCACCCGGACCTTGGACCTTACTAGATATTAACTACCATGAAGCAGATGATGAGTATGATGATGATGATGACGATGACGATGAGGTAATAGTGCAACAAAAATTTGAATGGGACTCTGACAATGATGATTTTGTTGACACCAAAAGTCGGGACAGGTACATTGATGACACTCATTTTACTTTCCTTGGATTTCATCCCTACAAAGAGATTGTCTTCTTTACTCAAACATTGAGACGAGGATTTGCCTACCACAAAAATAGCGGAAAGGTTCAAGACTTGGGCAAAATCTGGCCAAAACATTATCGAAGCGCAACTTACCATCCATTTATTGAAGGGTCTTTTCCATACACACCATGGATGGGAGAGTTTCCAGAAGACAATTAAGAAGTTTATCTTGAAGATTATAATGTAACATGCTTTGAGGCATTGGTGCTCAGGTCAAGCCAAGCGCCCAAGAAGTTCCTTATTCAGAGCAAATACCAGTGAGGTTCTCAACTTCTTCGTCGAGTCTTTCAAAATCGTCAGATGGAACAGATTGCAGAACATCAACCTGGTCAGTTACTACCGTTGTCACTGTATCCTTGCAGCTTGCTTGTAAGATTGGAAGCAAGAAATCAATTATGTTCATTATCATAGTACAAGAAAGTACCATATCTGTTGATTCATATGTGAGTTATGTAATAGCAAAAAAAAAAAAAGCAACTGAAACAAGATGCAATGTATATGCGTGTATCTGCTGGTTTATTAAGGTAAAGCCATAAAAGCTACTCATGCAGTGAGATTCTGCTGATTATGTCTTAGAAGATTTGTTGGGTACCTAGCCCTAGCTAATAAGATGATACATGTGGGTTTCGCCTTCATCACAAAAAATGCTAACATTTGCCCCCACAGCATCATGTACTGCTACTGCACATGTTCTAGTGCGAGCGAGCTTACCTTTCATCAATCAATAATATAACCACTTGTGTTTCGGCGTGCATTAGTCTTTTTCCCTTCCCGTTTGAACTTTTTGATTGGGGGTTGTTTGATTGTTTCTTTCTTCCGTTGGCGTCCTGCATGCACCTCTTGTCTGTATGCAGATTAACTTTTTCCCTTCCCATATGAACTTTTTTTGGGGGCTGGGGTTGTGTTTGATTGTTTCTTTCTTCTGATGGCGTCCTGCATGCACCTCTTGTCTGTAGGATGCAGATTAACTTTTTCCCTTCCCGTATGAACTTTTTTTTGGACCAAGACCAACTAGGTGCGGCCTTTTAGGAAGCCACCACCCAAGTGGATATGTGGCATCTTGGCAAGGCACCCGTCGCAGCTGGCGCTTCTGAAGCGGTGACACAAAGGTCAAAAGGCCAATACTTATAGGAGTGATCCAAGGGTGATTTCAATTTCTCACGAGATATTGTGATACCCTAGAGCTCTTGGCTTATATAAGGAGGGAGGAGCACCCTCTCACATTTTTCTCACACTCTCTCATGACCTAGGCAGTCTCTCTACACACATGCCTTTGTAACACAACACATCAGGGCTCGGGTCGAGCGAGGTTTTTCTGGCTCGGGAGGCCTTCGCTTGTAATTCCCCCTTCCATGGAATTATAAGGCTAGGGTTGTTATCCTGGCGGTGGTAGGCCCAAACCAGGGTAAAAAAGTGTTGTGCTGTTCATTTGGAATTGTCGTGAGCTTCCTGGCCTATGAATGCCAATTTTCGGCGTGGGTAGGAGCCCGTTGATCCCCATTTCAACAAAGTAAGCTCGACATCTAGGAACTCTTGGTTCCTAACTGCCGACACTTCCCTAGTCTGGAAGCATAACATTCCTATCCCTTTTTCACATATATCTATTACAGAGCTCACTAAGCCTTTTTTATTCTTTGTGTTTAAGTTGGTTTGCATCAAACAATTTAATCATAATTTGGATTCATGAGATTGAGGGATGGACATTTTCTTTCTAAAGCAACGTAGATTGTTTTGTTTGGCGTTTAAAAACACAGTGCTTTAAACCCTTAGATCTGATATAGTGGATCTTATCACTTGCTCAACCTCTTATAAACTAGTGGACATTTGATCTAACATGCTTCCTCAAGTGTAACTCTATTTCTGCCTATGCATCTGCTGTCCTGTGCACCACACTGCTTCTACCCAATTGGTGTCAAAATCTTGTCTCCATTGACCACCATCGCCACCACCACAAAATTAGACTGTGTGCTTGTGAGAAGTACCCTTGCGTGACATGCTTCCGTCTTCTGCTGCGAGGCGAATGGCTCCGTGTCGTGACACAGACACTACCACGAATGGCCCCCCTAGGGAGGAGTGAGTTTGTTGGTTGAAGACCGCTGGTTGCGCCTAAGCACGAGGTCACCAACATGCAGTGCTCGTGACAACGTGTTTCTGCTCGCATACCGACGAAGTTCTTGTTGATACACTGCCGATCGACGCAATGCCTGTTCGTGGGCTATCTCTAGGATGTTGAGCTCATCCTGTCGTCGAAGCCCGTGGCTCGTATCGTTGAAATTGTCGACGCGAGGTGAGCCAAATGTGAGTTCAATAGGTAGGACCGCTTCTGCCCTGTATGTAAGGAAGAAGGGAGTTTGCCATGTTGATATATTTTCAGTAGTTCTTAATGCCCACAAGACAGATGGTAATGCATCTGGCCAAGTGCGGTCATGCTGCTTGAGTCTGTCGAAGACGCATTTCTTAATACCTTGGAGTATCTTTCCATTGGCTCATTCTATGGCACCATTACTCTGTGGATATGCCATAGAGGTGAAGGTGATCCGAGTGCCAATGAGCTCACAGTATTCCTGTAAACTGGGATCTATTATCAGAAATAAGCTTATTTGGAACCCCAAACCTAGTCACTACGCTATTCCTGAAGAATCTCTTCGCGGCCTGAGCTGTAACACTTGAAACAGGCCCAGCCTCGATCCACTTGGTGAATGTATCTATGGCCACAAATAGAAACTTGTACCCTCTAATAGGTCGCGGGAAGGGACCTAAGACGTCAATGCCCCATACAGTGAATGGCCATGTCAATGGTATGGTTTGCAAGGGCTGAGATAACTTATGTGACTCCTTAGCGTGAAACTGACATGGGTAGCACCTAGACATGAGCTGTTTAGCATCTTCGATGTCTGAAGGCCAATAGAATCCCATCCTAAAGGCTTTGTTAGTGAGGGAAATATGCAATGCATTCCCCAGCGTGCAGCTCAGCTAGGATCTTTTCCCTTGATCAGGGGAAATGCACTTCATAAGTACTCCATGGGCTCCTTTTCGATAAAGCTAGTCATTTCTAAAGACATACCTAGCTATCCTTCTTCTAAGACTAATCTTATCGGCATGATCCAATGGTACTTCCCCATTTTTTAGGAATTTGATGAAAGGGAGAGTCCAATTAGCATTCCCTAAGGTTGTTAAAACTGAGTCTATGCTAGTAGGAGTGATGGAGGGTGGAGTCAGCTTTTCTAAAAAGACACCAGACGGTGGTTCCAAATCTAATGAGGCTATCTGGGATAAGGACTCTGCTTTGATCCTTACCCTTTTCACTCCTAAGTCCTTGCAAATTCTCAAACCAGCAAGGAGAGCTTCATATTCCGCGGTATTGTTAGTAGTAGGAAAGTTGAGTTGAATGGCATATCTCAAGGATTCTACGTTCAGGCTTCTGATGTAAATCCTTGCACCCGATCACTCTGACCTCATCAAAGAAGAGAGAGTTCCCAACACTCGTGGATGTCCTTGACTATCGTTAGCCCACTCGACTAAGAAGTCCTGCGACTTCATGGCACAACCTTCAACTCTAATTGTCATAACTCTAATGCCCACTTATCTATTCTACCCCCAATCTCGGGATTGTGCAGGATAGGTTTCAATGGGTAAATAGTACTCCCTCTATCCCATAATATAGGCGTATTTTGACTTGAAAAAAAGTAAATTTTGACCAACAATTAGTTAGATTATATGCATCTTTAGTGGATGAAAGTAATATCAACATGTTGGCCTTTCAAATTTCTTTGAATACAATATAATATTATAGCAACCGACAATATATAATAAGAGAAACTAGCGGTTAAAGTTTGTCTCCGAAGACTTTTTCAAGTCAAAATACGCCCTATATTTTGGGATGGAGGGAGTAGGTACTACGATTAAGTGAGATTGAAAGTAATGCTTTAACTTACCAGACGCAATAAGTAAAGCATATAGAGTAATTTTTGGATTTCGGGGTACCTGATCATCGTAGCGCCGGTGACCCTAAAAGTGGCAGTGTTGTGGTGGTATAGGTGTAGGGTGGCCGGTCAAGATGGAACGTGAGTGGAGGAGGGACTCCCGGCTGGGGTGGTCAACTCGATGGGGCACTAAATCCACCTTCTGCACATATATGCATGGTTAGGATTTGTACCATAAAATATGCGTACGTACCAGCTGGGAGCATTATATATATTGTTCTACCCTCGATCGGTTTGAACACGAATTTCTCCTTTTTACCATTAATGTTAACATCAATGTTTGCATTTACGGTGCTCAGAAGAATGAGCGGCGTCTATCTGCATGTACGTCAAGCACTAGAAAATCTACTGGAACAATTATATTAATGAAATTACACCAGAATATCGATCATCCGCAATCCCAGCTGGATAGCTAGCGCACCGACTTATCCGCTAACTGTAAGCACAAAGCTGTAGGTGACAAGGTTGTATAATTCAATTTATCAGATACGTACCCCCTTTGGCATGACGCTAACACGTACTTGCCCCCAAATTGTCAAAGTGTTGCGTTCCAATTGAGCATGAAATAGTGGGGCACCCAGGATCATTCTTCTTCTCGATCGGGGAAAGTGTTCAGCATTCCTCGATCGGTTAGCTTAATCACCTCAGTGGATGGGATTGGGCGTTTATTGTTGAGGATGTCCTTCAAATACTTTGCATATGTGTAGGCACCTGCATAGCATCAAGAAATATATATATGGTACATTGACGTATAATTTACGTACGTATTACCTCAACAAATTAATTTCCCAAACTGCTCATCCACTATGGGCTTTCGCTGATGACGAGGGAATGGTAGGATGTACGTTGATGTCGCAAATTAAAATTCCTGGGAAACAATTAACCTTGCTTCGCAAACCTTCTCCCTGTGATAAACTTCCACTTCCTCTTCTTCTTCTTCGTCCATATACTCGAGGGTAACCTCCTTCTGCTTCACACCCTCAGGATATATATGGCGGATATATATATCCCTTGTGGATGGTGGTCACAACACTAACATTTTCTTTTGGATTTGCGTTTCTAGCATTTTATTAAAGCTCAACTGATTTTGTAGAGCATAAGAAAATGGATACCTAACTTAGAGTCTATATATGCTCTCTAAGATTTTGTCATTAGCAAGAAATTTCTTGCTTATGATCGATTTTATTAATTTTAATTTGGAAGCTCTCTAAATGATGGTTCAGAGCAAGCTAGGTGGATTACGTACCGTTCCTTGTTGTCGGTTCTCAGAAGAAAAATTGGGCTTAGAATTCCAACCTGGAACGAAGCTTATGATTTTATTGTTGTTGATGAAATTCATGTCTTCGATCCGGTTGTGTCTCCGTGCAATTAATGCCTGAGTCTCTGCAGACTGCACAATTAAGTCAGGCGAGAGTCACTGTATCTGGTGCATGTAGCTCGATCTTTCTAGCTTCTTCATAAGCAAATCAAGTTTAGCCGTGAGCCTCAATCTGGTGGACTTGTCGTGTTTGAAGTCGTTCTTCACTCCACCCCTGGTTCTTCTCAATGAGCACTGGTCATGTTGAGAGAGAAGCTAGAAAGCCCCTCCCGAGGCGGCATCATATCGCGGGCTGTACAGTCCTGTTGATTATGAACTAATCCTTCATCCCATGCATGATGCGGACAGGCCATAATATAGATACTCTTGGAGTACGTCATTCCCAGGTCTCCGGTGAGTTGCTGGAAACTTGATGTCTTGTTCCCAAGGGCATTATTAGTACGTTTTACCCAACAGGAATTGAAGTAGGAAGGCGTTGGAGCACTTCTCCCAAGTAGCTAGTGATGTCATCTTTTTTTGAGCAAGTAGTGATGGCATCCTTGTTGGAGTAGAACCAAAGCTTCGCCTTCCCAACAAGGGAAAACGTACGGTCTCTTATGGTAAAGGTACTGCAGATCTATAGGAAATGTTGGAGATGAGAATTGGCATCCTTCGTAGGCTTGCCACACAATAGGCTAGCCTAGTCCATGTACGTTAATCAGCACCGGCTTTAGTTCAAAACTCCCTTCTCCCACATTTGTCTCGGGTCTTGTAGGAACATTGGAACCGGAGGAAGTGGACAACTCGAGGATAGTCTTCTCAGCCATAATTTTGGGTGGAGTTGATGTCGACGGTGCTGAAAGCTGATAAACAATTGACTGAACCGGGATCTCAGAGATATGCAGCTGAGGTGGTACGACTCTCGGTCGAACTCTCCATACAAGAGACTCTAGGTTATAATGGAAGTCGTTGATAGGAAGGTCGAATCTAGTCATGCACTATACTAGGAGTTTCACTGTCATCCTTCTTAGGAATCCCAACTTGTGCAACTGGTTCAGGAATTATCTTAGAGGTTTGACTAGAACTGCTATGCTCATTCTTCATGGAAAATATGCTCTCAAAAAAAGTAGCATCTCTAGACTCCAAGATCATGCTGACAAGCATGTCAGGCACCTCGGATTTGGCTAAAAAACTATATATAACCAATGCTACGACAGGCATGTTGGGAACATGGTGCTCGCTAGCCAAAAACAGAAATTTTTCTACCGCGAACACCTAGGAAGCATGTGAGTAGGGGTCATGGATCGTTACCCTTAAGCAGGTTGCTACGAAATAGAGCGAGTTAAGCTTCCTTGCATGCTTCAAAGCACCGTTAGAAGAAGCCATTGTTGTTCGTCTCCTTGCGAATCTCCACCGCATATATGTAGTCGTACTAGAGACCTCGGCGAGTTGTTCTGAGCTATCCTAACCTATGTCAAGCTAGCTCCGAATTATTGTGAGCTATGCCAGTCAAGCTCCGAGCTGTTCTGAGCTATCCTGGACCAGCTCTGAGCTATTTCGATCAGTACTGAATAGGTTTTGAGCTATCTCTAATCAGCGTCAAAGCTAAGCAACAACGTCTCTATGGTATCCACATATCTGAGGTTGAGATGCCTTGCGCTTGAGGTGCTAGGGATGGATTAAGCTTACCCATGGATCAATGGCCCCACCGAAGAACAAGTAAAACCGATTACGGTCATAATTGTCATTAGGGAAATCCCAACAATCCAAGAGGTACCCAAGGAAAGATCAAGGGCAGCCGGCTGGGCTCTCCCGCCGGCGGTGGGCCCACACTAGCTGGCCTCATCCACAAGTGGAGTGGCAGCTACTCCACTCCCCCTCACTCCCTAGATGTATAAATAGGGGCCCTCTCGGCTGCATTTCAAACATTCACTCAAGCAAGGAGCTTACTTCCACTTTGTGTAAACTAGTTGAGTTTGGGAGTTAGAGTCGAGTCGAGCTTATGCTCGGGATTCCGTAAAGTCTTTGGAAGTTCCGGTATAAGCTCTTGTATCTTTTATCTTGTATCTTTCGAATATTTCAATGTATATTAAGTTTACTCTATTTCTGGTTTTGAGCATTACTTTCTCATACCTACTTTATTATAGTACGAGTTTGCCTTAGATGTCTTTAGTATTAATCTATACCGGTTAGTGTGATTCCGATAATTTCAGTTCACGGGTTCTTTGTTCGATCAGCGAAACATCTCGAGTGTATGTTCCTACCATAGGTTCTATGGGATGTTGTGAATCACTTAGAAGCACCAATATGGACTGAAAACAATCAAACAATTTCAATTAATTATGAGGATTGGAGTGGACATGAATGTGAAAAGATGAGCGGTTGTTAGCAACAAAGGGACGAACTCATCGAGACCGTCGCCCCAAGATGGAGTTGTCGTCAAGGTTTATTGCTGGTGAGGTCGAGTTGGAGAAGACGAGATTGCTGCCGGCAAGGCAGCCGCTGTTGAGATCGACCTTCGCCAGACCCAAATGAGATTGCAGCCGGCGAGGACGTCGAGCCGTGCATATTCGATCGTGCATCATCCAAAACCAGTTGAGTACGTGCCGGTCCAACATCATTCATCCAATGAGGTCAGATTGCAGATGCTTCTCAAGTCTATGTAACCAATTGCAGATGATCGATGTACAGTTTGCTAATATTAATTATGCATGAGCCTTACTAATTAGGCTATAGCCTGAACTTATTTAATGGTTTGCTTATTTGCTAAAAAAGTGAACCTTTGAGAGCTTGTAGGAAAGGCATGGAGAACCCGTGTCACTTTGTTAGACTAGTTTTTAGAGGTTAGTTTTATAAGCGGCTCGATCGAATTAAACCTTGCTCCATAAGCCAAAGAGTTTAGCTAGCTTTTTCCATATGCACATAAGAAAATAAACTCTAAAGAACAGGACCACCTTTTGTCACCGCTGTCCTACTCCTAGCTAGATAATTACAAGTGACAATTAATCGAAGTACCGAAGCATGCACTTTCTATCTCTGTCACAAAAATATTAAAAAACACGAAAATATTAAAAAAATCAGTTAAATTTACAATAATCCAGGCTCTGCTTCTTGTGCTTGTGTCCTGACTGCTGACAGAAAGATTCACCGAAATACATACAGCGCACTTGGGAGGCTTTCTATTTACGACTTTATTAGACCATTAATTTTTACCGTGGATAGCGTTGGTAGTATACAGCCGCAGTATAATTAATGTAACTACTTATTTTAGCCATTAACGACATATCAGCTAGACATTAACGACATATCACGCTAGTTGCAATAAAATCGTTCTTAACATATCAGTCCACGTACTAGTACTATGGGACATTATTTTGAACTGTTTGCCATTTGTTGGAGACTTATCACCAAACGGACTACATCACATCATGTCACTATAGGCAGGATTAGGAAGCGCTACCCCATGTTATCATTTGCCGAGTTAAAAACTACAAGTTATTAAATATTTTTTGTCCATTCTGAGATCATATTTTGGACGCCATTTCTGTTTACTGAAGACGATTCTTGTTGAACCAAACAGGGGGCAAACGGCTAACGGTGGTGCTACGGTTGTGGCCTCCTATCGCTCCAGTATTGAGCGATCGCCCCAATACTGGGTGACGGGGGCCCAAAAAAGCAAAATCACAATTCCGACGATTAATTATGAAAATTCGAATAAATTTAAATGTTTTTTTTAAAAAAATTCTCTCACGCTACAAGAATCTCGAGGCCAAAAATTATCTCGAGGGCCAAATAGGTGCTCTTGTAAAATAAAATAGAAACTTCTCTCCAGGGCTAAATAAGAACCTGTAAGAAAATCTATTTTCGAGGGCTCACACGCGACCCTCGTGAAAACAAGCAACCCGTGAGATAAGTTTTCGAGGACTTTGCACTAGCCCTCGAGAATAGGAGCGCGTTTCTCGAGGGCTTTTTTATGGCCCTCGAGAATAGTATCCCCGCGCATGCTAGTTTTCGCGTACCGAGAAATTGAATGTTAATCTCAAGGCCGGGCCACCTCTAGCCCTCGACAAAAGCAGTCACGAGGGCCGTTTCCAGCCCTCGAGAATAGAGCTCCTACGCCGTCACGGTTGTCTCGAGGGTTCCGTGTTGGGCCTCGAGAAAACACATTAGCCCTCGCGAGTACGTGTTTTTGTCATGTAGTCACTTATGACGGCCTATTCTCGAGGGCAATGCTTTGTCTCGAGGTTTCGCTCTCGAAATATCTGATTATTGTTGGAGTTTTATGATATCCTCCACGCTTTAGACCATCTCCATCCGGCTATCTATCCTTCCACTCTATAATATTATTCACTCCACACTCTATATATCCATGGCTCTAAAATTCCTTCACACTTTCACTACACTCTAAAAATTCTTTTCCTCCAGCAATTACTCTATCTATCAGGATGAGCAGTGTTTTACTGATAGTGCTGCTAGAGATGCTCTTAGGGGTGTGGCTTGTGGGCAGTCCGCAGTATCCGCGTTAGCCGTATATATACTTATTTGCAGACTTACGCGAAAGCTGTATTTGGAATACAAGAATAAGGTGGCTTAGGCGCCGGAACAAGGTTATTTCAGGAGATTGCCGTAGCATGGTCATGCAGTGCACTTACATACATCGTACATATGTTCAAATTTACAAAACACGTAGAGTATTAATTCTATCTAATCAAACTAGAAATCCGTGGCCCGTAACATGCCGTGGCACGCTTCCTTTAACAGGCTCTCCTCCATGCATGTACGTCTTATGTGAGCGTCCAACGCGCACACAGCCGTTACACGCTGCCGTTGCATGCGTCCAGCTCTAGCTAGTTCTATTGCGAACCCAGCTCGGCTCACCTGCCGTTGCATGCGTCCTGCTCCCAAATCCCAATTCTTGAAACCCTAGTGGCACCACGAAATCCCTTGTAAGTTGGGCGAGGACATGTGTTGGAGTACTATCTTGTAATTAGACTATGCTATATGGACCTATATATGTGTAAAAGATAGTTACGTATAACAAGAAGAAACCCTAAAATCTAAAATCCACTGATTACTTCTTCATGCCGCGACTGCTAGCTGCCATTTGCTCTTCACTTAAAGTGGTATTTTTTAGCCTATGTCTATGTGCAATCAGCTTTCAAGTTGTGACCATGCAAGGCCCAAGCGGTGAAAAAGACAATTAATTAATCCTCACTTTAGCAACTTGTGTGAAATGTTCAGCAAAGTGAAGTGATGGTGCAACAATTAATTGCAGATTAAGACAACTCCCGATGTTGTTTTTAAAACTACACTAGCCTAATCCAGTTAAATTGTCGGGACTAGGTAACTATATCAGTTGGGCTCGCAATGCCCAATTGATTCTGAGCC
The DNA here is from genome assembly GCA_036346145.1 of Olyra latifolia. Taxonomy (NCBI): domain Eukaryota; kingdom Viridiplantae; phylum Streptophyta; class Magnoliopsida; order Poales; family Poaceae; genus Olyra; species Olyra latifolia. Next base: position 19,323 of record JAYEVC010000041.1, on the reverse strand, counting down.
CTCATGGCTAATTTCAAATGAGAAGGAGCCAATCAAGAATGAGGCTCATAGCAAATAGACAAATGACAAGGTTCTTGTATGGCTCTTGGGAACCATGATTCGAGAACAGGTTGAAACCATGTCTACTGTTTGAAAGTTTGGTTAACATTACAAAAACAATTTGCTGGAAAGTCGAGATAAGATCTTGCGCTGCCAGATCATGCATGAATTATCTTTTCTTTTCTTTACTTTACTATTAAAAGTTTTCAAAATTTTTAGATCGCTCCACTCCCCATCTTTGGCCTCCATCGTCCCAATCCAAGGAGCCACTCTCCGCGCGCCCGTCTCGGCTTCTCGGTCCCGGCCGCCGTCGACCCGCCGCCCGCCCGCCGCGCCTCAGCGCCCGGCAGCCGCCACCGCCTCGCGCCCACGGCACAGCCACCGTCCAAGCGCCGCCTCCGCGTCCGGTCGGCGGCAGCTCCGACCGCCGTGCCTCGCGCCGGCCGCCCCGCCTTGCCCGACGCCATGCCACTCTCCGGCTCCTCGTCTTCTCCGCGGTCAGCGGCGAAGCCAGCGGCGGCCCGGCAGACGCGGACGGCCGGGTAGATTCCGACGACTCCTCGTCGACCACGTCGTCGAAGCCCTCTGTGGCGTTAGCGGCAACGGCCGTGACGGCAATGAGCGTGAATGTGGCGCGGCGGGGCGGGTGACGGAGGAGGCTGGGAATCTGGAGGTTTCTCACCTCCACGCGCCCTCCGTGCTGCCCAGTTCTTGCCCAAGGTATTCGAGGTTAAGTGTCTGTTGTGGACTTGTAGATTGTAGCATGGTGAATTTTAGGAACCGAAAACTTCTGTGGTGGGCGAAGGGTAGAGGAATGAGTGAACTTGTTTAATCTATTGGTCATGAGATCTGTTTCATTTCCATCTTTTAGGTTTTCGGGAGGTTGCTAGCTGTGACCGCGAAGGAACATGTAGCTGTGGTAATTGCTGCACTTGTCCGCTCATCGGTATAGGATCATTGAAATGTTTTGGCTTGCATTTGCAGCGAGAATCAATGCTACGGAGAAACATCTAATTTAAGATCCATAGAAGAGTCCATATCTCTGATTGTCTGAATTTATAGCTTTAATTGATAGTTCAGGACCATTGGAAGTTCTTCATGATAGTAATTTTGGATGGAGAGCAATAAGGGCATCCACAGTAACTAGAGGCAAATATTTCCTCTAAGATGGGTCCCACAATTAGCCTCTAAGTCTTAGAGGCTCTTTCCGCAATATTTAGATGCAATATTGCCTCTAATTTTCTTCCTGCAGTTCTTCCTTGTTTCTACATCTATTATGATAAGGAGCAATCGAGGCGCACAAGTAATGTAGGTTCAAGTAGCAGCGGAACAAATTTGGCACAAGGAATCATGGACATGGGGAATAATGAAGAAGAGAATTGGGGAGAAGAAAACTATGAATATGATAGAGCTCTTGGTGAAGACAGAACTTTCTTAAAATTCAAGAAATGGTTGGATGCTCTCAATTTCAATTTCTAAACTGTTTGCGCTCAAGTCTCTACACGCTTCAGCTACAAAGATTAGCTATTTGGACGACTTACGTCGTCACCGATACATGACACGAACTACAGTATATCTCATCTTATGTTTTGTAAATTTACACCATCACCACAGGCTAATGTTCCAAGACAGTATTCAAGGTACTAATAGTGCATTCTTTCTCTTGGTTGCGAGAACTTCACCGGCTCGATTGAAGCGGCAAAAACCTTGAACACGAAGCTCTGACTTATACATACGGCAAAATCCTGTTCCTAATGCCTACACCTTAGCGATCAATGGCAAAAACCATTCATAAATCGTTCACACAAGCCTTGTGGAGCTGCTTTCGATAGAAAGGAGTTGCGGTACAATTTTGTCTTCACACGATCATCAATAGACAATACCTATCGGTCGTTACAAAGATGTAATTATCTTGGTTATATGGAAACCAAAAACCTTGATTGATTCCTTCGGCGTTGTCGGATGAACCATTCAAATAGACTCATTCAAATAGACTGATGAATTATTAGTAATTGATCTTTGGTGAATGGATTGATTACTCATGTTGCCGACTTGTATTTTGATTAGGCTGTTTTGGCACATGAGCTGGGTCACCTGAAGTGCGATCATGGTGTGTGGCTTACCTTTGCCAACATACTAACAATGGGAGCATACACCGTCCCTGGTAATCGCCACTAATCACATAATTAATTAATTTCATTCAGGAGGCAAGTGTATATAACATGCCACTTATAATACATTACTGTACTATGTCATTATTTTTAACCCTGCAACTTATAGGATATCTCAATGATTTTAAGCACCAAGGAGCATGATGATATTATGGATAACATAAATTTGTTGTACAGAGCACATGCACAAAAGTTTACAATCTGCTGTTTACTATGTGATTGTTGCTAACTGCTGCAACTTATGGGGATGTTTTAATTTTTTGTGAGCGCCAAGGAGCATGATTACACCATGGGGAGTATCTATACCAAATGGTCTGCCCATTGTTCTCTTCCTCCAACCGTGACAGGCATACCTCCCGAATCCCGAGGTACGTTCCAGTAACTTTCAAGCAGTGAAACCACTTAATTGATTTCTACCTTTATGGTTGAGATTGGCAGCTAAAAAGAATAAATCAAAGCTGGGTGCTTCTGTTCTTATTTATATGTTCAAATTGTATTTTAATTTGTGCTGTGTTTTTTTGCTATTTGTGTTTCCAATGTATTATCTCTTTGATCATGAACATTTGATCAGCGATTAATAGTTATCCAAACAATTTGCACCTAGCTCCTATTAAACTAATTATGCTGTTGTTTTTTTATGATACAGAAATGATCCTGCTCTTGTCCTTTGCAAAGGTGGTACAGCTGGTAAACCAAATGGAGTAGCCCACACTTAAATAGGGATTGTTTCTCAGGTGCATTTTTTCATGTTTAGATAGATATATATGTATGATTTTAGAAACAGGCAAATTGAGGCTAACAGTTTTTGTTAGTTTGCTGTTCCTATATGTATATGAATCTTCCTAGGTTAGCTGAAGTGAGAGGTTATTGGCGTGGTTACGTGTTGATGTTAAACACTTATTGCCTTTGATGTCATTTTGCCCTTTTTGACGGTTGGTGAGGCGTATGAAAAATGTTGAAATTTATGTGTTAATCTTTACGTAGGGCCATTGTCCTTGCAGTAAGAACATTGATAAATGTATATAGGTTCCAAGGTCATAGAGCTGTTTAATTTTTGGAATTCAACCTATTTTCTTCAGGGTAAGACGACTATGGATTATGGAACACGTCTTCCACTTGTCTTGCACCCAAAGTTGTGGATTAATGACAGCATTTTCAAATTTTGGGATCGAGTCTTGGGGATAAAGGGTTTCAGTTCAAATTCTTTGGGGTATTAGCAGTATGTATGATATATCACGCTTGGGTTTATATAAATGGTACAACACTTGTGGTGAAAGAGGAGCTGGAAAAGCAGCGCCTCTCACCTCCTTCTGGTTTTTTTTTTCTTATAGCACGTTCTCCCCAATCGATCGCAACCCGTAGTCTTTGTTTCACCACATAGTATGACGACCATATGTACAAAGTTAAGCGTTCTACCGCTCTTCGCGTGTTATGGTAGGCATTGATACTAGCGAACTCGAGCCCAAGTCAATTCTTGAGTGGCGGCTATACTGAGCGATCGCGGTTGCACCTGATTGGTTGGTGGTTGTTACCGATAGTTAGCAGGAATAAAGGGTATTGATCCTCGTTAGTTGGAAGGAATAGATAACGTTTGTTTAGATTTTCCCCTTCCCAGCAGGGAAGAAATAATCAAGCAATAAAATATCTTATCTTTTGGTTTGGTTCCTCTTCCTCCTCGTCCATCTTCACGCCGACCGAAAGCCCGGCTGGCATGCATCTACAAGCCGGCCGCACGACGACCAGCAAACAAAATACGGATGCGACAACCTCCTTGTCACAGCTATGGTGTGCAGACCAGTGTTCTTGAAGTTCCTTATGGTTGGTTGTTGGTTGTTGATTGTTTTCATCATTTTCCTAGAACTTCGGAAGCACGAAATTTCCTACAACTTTGCACAAATCTTGCAAAAATCAGCGAAAAATGACAAATATGCATCATATGCTCAACACATCATCGTTGTTCATAACACATCTCTTAATGGTTCACTCTGTGTCTCTTGATTTAACATTGTAGCTTATTTGAACATTGCGTATGATTTAACATCTCTCGCACTTTTGAAATTCCGTTGCAAAGCACGGGCATTCAACTAGTGTAATCTGAAGCAAGGATCAAGGTCCGTGAGTCATGAGTATGCGTATGCGGCTAAAATGAAAAAGCTTTACAGAGACTAGTATTATTTCCATCCGTTCCAGCCAATTGAAAAAGGGGACATGAGCATACACCATAAATGATTTGAAGCATTTGCGTGCAAGTTTTTTCTTGGATGGACTGGATCAAAGTTTGATCTCCGACGCTAGTTGATTTACTCTATGCCCGAATGGCCTAGTATGGAAGACACCATCTCTAGTATACTAGAGGAAGAGACACGACTTACTCATGGAAAAGAAGAGAACAATGAAAATCTAGAGGCTAGTGCAGCAACATCTATGTGAGTAGTTCATGGGCAGGATAAATCAAAACTGTTTTGTGATCATTGTAAGAAAAAAGGGACATATCAAAGACAAATGTTTCAAGTTGCATGGTTATCCACCTAGATGGCAAAAGGGTGGGCACAAGCCAGGGGGAGGACAACCAAAGAACTGGAATCAGGCGTCCTACACTTCATCAGCAGGAGAGGTACCGGTGGTAGATCAACAAGCACTTGAAGAGTTCAAATCTAAAATCAAAATTGTTGAGAGTTCTACTTCCACCCAAGGTTCCTCTAATACTGCCTCTAGTTTTAATGTTACCTCCCAAGGTATGGAACCCTATCAAGACCTTACATCTATATCCCAACAAACACCTTGGATCATTGACACTAGAGCCACTAATCACATGACAAGATCAGCTAACCTATTCACTTCTTACACTCCTTGCTCAGGTAAGGACAAGGTTCGTGTAGCTGATGGATCCACTATTCCTATTTTAGGGCATGGATCCATATGATGCACTTTCTTATCGCCCGTGCTCCATGTTCCTAATTTTACCGTGAATATATTATCTGTTAGTTCTATTACCAAGTCCCTTAATTGTCAAGGTTGGTTTGATCCTACTTGCTATGTTTTTCAGGAGCTTGGGACAGGGAGAACTCTTGGGACTGGGATCGTGCATGATGGGCTTTACTACCTTAATGAAGGGGAAAATGAGGTGGCTCTCATATCTTGCAAGTCTCCGGCTCAAGAATTACTATTGCACCATCTTAGACTTGGACATCTGTCTTTGGGAGCCCTGTCACGTATTTATCCTTCTTTGTTTAATGCATGCTCAAAGGAATCCCTTATATATGATGCATGCAAACTAGCCAAACATACAAGGGCTCCTATCCCAGTCGGGGTTTAAAATGCTCAGCTCCTTTTATTATGATCCATTCTGATGTTTGGAGATTGTGAATCCATGTGATGAGTATATAGACAAGTTTGAGAGAGTTTGGATGCCATTTGGTCCAATTGGGCATTTTAAGGAATTAAACCCTCGGTGGCTAAATTCCAATTATAAGGAGTTTTAGGGTGTTTTGGAGTGTGGGAAGGCTAGAAAAGGTCCCTAATTGGTGTTGGTAGCATTTCCCAATTTTTGGGAATTTTTGAGTATTTTCGGGATTTTTCTAGACTCGGAAGCGAAAATTGTCTGTCGGTTTCAGTGCTTGGACCGTCGGACCAAGTTGAGACGATTCTGTTTCTTCGTTTTCGAGGCTCGGCAGCTAGCTAGTGGGGACCGGACTGTCTGGCCAGAGCAACCGGACTGTCCGACCAACGTTGAGCCACTTATGTTTCTCCATTTTCCAGGACCCAATAGCAGCCAGCCTAGGACCGGACTGTCCGGCCTGGGCCAACCGGACTGTTCGGACATCGTTAAGGCACATCTGTGTTGGGATCTGATTAGGTCCAGTAGCGGCCAGTCGTTGATCGGACCGTCTGACCCGAGGGACCGGACTGTCTGTAAGACTCAAGACCCCATGGCATTGGATTAGTTTTGGTGATTGATGCTAATTATCTCAAATAGGGGAAATCTTGGATTTCATGGACCCTCAAGATTCTTGAAGTTTCAAAAGCGTCAAGTGCACAAGGTTAAGGACCCTATAGAGGTTGCATCGGGAGTTGAGTTGATCCATCCTTAGTATAGGTGTTTTGTTATTTTTCTTTGGCGCATTTCTGAAGGGCTTCCGATGAGTACATCTCCCTGACTCTAGTATCTTCCGTGTAGCACAACCATTCCAATTTTCTCCTTTCTTGTTAGTGAGCATCTAAAGCTAGCCTTAGGGTCTTAGGGCTTGTCTAGGGTGTGTGAGTGCAAGTGGTGAGTTTTAGAGTGTCGTTGGTGTTAGGATAGTCTAGGGATAGTCTCTTGTTGAGCACAATGTCTTCCGATCCTTAGAGGAGAGCTTGAGAGAGGCGTTGTTAGGGTTTAGTGCCTTTGGAGTGAAACCGGAAATATTTCCATGTTTTTTGGACCATTCTCTAAAGGTCTCCTTGGTTCCCTTAGGTTTTTTTGCATACCTATTATGGGTTTAAGGTTGTGATACCTTATTCTTTAGATAGTCATCGTTCTAAGCTTTCCCTTAGGATCTTGCTTGCTTGATTCATCTCGTGTCATCTTGAGTTGTATCCTAGGAGCTTTGTAAAGTGCACTACACCACAATGACAACCAAACATCGTAAGTAATTCACACGGTGTGTCGTCAATTGGTAGCGTGTCCGTTCACACCAGCTACTCTAAATTTTCTCCTCCAAAACACTATTAGCGTCCCTCTAAAATTCATTCACATTTTACACTACACTCTAAAAGATTCATTTCCTCCATCAGCTACTCTACCCTAAAAAAGTCAGAGCTACAGTGTTATAGAGTGCCTGCTACGGATGCTCTTAGGCGTGAGTAAGCCCAGTAACTATAGCAACATCAAGAAATATGTCTGCCATGAGTGGAGTGGAGAGGAGAGGAGGTTTGGGCTTGAACGTTTGCGTTCTGGACAACAACAATGCATCCACTGCCTGCGTAGAATAGAATATAGGAGTATACAAGCGATATGAAAGTCTTACTGGCAGTCTGGCACTTGGAATGTTATTGAGCTGGCATTTAATTCCTCTTGGTAATGACGTCCCTTCCCCTTATGGTTCACTTTGAACTGCTTCTGCTCCTGCTCCTCATCCTTCCCAGCCCTAACCCTAAGCAGTAAGCAGGCAATGGTGATTGATTCTAGGGAGAAGTTCTCCCAATGTTCCAGTTGTATGTACAAGGATATCCTTGATTCCATACATGTTTGCGACATCCAGAGAGGTAGAGACATGCATGGTTGCTGTGTTAGTAGATTCCTACTTCATGCAATTCCAGTTAATCTGGCAGCTCTTGCATTTGCATATCAATAATCGCTTCAAGCCTTTGAACAAGAGCCTTGATGGCAGGCCTCAGCGCTCCGGCTCCCAACTCCTGCCTGGCCTTGTGCATCATCTCCAGCAAGACCACGTACGGCCGCCATAATATCCAGGAAATGTTGGGAACTGTGTGATAAATAGGACATTGTTGAATTGGAAATGCCGCCTCCGTCTTCATCAGCTCGATCCGGAGCCTGCGGAGGCGGAGGTGGAGGCGGGTTGAGGAGGAGATGCATCTTGGTAGGGGTTCAGATCGACAATAATATAAAATCTGGTCTATGATATGAGCAAAAAATAAAAAAAATACAAAATTTGGTCATGTAAAAGATTTCAACGAGAAGATCAAGATGGATGGTTCGAATCGGCCATTTGAATCTCAAATTTTATAAACTAGGCGAAATCTGGCGTCTTCAGGTATTCATGAAACTACCGTTGGGCTATGGTCAGCCGCAGCTGACCAACCCATTGGTGCTTCACGCCGTGGACCGTCCGATTTGCCTCCTTTCGCCGTCCGGTCAACTCTCCCATCCAGCCTGCGTCCGAGCGAACCGTGAACCGAGCCTCTCACCTCTGCTCTTTCACTCCCACCCCACCTCCCGTAGAAACCACCACCTAATCCTAGATCTCACCTCCCGTCAGGCGCCGCCGTCCCTTATCGTCCTCTACCGCCGCCGTCGTCATTCATCATCCTCTCCTTCCCAAGCTGTTTCACGTTGCCAGCAGCCACACGACAGGTCAGGCCGCCTTCTTCTGTGAGCCACAGCGCCGCCGCTAGAGCTCCCCTTGTCCTCGGCAGATCCACCACTGCCTCAGCATCGGCGACTTCAACTTCCTCCTTGGCTTCGTTCCCTCCCGAGGAGTGCTGCCTACTACAGGAAAAGTCATATTTTTCGAGAGCCAAAGAATAGCCCTCGCAAGTAAAATGTTCTATAGAGGGCTAAAAAAAACCCTCAATAAATAAAAGTTTCCCGAGGGCATTATTTGAGCCCTCGAGACAGCTGCGTGCCCGCGCCAAAAGTGCGAGGAAAGTAGCGGTATGGAGAAATGGCGTCATGAGTCTCGAGGGTTTACATAAACCGATCATGAATACTCGCCCTCGGAGGTCGCCGGGCCAAGGCCCACATGGTATTCTCGAGGGTAGCAACGAGTCCTCATGAATACTTGCCCTCGATAAGCGTGGCGAGGTCGCTTGGGTCAGCGGTCCGTGGGCCCCATAGTATTCACGAGGGTATGGAATGAGCCTCGTGAATCTGCCCCTCGGTGGTCGTTGGGTCGAGCAGGCGCGGGCCCCACATGTTATTCACGAGGGTATGAGATGCGCCTCGTGAATACTCGCCCTCGATAGCGTGGCGAGGTCATTTGGTTGAGGCGGTAGTGGGCCCTACTGTAAGTTCTCTCGAGGGCTCGAATAGAACCCTCGTGGTGCCTTATTCACAAGGGTATGAGATGCGCCCTCGTGAATACTCGCCCTCGGTAAGCATGGCGAGGTCGCTGGTTGAGGCAGGCCGCGGGCCCCACAGGTAAGTTCTCTCGAGGGCCCGAATAGAACCCTCGTGAATTGTGTTATTCACGAGGGTACGCAATGGACCCTCGTATATACTCGCCCTCGGGAAGCGTGGCGAGATCACTGGTTGAAGCAGGCCGTGGACCCCACAGGTAAGTTCTCTCGAGGGCGCGAATATAACCCTCGTGAAGTGTGTTATTCACGAGGGCTCTATCTAGCCCTCGGGAATTATTCCCCAATGCTTGGCTGCCACATGGCGTGATCCATTATTCACGACGGCCTTGCCGAATAATTCTACTGCTACCGCGCATCCGACTCATTTTCCATCCAAACCGAAACATCGCGCCTCGCCGCCCGCCCCGCCATACACGCCGCAGATGTCTTCGCCGCCCCGCCAACGCCGCCGCCATGCCGCTTTCTTCTTTTGCTCGAGCGGAGGAGGAGTGTACCTCAACATCTCGACATCTCCCCCATGAACCACTACCTCTACTGGTTCGGCCTCGGCATCTTCCACTCGGGAATCGAAGGTCCATAACCTCGCTCTACCCCCTGTATCGCAGGAATTCCATTCTATGAGATGCTCTGTGCTGTTGCTTAATTTCATTCGGTACCAAGGGCGGCGACCACCACTTGTCTGCAACACATGCTTGATTCCTAGTACTAGTAGTACTGCTGCTGCTCCTCCTCTCTTTCTCTGCCTTGTATCAACTGGACTTGCCTACCTATGCTCTGCTTACCAGTACATTTCCTCACTATTTCTGGGCTACACTAAGTTTTTTAGTGATTCCTCAATACGAAACTTCGAATTTGTGCCCCTCTACCGTTACTACTAACTTGGGAGTTGAAACGGCTGCCCATGAATAGCAAATTCGGACGATCCACTGGTCAGCTGTGCGTTTGTCCCACGAGATAGTTGGTTTCCAAGTGCACGCTCAACGGACAAACATCAGCCAGTGCACAACCTCACCTAGTATGTGAACTAAGTACAGTTTTGCTTCTTGCTTTATTTTTACCGGACCGGCCTGTAGCGCACACACTTATTTAGAAATTTTGTATAATCTGTGTTTGATAGTATATCTCCTTTTAGTGCTTTTGAGCTGCTCCAGAGCCTGCAAATCCTTCTATACATCATGACTTTATTACCTTCCATAGCCTATATTGTTTTGAGAATTTCAATTTTCATGTCCAATTAAATTTCACATAAAGTGATAAAGTATGTTCTGAGGCCTTATGCACAATACTTTCTTTTTGAACTTATGAGGTTGACATCTGGGGATGCTGCTTAATTATTCCAATAATATTTGACAGTGCATGGTATGGAATATGGGTTTGGAGCCCATGAATACCCAACCAGCGGAGTCTTTGAAGTAGAGCCAAAAAGCTGTCCTGGGTTTACCTTCAGACGCTCGGTGTGTGTGGGTACCACCGCTATGTCCTGTTCGGAAGTCCGCCGCCTCATAGAGGATCTTGCAGAGGGTTATCATGGAGATACATATCATCTGATTACGAAGAACTGTAATCATTTTACAGCTGATGTCTGCAAGAAATTGACGGGACAGCCAATTCCTGGATGGGTGAACCGACTTGCCAAATTAGGTTAGATCTTACAAACCAATGTCGTAATCTATAGCTCCTTAATGATGGCTATTCTGAACTATTGCTGGCTTCACATTGTTTGAACCGCAGGTTCATTCTGCAACTGTGTACTGCCTGAAAGCATCAAGGTTTCTGCAGTCAAAGAAGTAACCGCACACCCTGGATTTTCTGGTAAACTTCACTGCTTTCCGCTCTCTATATGTGTGCATGTATGTGCAAATCTCATTTTAGACTGCTTAGATGTAACTACCTTGATGTTTGTACCTTTCAAACTCAAAACTATCCTTAAGCTAGCTTATCTTACAGTTTGATAGTGATTATGAACCAGGTTATACTTATTATGGAATTGATTAATTTTGTTCACTCTTTTCTCCCAAGTTTAATTGGTGCAGTCATGCAGTCATTTTCCTCTTGAGGCCTTACGTAATCTGCGACCTGAAATTATAAGCCTTAGGGCCCGTTTGGAGGGGGGTGGGCTGCTCTAGAAGTTTTTAGGATTTAGTTCAAATCCTAAGGATGCGACTGGTGAGTAATTATTTCACCATCGAGCTGAGCTGACTGTTTATTTTAGGCCAGGAGAGGAGCAAGAAGTCACACATCCAGCAGCCTCGTCAGACGTCTCCATCGACATCGAATCGATCGCCAGCGTCATCGTGCGGCATACCAAATCCTAAGGATTTGGTCCAGATCCCCCTTTCAAAACAGGCCTTTAAATGCCCTCTGTGTTTGAGTTTCTTTTATCATTTCAAAATGTGTACCGCTGAAATTGGTTTCTTTGTGCCACATCCATCCTCCAATGGCCAACATCCTTTTGAGATACATCACTTGACTGAATCACATTTATCCTGAAATCTCCCACTATTTCATCCACATCTACCTGAATGCTTCTACTGCTCACTACTTCACTTTCCTTCTATTACTCGTTAAGTCCCGTGAAAATGAAAATACTTATCGAAAGGACAAGGTGATATAAGATACAATTAATTTCGTAACAGCTGTATCTCCCGTATATGCTATGGAAATATTTTTACAAATACAAAATAAAAAAGAGAAATTATACTTCACCGTGTTTACTGAAATAACACCCATTTTTTGTAATAAAATATATTTCACGTGTATGACTTTGTGTAAAATTTAGAATTCACGGGATTTTTTTTCAAAAAATTAGTCTTCATTAAACATTTTGTTGCATATATGATTTTAGGTGCCCAATTTTATCTTAACGGTAATTTAAGTGTATTTGACACCTCAAATATCCTTTTTTTCTAAAACATTTTGTATATTAAATATGACATGTGAGTTTTGTTTAGCAAAAGTATCATATAATGAAATATGTTATTTTAATATGTATTTAAACTAAAACTTATACTGAAGGAATTTTTTAAAATTTTTGAAATTTTCCTTAGTTATATACATTGGAGCGTCAGGGGAGTAGGTCCGGTCAGAATCTGAATACATATGCATTCAGAACGTTAGAATTCCTTTTAAGGCGTATTTGGCTTTTGAGATGCCGAATATGGGTGCTATTTTAGTAAGCACGGTGGAGTATTGTACTTTTTTGTATTCTTTCCTTTTGTATTTTTTTAAAAATCCTGTGAACTATATATTGGTACTATATGCTGATGGATGGATATGTTGTACTATATATTTGTAGCTATTACTATAAGCTGATGGCATATGTTGAATCATATTTCAATGATCTAGACCGTGGCTGGTAAAACCTAGTCTAGGATTACATACATTAATTACTATATGATTTTTCTGAGTTTCTACCATGAGATGTGAAATAATAAGATGCTATTGCTCCAGATGATGGTTTGGAGTCGAATGCATCAATTGTTGACGAAAGCGACGTGGATGATTTAGATCTCCTTCTAACGACACCAAACAGCGATGTTCTATCTTCAAAAGACAAGACATTAACTCCTACCAGGGATAGCTTCTAATTGATTCTCTTCTCCATGAATGTTTTTTGGTTGTTTGCTCAGAATCAGATGCGGGTGCTTTAGTAGTGGTGATGTTTTCCTCTTGCCAATGATGGTGGCAGGGCGCGGTGATCCTGTGATAATAGTGAATGTGATTTGTCTAATTGTGGCGAAGGCCAAGTTAACCAGCATGTGATGGTTGCGTGCATAATTGTTACCGTCGTTGTTCCAAGTGCAGAGGAGTAGAGTGATGTTGGTTCAGCTTGCAGAAGTGTCAAAGAGGGGTGTGTCAGTGTGTGTGGTACATATGGTGTAACTAGCTGTTGATGATATGTTATTTGATTAGGGATGGGGCTTGTTTATGGCAATTAATGGTGATAATTGGTTTTGATTTGTACAAATTAATGGTTTTGAGCCGTCATATGTCTAATTGCATCAGCATGTATGCAGATTGATTGGCCCATTTCGCAGCGTAGAAGCTCAGAATAGTGGTATTTTAGATACTATCGGCGTCCGTGCTTTGCCACAAGAAAATTTAAATTCTACCGTCAAGGCTATGATAGAGCTGATCATATGTCTTCGTATTTTGTGTGGCGCGATGCGTTCTTGAGTAAGCACGTAAGTGTCTTAGTGTATGCATGTTGCGTCCAATGGAATGGTTGGCAATTTTAGTGGATAAAATAAATTTCTTAATATGATGTCATGGTGAGTAATTTTAATAGATGAGATGAATTTGTTACAATAAATAATATAATGAGTAATTTTAGTAAAGTAGAAAAAATGAATTTATCATATATGGCGAAAGCGAGATAAGATGAATTTGTTATCATGGATGACATGATGGATAATTTTAGTGGATAAGGCGGATTTTTAACGATGGATGACATGATATGGTGGGTAATTTTATGGATTTGTTACAATGGATGGCATGGTGAGTAATTTTATTGAAGTGTGACGTCCAACCACTACTAAAGACTTTTTAAGTATAGAGATTTTAGTAAAAGCGGATAAAATGAATTTGTTACGATGGATGACATGGTGAGTAATTTTAGTGAATAAGATAAATTTGTTTCAATGGATCACATGACATAGTGGACAATTTTATGGATTTGTTATAATAGATAGCATAGTGAGTGAATAATTTTAATGAACTATCCATGATCACCACGGAGACTTCAACTGCAGAGATTGCGACTGGTGAGTAATTATTTCACCATCGAGCTGAGCTGACTGTTTATTTCGGTCCCATCACCGTGCTCTACTAGTGCCATCTTCTGCCTTCAACTGTCTCACCGAAGTACCATTGGCCAAGACACCTGAGAGCGTCTCCGACTGTGCCAACCCCTCAGCTAGCATCCCCCACCTCCGATAGATACTTTTAGGTTACTAGCTGAATGCCCGTATTAGCTGAATGCCCGTATTTTATAACGGAACATCAAAAAATAATAAAATTCTAAATTATTTATTGTAATATTTGATCGCATTTAGAGAAGATGCCTCGCAACAGAATCTTAAGGTTAAAATAATAAATCGAACATACTATTCAATTAAAGTGCAAAACAAAGAGTCACTAAAACATGGAGTGTAGAATGGCATGGTGAGTAATTTTTATGAAGTGACGTATTACTAGTGACCACCACAAACCTCTTTTTAATAGTGAAGACTAGTTCAACCTCCTAGAAGTTTAGCTCACCGGCGCCATGCGTAAACCATGGCAACACTAAAACTCGTCGTCCCCTCACTATAGGCCGTCGTAGGCTGCGCCGTCTATACCATCGGGTCCACGGGGACTAGAGGAACCCATTTTTGTGATTTTCTTAGGCATCTGTGGTCTCCATTTCCGCCACCGAAACCGCACCACTGTTGCTCTGTACATATAACCAGAGGTTCAAGATGACACTATGCAACTCAGGTAGCCCACCTACATGCATGAACCCAACCAATCACATTTATGAAGGCTAATTTCTTTCTTTCTTTTTCTTGCACTACTAGTAAACGCATACCGTCTTGGTAAAAATAGCAAATCAACTTGAAAAATTATGAAAATTTTTCTGTAGCTTCTCATTATTATTTAGAATGTAGGGAAAATCTCAAACAGTTTTTTATTATTTTGAGAAAAAATAAAATAAAAATTATAGCCTTCTAACGGATTCTAAAGATACAAAATAACCTATTAGTATGTAAATTTAAAAATACAAAAAAGTAATAAAAACTATTTTTAATGCTTGATGTTGTGTTGTTCCTATATGTATGGTTGCTTGTGCTCGGTCAGGACCGAGAGAGTTAAATGAGCTGCTCAGTGGAAGGAGATCGCCACTACCAAGTCCGACCCTACCTTTGAAGGCATGTCCTTGACACATATTCTCAGCCATTTTACTTTATTTGTGAAATATTTGAAATGTTTGCAAATATATTATGCATGTCTATTTGATTTAAAAATGGGAATATTCAATAGATAGTTAAATACCTAAAAATAAAATGATTTATTCCTATTATGTTTGAACCTAAGTTTATGACTAGCATGAGAAGGAAGCTAGATGGTTTATTCGCTTTTTTATAGTATTTCCAAGATGAACAAAGGCTTTATACACTATTTAATGAAAATCAAGAAATAATGAATTTGGAGGAAGACTTGGACATGAGATATTAGAATAAGATTTCATGTGGTGATTAAAGATGATGAGACCCTATGTAGGGTATGTTATTGATGATGGATTGATGGAAATTGTGAACCTTTGATGAACCAAAACTGGATAGAATTTTATGGCTAATAAACATTTTACTAAGATGGGTTCACAATGACCGTTGGAATATAGTGTTATTCCATAATGATGGAATCGGACTCCTTACTTAGCTAAGGATTGTTATCCTATGAATCTATGAACTGAACTTACACAGTACGACCTCAGAACTTGTGTATGGAGACAAGCTAGCTAAGTACGCCTAGGAAGCTGCTGTAAACTGTTCTGAATGAATTACGAGGCACCGACGAATGGGAACTTGGGCCACATATTGTAGCCCCAGTTAGGGGTGGGCAGAAAAAACCGAAAACAAAAAAACCGAACCGAACCGAACCGAAATAGCCGAAATTGTTGGCGATTTTGGTTTCGAGTTCAGTTCGGTTTATTTCAGAACAAATCGGTTTTTGGGTTCGATTCGGTTTTGGAGCCGAAACCAAACAGGCCAATCAGCCCGAAATTTAGAAGAGGAGGAGGCAGCCACTAGCTAATGACCCAGCGCCCGCGCGGTGGTGCGGAGGCCCACGGCTCCCGGCTCAGCCTCACCGGCCTCACCCTCTCTCTGTCTCACACTCTCACCTCACGGAGTCACGGTCTCACCCTCTCTCCACTCGCTCGTGCCGACCCCGACGTGCCCTAACCCTAGGTCGCCGCCAGCCAGGCCGGCGGTCTCGCCAAGACTGCACGCCGGCCGGCGCGTCCCCTCAGCGGCGCCACCTAGCCGCTCCCCTCCCTGAACCGCCCGCGGGCGCCAGCGCTGCGCAGCCCGTGCCCTGCTCCCGTCCGCCCGTCCGGGGTTGCCCGTCTGCAGCGACCCCGCGCCGCCCGTGCTCCCGTCCGGCGCCACCGCCCCGTGCTCCCCCGTCCGGCGCCGCCCTGTCCACTGCACCGCCCCGTGCTCTCCTGGTGGCAGCAGCAAGAGTGCAAGGCCACAGATCCAATGGCGCCCGAATCTACACGTTCTATTGTAAGTCTTTGATTGGTAAAATTACTTCACATGCGTTGTTTGATTTGGATGTTCCATTCTAGAAGAATAATCTGAAATGCCTACTTGGGAAGTTGGGATTCAGTATTTTCCTCTCTTGAAGAATGCCTGCAAATGCCTGATGCCGCTTGTGTCTTTCGCAGAATCAAACCCTGCAGATTATGCTTCCAAACTCAAAAGGCTGCCCAAGGACTTGCTGGAATCCGTAGAGTCACTTGCTGCAGACCAAACTTTGCATGAATTAATCGGTGAAAAACTTGTCACAGCTGTTATAGCTGTACGAAAGGTTAGTTCTCTTTCAGTCTTTTTTTACCTCCCTTGATATAGTTCACAGCAGCTCACTTTAGAATGACCGGAAATAAGACATTAATTGGATTGTTTTCCTCTAAAGAGAAGATATTTGGATCG
This sequence comes from Olyra latifolia, assembly GCA_036346145.1. Lineage (NCBI taxonomy): Eukaryota > Viridiplantae > Streptophyta > Magnoliopsida > Poales > Poaceae > Olyra > Olyra latifolia. Next base: position 2,615 of record JAYEVC010000041.1, on the reverse strand, counting down.
CCATAAGTTCACAGCAGCTCATTCACTGACGAGTTCTATTTGCTAATGTATGCAAACTCATGCATGTGTCTGTTCTGCCATCTGTGTGTGTGTTCCAGGCTGAGGTGGAACATTACTCTTTCAGTTCGGTTAAAAACCGAAAACCGAAAAAACCGAACCGCATTTTTTTTGGTTAATATAGTTCGGTTTGAAAAATTTATAGACATATTTCGGTTTCTAGTTTTCAAAAACTGAAGTTTTGAAAAACCGAATTAACCGAATAAACTGAATGCCCACCCCTAGCCCCAGTATCCAGTCATTTGGACGGTTACCTCGCTGAATTTATTATTTGGCGCAGCGAGGTGGCCAAAGACAGTCACGCGTGCTCCAGGAATTATGTTAAACAGTTTCCAGTATATTTCTTGGAGTAACTGCCTTAGTGCAGTACGGAGCTGGCCTCGTATAAAATACGTTGGCAGAGTATACGTACAAAGCAGTCGAGGGTAAAGTGTACGCACTCTGCAGAGTATTATGTAAACTATCATGATAGCTGAGCTCTCGTTTATGAGCACGCTTGGTGACTGTTCATATGACAGCTATATACACTTCTCATCTCCTTTTCAAAATGCCCATGAAGAAGAATGTTTTCCAAAGAAAAAGGAAGATGATCTCATGGAAGAAGATATTCTAGAAGGAAAAGATTCCGCTACTTGAAAGGACCGAGTAGGCCTAGAGGGGGGTGAATAGGCAATTTTAATTTTCTTTTCGTTTTAGTTGATCTTTAGTCAATGTTAAGAGTGACCCAAGCTAGCTAACCACAAGAGCACACTAACAAGGGGAATGGACTAAATGATCAACACAATAGCATGCGGAAGCAATTGAATACAAGATAGAACAAGTGCGGAATGTAAATGCCGAAGGTAAATGAGACAAGGGACAAGGTGATTTTTTCCGTGGTTGGAGCGGCTCCTACTCACGTTGAGGCAAACTCTTGCGCAAGAGTCGGCTCCCACTCGAGCCTATGCCTCACTTCCACTAGCGATGCGCCGTTCTTTGCTCCGGCGAGTCGGCATGAAACCTCTCTAGCGACTTGAGGGCTCCCACAATCCGCCAAGGCGATCTCCTCAAGCCCACGCCACCGATCGCTCACGCGAGTAACAAGAAGCGAACCCTCGATCACGCTGGATCAAGAGTTCCCAAATGAGCACACCGATCGGGGAAGGAATCCGCACTAAGAGGGAAAGATGAAGCTCTCAAGGGCCTAGAACCAAGTGTAAATGCTCTCAACTACTCGGGTGCCAAAACCTTAATGAGCTAACTCCCACCACCTATTTATACCCTTCCCGCAATAAACTAGCGTTCTTGTTCAAAACTAGCCGTTCTGGTGCCACGGGACCTAGTCGGTGGAGTTCAAACCAACAACGCCTGAGGCCGATCCGGACTCGGTCAGCCTGACGCACCTAAAACTAGGGATTTCGTGGTGCAGGACCCGATCCGTGCCCCACTAAATCACTCTAAAACCTTGGCCGGGACGATCACTTCGAAAAAGCGAGGCGATCCGGTAGAAACTTCTTGATCCGCCCAGGGACCGGTCCGGTCCCATGAGACTCGGTCGGTGGAGGCAAAAACTGCGTCCCAAAGGCACCACCCCCTGTTGAGTCGGAGCGGCGAGCCTTGATCCCCTGCCCCAAACCCCAGACTAAACCCTAGCCCGTCGGACCGGTCCGGTCCGGTCCGTGCCGCACCGGACCCGGTCCGGAGACCAACGCAATCCCTAGAAATCCTAGTAGCCTAACTCCACTCCGGTCAGGTGGCCGTTTGCCGATCGATGAAATTGAAAACCTTAGAAACTAAGGAAACACTCTGAAACCTCACGCTGCGCTCTAACCTAATAGCTACGCTATCCTAGGGCAGAGACCAGTGTGCTCAAAGGAAACTCAAGACCCGACAAGTCCGAGAACTCCGAATCCCCTCACGAGGACCGACAAAACCTGGCCGACTCGAAAACCCTAGACTACTCTTGTGACCTCGCCATGCGCCCGGTCACGTCTTTGTCTCCATGGGCTCGATTGTACTTGAAGCTAATAGATCTATCTGCCATTCTAGTCCCGGGAATGAAGTACTGGAATATCACTGTCAAGCAAGCACCGTGAGGAGCAATACCTATTTAAATAAAACAAAGCAATGTTAAGGGAAAAGGTTTTTGTTCAACACAAAATTTAGAACTTTTTTTCACTGAGATTAAGAGAATAGCCAAAAACACACCAAAGAAGGTACAATCTGGCTTGGCCAAATGACACTGTAGGCTCTTAACTAGCTTTTGGAGGAAGGAGTGGGGAGCGGCGGGATTGAGAAGGAAGGAGCAGCTAGCAGCGGTGGTAGAGTGAGCAGTGGTGGAGCATTTTGTAGCAGGTGGGGGAATGGGGAAGCGGAATGGTTTGCGCGTATCATGAGGGAGCGCTCGGCTCCCGGCGGTGATCGGGATGCAGTCGTGAGTCACTAACAAGCGAGGCCCTAGCAGTGAGTGCCCACATGTCAGTGAATAGATGGGGTGGTCGACGTGGGGAGAAGAGTCAATAGGGAGGAGCTGCAGTACCGGTTGGGAATATGGATCGGTAGTGGAAGTCACTGTTCAA
>JAYEVC010000036.1:0-91353 GCA_036346145.1 Olyra latifolia | reverse complement strand
AGAAAAAGTTACATCCAGAACCCACCAACCTTGTCGGTCTCAAAAAATTTTTGGGCCCAAAATACTTTGGAAGATACTGTTTTTGTTTTTACAAGGTTACGCATAGTTTTGAAGCACCACAGTGAAATTCATTGCGGTTCCCTTGCATCAAATTTCAGTGGTACCGGAATGAGAAAAGATACGATAAAATAAAATAAAAATAAAAATTGTGAAGAGCTATGCGATTAAAAAAAAAGAAGATCGAAGTTGCATTACATCCTTTGATTTCTAACACATTATTCATCCTTTGGCTTGTTTGAACTGGTCTAGGACAAGTTTAGATAGTGACATAGACTAGCTTGGCACTATTTTTTAGACTTGCAATTTCTTAATTGAATTATTGCTATTCCTTTGCTACTCACATATAAGCCTTCCAAGCTCCACCATCTTCCAAATCGGTATAGGTTGACTTTGTAGTCGGAGCCCTCAACATCTGAAGTTAACACGAACTAGCCCTGTGATTGTATCGCTGTCATGAGTGTTAAGCAACTTGTAAGAGCTTGGTAAGAAGCTTGAGTGAGTGATCTCTCCACCACCTAGTAGTTGATAGAAAGTTTTTATATTGTGTTCCTTATTATTTTCTACTAACCATGGCGGGATCGGAGCACACATGTTTAGAAGAAGGTGACGTGTTGAAAAGTAAGCTCATGAAATGCGTGCATGATAACGAGAATGCGTTCTGGCGTATTGATGAGACACTTTCTAAGATGTATATCGACAATGAAACTCGAATGGAGCGGATCGGTAAAGCATTGCTGCCCTCATTGGACGAAAGAGACCAATTTGAGTGGCGGTGCTTCCAAAGCTATCCATGAACTTGCCGACAACCTAGAGGATGATGAGAGTGTTGATAACCTGAACCATCGAGCTGCTGCCCGTGATGCACAATTACATGAGAGCCTTCACTGCAATCGCAATGGTATGGGAGTTAACAGTGGTCATGTCTATCAACCTCATGGTAATGCTAATGATGCTTTCTCTAAAGTTAAATTCTGATGCCATCTTTTCTGGCCATTACAATCCCGATGAATACTTAGAATGAGAATTAAGTGTGGATCAAAAATTCTCTTGCTTTCAAGTGACTGAAAAACATAGAGTTAAGCTTGCCACTAGTGAATTTACTAACTTAGCATCATATTGGTGGCATGAGATTAAACAAGCTGCTAATGTCCCTAATAATTGGAATGATTTGAAAAAACTCATGCGAGCTAGATTTGTACCCTCATACTATGCTAGAGATCTATTGAATAAATTATAGCGTTTCAACCAAGGTGATAAATCTGTGGAAGAATCCTATCAGGAGTTACAAATTGGTTTATTACGTTGTAAAGTAGAGGAGGATGAGGATGCAAAAATGGCAAGATTCTTTGGAGGTTTAAATTAAGAAATCCAGGATATCTTAGAGCACAAAGAATATCATACTATCACTCACTTGTTTCCTCTTACTTATAAAGCTGAAATGGAAGTACAGGGACAACAAGAACGATCCACACCTTCTCTGAGAATTCCTACAATGCCTGCTGCCCGTCCTTCTTCATCTACCTTGCACGGGTGTTCCACTACTTCTACACCACCATCACAAGCTCAACGACAAGCAAAGAACCTACCTTGCAAGCGCCAACGAAGAGCGCTTCATCGGTTGCTTCCACGGGAAGGACATGCGATATGCAATGTTTCCGTTGCAAGGGATTAGGACATGTCATGAAGGATTGTCGAAGTACCTGGCTATTGTTGTCACGCATGTACTTAATGCACAACTCAGGTGCGATGAGCAAAATCAACGCTACAATCTCTTCCAAACAAGGTTCATTGTTAAAAAGCGTGCGGTGCAAGTCATTGTTGATGGAGGTAGTTGCAGCAATCTTGCATGCAATGAGATGGTCGAGAAGCTTGGCTTGACCACGCAAAATCTTCCCCAACCATATTACATTCAATGGTTTAATAATTATAGTATGGTGAAGGTAAATAAAACCGTGTGAGTACATATCACTCTTGGTTCTTATCACGATTATGTTGATTGTGATGTCGTACCTATGGAAGCATGCTCTCTTTTGCTGGGTTGGCCTTGGATATATGATAGAGATGCTACTCATTATGGTACAACCAACCAATATGCTTTCATCTTAAAGAAAAGAAAATTATGTTAGATCCAACAACTCCTGCTGACTTGTTGAAAATTGATGAGGAGAGAACTAAAAGAAAGCAACAGGAGTGTGATACAAGAGAAAATAATAATGTAGCTAAAGGTGTGATTGCACTTAATACGAAAGACCCTTGTGCAAATAAATCAGAAAATTAATGTAGCTAGACATGCTTTCACCTTTATTTCTGTTGGTAATGTATCACTCTACTTCGTCTATGTGTACTAGTTGTGATCTTTCGGACTAGTACGGAATGCATAGAGGGGTTGGGCCCATTCAGTCGGATCCTAACATCTTCCTTCTAGCTTCACTATACCCCATTTCTTGCCCCCTTCATGATGCAAACCTGGGTGCTTATGTAACGCTCTGGGTTGCTTAGAACAAAATGTACTCAATTCTCTAGTAGATATAGGTCTTATCCATCTTTCCAAAGGTCGATAAAGGTAACATTGCCTTTTCCCACTTGCCATGAGCTTTTCGAAGCTTTTTGTCATAAAGAGTTAGGCGATTGTCACGATACATGATATTACTCGCTTCAAGTAGCACGTAGCAAAAAGGGTAGTAATAGTAATTGGTTGCTAGAATGGCGTGTAGGGCGAGTTATTTTGATGTCGGTGAGGTTTCCTTTTGGCGGTGATGTATAGCTCGCGGTGGTGATGAGTCGTGAAAGGTGACACGTGGGAAGAGGGCAACCTATTCGGAGGTGTGAGTGCCTTACCTTGACTATACTTGCCGCAAGGAAGGCATACAATGTTTGAGGTGTTCGGTTGGACAGGATAAATGACCAGGGTTGTCATGCACATTTAATTCTAATATCCTCATTTTTAAAAAATATTTAACTCATGCATCATGCATTTGCATATTGTTTTAAATTATTTAATTTTTCAAAATAACTAAAAATGAGTATGTTCCATTTCTAGAAAAGCTTTAAATGCTAAATTGTAATAAAAATACTTTTATATGCTAAACATAACTAAAGTGGTTATTTTAAGAATGAATAAGTTTATTAAATTATAAACTTATATTTTATATTTCTAAAATAAACTAAATGGTTAATTTGATTAAGAAACAATTTGGTAAATTAAAGAGTTCAATAAATGTTGAAATTATATATAAATTCCCTAATTCATAAATCTTAGGAATATCTATACTTTCCAAATTCTTTTCCTATTTTCTGTTCCTTTTCTTTCTTTTCTTTTCCTTTTTCTTCCTTGTTCTTCCCACCATCCTTCTCTCCTGGTGAACCCCCTTCACCTCTCTCTCAGACGGGGAAGCTTCCTACAAGAAAACCTCCCATCCCTTTCTAAACCGAATTAGAAAGAGGGATTTCTTCCCCCTTCTAGGCGGTTCTTTGGGTGTGTCTTGCGCCCTTCCTATTTAACCTTGGCAAGGCACAATTCACCGTGCATGAGCCATCGCGCCTCTCCGCCGATGATGCTCTTCCTGGCAGACCCTAGACCTGTTTGCCCATCACTTCTAGGCGATCGTCACTGGAGCCCTCGGGGTTCATCGCCGAAGCCGAGCTGCCACCGCAGCTGCTTCTGCCTCGTCGTGGATTCGTCGCCATCGTCCGGTAATCTCCCTCTCTTTGTCCCTCTAGCATCCTTAGGAGTAGAGGAACCTTATCCTCGGGTCCTTATGGCCCAATTGCTGTTGTCGAGCGTTGTTGCCGTGCGCACCTCTTCTTCCACACAGTCGTCGTCGTCGCGCGGCCTACCCAGTGTGCAAATACTCGCGGGAGGGTGCCTCTCGGTATCGCCTTGCCCCCGCGATGCTTCTAGACCCCGTCACTGCCCCTAATTCGTTGCCGTTTAACCGGAGTGTCATGTCTTTGCATAAGTCGTCTTTTTGCTTGCCGAAAGTCGCCGTTGTCAATTTCGGTGGTAAGCGCCAACAAATTTCGGTGGGCGAGCCCAACAGAAGTTCACCATGCGGTGTTGAACCCCTTTGCATGTTACGCTACCGGCGTGAACATGCCGTTAAATCGTCACAAATCCTTGCCGTAGCCGTTCGTCGCCTTCCTTGCTCATTGCGGCGACGGTGGTCCTTCTGTCGGTCGCGTGCACACCTACCAAGCTGAGCGGGCCACCTCTCTGTGGCCGTCTTGGTCGAACGTATTTGAACCACGCCATGCGTTGCATCATGGTGAAGCTGTGCACCTTTCCCTGCGATGTGCTTTTAGGCCCACAATATTGGGTCGTCTTTGGTTGCCGGTAGAATTAGTTTTAAATAATTTTTATGAACGGTAAGATTTGTTTATTTTGTATCTTTAATTCTATAACTACAAAATTATGAAACCAATTTTGAAATATTTGTAAAATCAAGATCTACTGTTCTGTAAATTTGCATATGCAGACACATGCTATTTTCTGCTATTTGTTCTATTTGTAATTTTTATATTATTTTGTTGCACGATAGATTCGATTGAAGGAGACCTTATTGGCAACACTTCGGAAGAGAACCCCTGCTTTGCTGACAAAGACAAGTGATGATCATATTGCTCCTATGTTTGCAGCTATTTTTCCTAGAGTTTTGCAAACCTTGCATATTATGTGAAAATTAAAAATGCTAATTTGATTAGGATTATTAGCTACAACCTACCCTAATTAAATAATCTGTTAATAAGATTTACCTTGCTGCCCTAGTATATTAAATTTGTAATTATTACTGCCATCCTTGATCTAGAACTATTCATGCTTAGCAATGCTTTGTCTATGATTTTCTATTAGTTAATAGATAACTAATTTTTGTCAATTGCTTGATTTACTTCCATGGTTTTAAAAAGGACGAGTTGGTCTTTGTCGTGTTTCATGGTTGGTTTAGTTGAGATAGTGGATGCTATCTTTAGGCAAATGTTTTGCAAAAACTTTTATTGGGGTGGATGGTTGAAAGGCTGGTGTGGTTAGCACGAGATTTGGGCCCAGTATGGGAATCACCTCAATCCCTAAGGACCGATTCCTTGAGAAAGACAAACTAAGTACAACAGTGCGACCACGAGTTCTTATATGGGCAAGCCCTAGCTGAGTACCCTTTGATTTCTTAGTTTGGGCATTCGAGTTGGTGGAATAGACAGCAGGTGCTGGGGACTCCTAGCTTGAGTGGTTGAACTCTAGCAGTGGAAGCTTAGCAGAGGCCTCGACTAAGAGCTAGTTTGGTTAAAGGCTTTGTGATAGTTTACTTGTGGATCATCTCTTGTGGGTAAAGCGTGCAACCTTTGTAGAGTGTTAAACTATCATGATAAGACATGCCCACGATCACGGAAGGACAACATGGTGCTATCTCAATGGTACTTCTTATCTATTTGTTTTCAAAATGGTGTTTTAAAGTAAAACCACAATTGCAGTCGTGAGTTTTGGTTTTCCTTCTCATAGTTGAAGATGTGGCGATGAGGGTGTTGTACATGGTGGGAGCCGTGAGTTAGCGAGTTGGGAAAAACAGGTTGTTGTCGGAGTTCAAAAGAAAATTATTCAAATGTTTGATATTTCTCAACTCTATTCATATCTTTCCAAAATTCTAGGCAAAATCTTTGTAAAATTGGCTTTTTACAAAAGAACCCTTTCCTTCCTTGTTAAGTCTTCATGTTGTATTAGTCGGCCTTTCTTATTAAGAATGTTACATTCTCACCCTTACCTTTCATGCGGGGCTGCTCATTCCAATGAGCAGATCTGATGCATAGAACCCGTATCACGAAGAGATGTATCAAGATGATGATTTTGCGAGTGGAGTTCAGGATGAAGACTACTCTGATGTATAGAAGTGCGTTCCAACAGTCATGCTTCTAGAGTTATTTTAGTTCTTCATTTGGACTTTTATTTATGCATTAAGACTTCCGCTGGTGTAAGGCCATGGTACCAAACTATTGTAATAAGTGCTTTCTTGGGCGATACTTTGATGTAATAACTATTGCATTTGTGATGGTTGTGATACAAACTGTGAATCTATGTGTACTAACTACTTGATTAGGGGACTAATCTGGTAAAAAGCAGGCGAGGACTCGACTCGTTTATGGGTCCCGACATTAAATTATGGCCCAACTAGGAAAAAGAGCTCATTCCTCGGCACTAGTCGTCGAGACTCGAAAGGTAGGGCTGCCTTTTAGAGTTTAAATTTATTAAAGAGAGGAAAAGGTGATGGCCTTCCTAGTTGGGCCATTTAAGGTCTGCTTGCACATTCTCAATTCTAACGTCACCTCAAATATAGAGTTTGTAAGTTAAAATAAAATGACTTAAGTTTATATATATTTTTTAAAATATAAACATGATGACTTATTTAAACATCCTCAATGTACCTATAACTTTAGCTCCATGAATTTACGAAAGTAGAAATAGGGTCTTTCACTAACTCCACTAATTTTGGTGGAATTAGAAATTTGTGTCAAACAGGACCTAAGTTGATAAGACTCAAGTATATCAAGTTTGTAGCCATTGAAGTCTTCTAAAAGCAGGTTTCCTTGGACTTCTTGTTGCCTAGCCGTCATATCTTGTTTGTGATTTCTCCGTGGTTCGCTTGTTTCTCCGCCTCGTGAGTTCTCCTTTGCCTCGCTTCTTTCTCTCAACCTATCACCAAGATGAAAAGCTTGGGTCCTTCCTGCATGACTGATGAGGGTTTGCAATCCATCGGGAACCAGATTTTCATGGAGGGCTCCGTCACCGGGTACGTCTTTCCTTCTCCAGAGGAAGGGGAAATCGTGGTCTTCGATCTGTTTGTTTTGGATGGAAATCATAGCCAGTCAGTCGAGTGAGTTTCTGGCTTCATACCTAGCGACGGTCGAGTGCGAGCTTATCAATCTTCCACCTAACTACACTGTATCCCTTTCGGTGTTTACTCAACTTTGTGGGCGGTACTTAGGAGTTAAGCCGATCGTAGGTTTGTTTTTCTTCTATTATTGTCTTCAGCGAAACCAATTCAAGAAAGGACCTACGGGGGCAGTGTTTTTTCGTCTACGCAAGAACTCCAAATTGCAATATCTTGCCCCCTTGCTGAGAGACAAAATCACAGGATGATTTGATCGTTGATTTTATATGTTGTAGGTGCCGATAGCTCTCTTGGTTACGTCAGAGAGATGCCAAAGGATGTCAAGGTAGATCAGCCTGAGTTGAGTCCAAAGGAGGTAGAGCTTGTTTCAATGATCGACTAATTGACCAAAATCGGTCTTACCGGTAGAAAAATTGTGATGGATTTCCTCCGGAACAGAATTAGTCCATTGAGGAGAAGGGGGCGTCTGTTTTTTGAAGTATCGAAATGGTAGGATTCTAGTCGAGATGTCAATGAAGGTAAGCATCTTTTAAACTTTCGCTTCTTATGCTTTTTATGTTGTATTTGATTATAAGCAACGCCTACTTGCAGTCCCATCCGAGCAATGGGTATTGGATTTGGCCAATGTTTTGCTTCAACTAGAAGAGAGTCAGGATATAGCGTCTAGGCCAGGGAATGTTCATGATAGATCTCCTCAGGTTTGATTGTCTTTTGCTCTTGGGTATTTTGGTTTTATATGTGTTAATGATGCTGAAAGTTTTGCTGTGAATGTAGGAATCAGCGATCATTCAGGGCTTCATGCCAGAAGAGTCTCCACAGGTTGGAGATTTTCCCATTGTGAAGAAGAAAGTGAAAATCCGATGGGTTACTCCAAGAGATCAAAAGGTTCGAGTTTGAGGAGATCTTATGATTCATCTCACATATGAGCAAAGGGCGCTTTTGTAGGTTTCCTAAGTTCATTTGGAATATGCTGAAGAAAACGTGCCAGCTGAAGATTTTTGCGGGTTATTTCAACTCCGGAATCCTAAAACGTGCTGTAGTTTGGTAGCGTTCAGACGGCAGAAACACTGCTTTAACAGAGCCAAGCGGCGGCGGCACAAAATGATTGGACCGAGCCAGCCCGGCCTGAATGGCCGTGCGGCTGGGCCTAGAAACTAAACGCGGGTGCCGCTGGCCCGCCCGATTATGCGGGCGTGCTTGGGCGGCTCGACTCTAGCTGCAGCACAAATCAGTAAATAATTTTTTTTTGAGATCTTCTGGTGCTCGTATGAATTTTCGTTCAACACGAAAGCTGTGGAGAATTTCGAGACGCGTCTTTTTTGTGTTGATAACTTTTTCATTTGAGCAAAGTATGAATTTATAAAAAATTATTTAGCGTGCTGACTACTTTAGGGCTAATGGTACCCGTATTGTAATTCCATATTTTCGATGTTTTACTCTACTCATATGAATTTTCGTTCAACACGAAAGTTGTAGAGAATTGTGAGACGCATCTTTTTTGTGTTGAAAATTTTTTCATCTGAGTAACGTATAAATTTATAAAAAATTATTTAATGCTGCTATTTTGTTGCCTGTGCCGTGCTCGGGCCAGCTCGGCCCGATGGCGGCCCGACAGGTTTATGGGCCGTGCCGGGCCTTGATTTGGGCGGTCCATGCCAGCCCGGCATGGCCTGAAGTGTTGGCTGGGCCGTTTTGCACCGGCCCAAGGCACGACGGGCCCAGGCCAGCACGACATGGCCCGATTCACACCACTAAGTAGAGCCAGAGAGCAGAACGAAGCAAAGGCAGCCAGAACTTTGCGTGTAGCCAAGAAAGGCCAATGTGCAGGCCAAAACATCATCGGCTTTGGTTAGTGTCCCTATTGGCTTAGGTGTGACCCCACAGGGCTTTAATCCTACAGAGGTGGTTAGGAGTCGAGAGAGCTCCATAGAGCTTCTATTGTCAAAACAATACCCAGAAGATCCTCTTCATTGTAGAGAAAGGAGCTAGAGAAACTAATGAAGCTGGGAGTTCTTCGGCCGAAGATGTCATACCTGATAATTGGAATGCACCTGTGGTCTTTGAAGGAGAAGGCGCTCAATTAGAAGCTCCCTCTAATCCAGCCGATCTTGTGGGTTTAACTTCAGCCCGTGAGTTCCTTTCTTTCTTTTCCATTTTTCTTCATAGCTCTGGATAGTCTTTTTACTGCCCTTTGTTACGTAGAGGGACATGGAGTTTAGGGAGCATGGTTTACTGCGGAGGGTCTGGCTGATCCTTCAAGACTCCCCGGTTACCTTTACTCTCTTTCTTACCCGAATGGTTCGCATCGGGTTTGCATGAGCATGTGGGATGTTTTAATGGCAGGACACATCTCGTCTTCGTCAGGATCAACGTAGGCTGGTGGTTTGTCCTCCAAGCTTTAGGACATGCCATATCCATTTCGAATCCTTACCCATTGTTAGAGAACATTGCAGGGACGCCTTCTAACCTTTTGCAAGTAGCAATGGAGCAAGCCTCTCCAAGTCAAGTGTCAACACCTCTGATCGGTATTTCGGCAAGGTCGGATCCGGGTGATCTTCAGGCTATGGTATCGGGGCATGCTGAGATTGGAGCTTCAGAGCAGGGCAAATCCAGTCAGGAACACGACAGTGAGTATGACGACGAAAGGGCAATGGGTCAGTCTAGTGATCCGAGTAATATGGATCCTCATTTGAGAGACGAGCAACACATGGAGGATTTGGATAATCCTCCTTTGTTGCCAACAGTTGTTTCAGAGTGCCTTGCTCCTAGGTGTTCTTTGCTTCGCGAGGCCATAAATCTAGTGGTTCACACTTTGGGTGGCCAAGGTATTCTTTTCTTCATACTTTATTTATGTCGCTGCTTTTACAAGACTAATCATAGTGACTTCGGTTTTGCAGGTGATCGGGGAATTTTGTTCAAATCTGACGGCAAGCAATCAGGTCTTGAAGGTGAAGCTGACAGCTGCATTGCATATTTGCATGAGAGAGAATCCAATGGTGCTGAGACAACCAAGAAACTCCAAGAAGTTCATGAGGTCAAGGCTTATGTTGATCGCATGACTGAAGCAGCTTGCAGGGAAGCTATTAAGCATGACGAGACGCGTAGGCGTCTGGCTGCAGACGCTGAGCAAGTAAAGCTTATGAGCAGGAAAACTACTACTCTTCCGACGGTTGCCATTCCTCTGGCTTTATAAGATGAAGGTGTGAATACTGTTTTTCTTGCTCCCTTGCTATTCAAACTTTTAGTCTTGTTCCTTGTCTTGCTTGCTTCCTTCGGTCTTTTCTTCATCAAATGGCAGATTTCGTGGGGTCTTGGCTTTTCCAGGATGGGTTTGAGATCTTAGTTCGCGATGAACTAGTGAGCCGAGCGGGGTGACATCCCCTGCAAATTTCCAGGGGATGAAGATGTTGTAAACAATGCATAATGAGCAAAATAACAGCAGAAATAATTTCAGAAATAGTAAACAGCAATATAATGTCATGGGAATTAAATATAATCACATTTGCTCTTAAAGACAGCATAAGAACAACTACTAAAGTGATTATCCAACAAGTATCCATGACAAACAGTAAGCAAAACAGTAATAAAATCAGTAACTAGAATTCAGATTTTATTTGGAATGATTGCTCTCAAATTGCTAGAAGGGTCGCTAATTATGATTAGCCGTCCAACCTCTAGATGGACAATATATCACAGGTTATTCTCAGGAAAACACCCTAAAACAGTACTGCTCTTGCACAGAGAGAATAAACACAGCACTATGTGTATAATATAGCAATTGCACAATGCACCAGTAATTAACAGATCAACATTTCAGTTTGTCCAGACTTAAAACAGTCACAAAACTGAACCGAACCGCAGCACAAATGCACACTACAACAACTAGTATCAAGTTCTTCCAACCAGACTAGTTCTCCAAATGTAGATATAAGAAATGTAGCAGTAAAGTGATCAATTAATTCAACTTCAATTGCTAAATCATACACAATATGTCAACAAAAGGTATGCTAAGAGCAGTACTATTTTAGGTCTAGCACATGAACAGATTAACCACGCCTCAATCTAAGCAATCATCATCGAGCTTTTATATCCGAAGCCCACGATGTCTTGCTCCTAAATGAGATGAACTAGCCCTTATGCAGGGTAGAAGGACCCCAAATTCAACTCAAATGGCACGATAATTTCACAAATATAAGAGGAATCGACGACTTCGATGCAAAACCAAGCGGCAAGAAGAAGCGAGGCAAAGCGCGAGTAACTTCATTGTCCCGAAAACCAAATTGCCGGGCTACACACGCACCACCGACAAGAAGGCGGAATCGATGCCGTCTCCCCACCAAGGCCGAGGCCGCGATGGAAGACCGAGGCGGAGAGGCGGCGGCGGGACACGGCGTCCACCTCGTGGCCACCGAAATCTTGAGTCGAAGAGGGAAGGCACCACCACCACCGCTCCGTGACGTGCGGCAACAAACACCACAAGCACAGTAGCGCAGCCACCGAAAGCGATGAGGAAGGAGAAATTGGGAGAAAACTCAAAAAACTCGGCGAGAACTCAAAGCGAGGAACTCCCAGGAGATAAAGGCAAGGAGGAGCCCCCGACTCGACGAGAAGCCCGGAGGCCAAGCCACGTCGTGCCGCGCCAGCACGAACGCCGAGAATCCCAGCGCCGCCGCCCTCATCGCCTCACGGGTTGGGAACCCTAGCTGCTGGCCAAGCCAGCTCCAGCACGCAGCAGTGCTGCTGCTGGTGCCCTCTTTTGAGTCAAGCCACATGGGCTGCAGCTTCAAAGGCCCAAAGGCCCTTTTTGTCTTCCCGGGCAAAAGCCCAATAGAAGATGTGCTGCAGCTGGAAGTATTTTCAGATGATGAGGACGACGACGGTGACGGTGGAGACGGCAGAGGGCACAGCGACCCCAGGGAAGAAAATGATGGGAGTGGTAGCAATGCATCAGATGTTACCTCTAAAGGGATGACTTGTCGGGCGAAGGCAGATCCATTTGGCGCCATGACGATCCAGCCGGTCTGAATTCTGCAGGCCGAGATGATCGTCGTGTTCGTTGTCTAAAATTTTTTCTTGAGGGGATGTTTCCCTCTTTCTTTCCTACAACACTTGTTTCTATATAATTTGTCAAAAGACTGCTAAATTTTTACCTGTCGTTTGCCTCGAATCTTGGCGTGTACATGTGATCCGTGCTTGAGAATCCTGCAAACAGACTTCAGGACAATACGTTTAGATTGGTCAAGACGAAATTAAATTGCTTAAAGTAATCCTTCTGATGTTTATGGCAGCACAAGGATTTTAATGTTTAAATGCAATACTTGTCCAGGGCGTCGGTTGATTTGTCTATGAATGCTGTTGGCGGAATTCTGCTGTGAAGTTTGGCTTATGAATCCCTTTAGTTGTTCCTCATGGATGCTGAACAAACATCCCTTTAGTTGTCTATGAGTGCTGTTGGCGGAATTCTGTTTTATCATTTCATCGAACTCCTTGTGGACATGCCACGCCACGCTATGGCAGCGATGCATGGAGCTGGACCCTCTACCGTACTGCAAATAGCAGTTGTCCTACTAACATATGGGCCTGTGATGTCAGTGGGAGAGCTGCTCTCTGCGATCTTGCGAGATGACATTATTTTGTGATGCATGTGCTCTATCCACGCTGCATGTGTTTATTGTGAAGCACACGCACTCTAACCACGTGAGATTTCGGTGATTTCGCATGGGATTGGAAGATTTCGCTCGGTTTTTTTGGTAAACCTCACAAAAAATTGTTTTCAAACGGCCACCAATTTCAAAATTTGAATTTGAACTTTCCACCGAAATCTAACGGTATTTAATAGTATTTTGAATTTAGCTTCCAATCGAGATTTGAGCTGAAAAGAAAATTTGGAATCTTGGTCGTGATTGTTTCAGTGGTGCCTTTGGGCGCATTTTGAAATAAATAGGAAGGGGAAAGGAAGTGAAAGTTCGTGAAAAAAATCTTACTTAGATCCCCTAGGGTTGGTTAGGTGATAATTACTTTTCACTAGTACTGCCCTTCTCCACTCCTTCCGATTCCCTTCGATCAAACAAGGAAATTAACCTTCTCAACTCCAAAATTACCAACCCTCTAAACAAACGCAACATTCCACTGAAACCCGGGCTCTCGGTTTGTGGTTGACTGGTTGGTAAATTAGAAAGCAAAGCAAGACGCCGCAGCGGTTTTAACACCACTCCCTTTTCACTCTTGATTCAGGAGTGGTCGCCGTCGCTCCCCCATCGGAAACTCCATCAGCTGCCGTCGCCGCGACGCCCTGAGCTTCCTCGAGCTCGCCGCCGGACATCAGCGACAAGGATCTTTCGCTGTGGTACGGTGAGTACGGCAACCCTGATTACTCTTCCGACGATTGCATCTCGCAAGCTCTTCGCCGGTCGCAGGTTCTGCCTCTCCTCGGGATGATGGGGTTGAAGCCTGTCGCCGACCTCCCGGACGACCTCCTCGTCGAGATCCTCCGGCGGCTGCCGGCCAAGTCGCTCTGCCGCTTCAAGTGCGTCTGCCGGCGTTGGTGCGGCCTCATCTCCCACCCCGACCACCGCCGCACGCTCTCGCAGACGCTGTCGGGCTTCTTCTTCCATCTTCCCATGGGCGGACCACCCGAAGCGGCTTGGCGTTTTGCGAGCTTCTCCTCCCCTGAGAGAGCCCCGCCTCTGGCCGATCCCCCTTTCTCCTTCTTGCCCAGCTACGGCAGCGTTCAGCTGCTGGACACCTGCAATGGCCTCCTCCTCCTGAGGTGCTGCCTCGGCGTCTCCCAATCGCCTCCGTTCTACGTTGTGTGCGATCCAGCCACCCAGAGGTGGACCGCCTTACCGAACTCGAGCCAGGCCGGCGTTATCAAAGCTGCTTCTTATTCTGAAGAAAAGATCTCCCAGTTTGCTTATCTGGGTTTTGATCCAGCCGTATCTTCGCATTTTCATGTGTTTCTGTTGATGGAAACGGAGCACCATTATGAGTATGCTGTTGAGGGAGTGGCAATTTACTCCTCTGAAACTGGAAAATGGGTCCTAAGGGAGAGTGGATGGAATCGAAGAGTTTTCTACTTTCCTGAAAACTACATATCTGAATGGGTTCATGCATTTTATCACCATTCAGGGTGCAGTTGCCACTGTGGACACAGAGGGCAAGGTATGGAGGATCATTCATTTGCCGCAAGGTGTAGAGGACGGTCGTTTCATTGGCCATTCACAAGGGTGCTTGTTTTACGTGAATGCTGATCCAGATGATGCTTTCACATTATCTATTTATGTTCTTGAGGACTATAGCAGCGAAGAGTGGATCTTTAAGCACAGCGTCAGTGCTTTGGATCTGTTTGGACCCAAAAATTCACTGTTTGGCCGGTGCTGCAGTATAGTTGCAATTCATCCAGACTGCAATTTGATTTTCTTCTATGATTGGTCACGGAAAATATTGATGTCCTATAATATGAATCTCCAGAATGTTCATATTATCTGCACTCTCAGACAAGTGTCACAAGCCCATCGCCGCTTTTACCATATGTTCCATTGCACTCAGAGGCTTTAGCATCATCAAATATCCACTAGAAGTGTTACGTATGCAGCTTAACAATGTCCATTGGAAGTGTCACATTTTCAGGTTTACATTTTGAATTTGTACTGGCATTGATGCCTTTAGAAGAATCTGGTCAACTTAATTGAATATTGATGTTCCCTTCTTCGAATGAGTATATGAATTCCAAAATGTTCTTATCATGTTGGCTTAACGTGGAGACCATGCAGCTTGGAAGAACCAGCCATGCTTGTGATTGGGTATATTTGCTTGCTTACGAGAACAAGGCTAACACAGAGGGGTGGTTGTGTGAATGTATGACTATTATCTGATATTTGCAAATTCTGAGGCTCTAACTTCTTTTGGTTAGCTGGCTGCATCAAATAATTTAAAGGTGCATGCATTGGATTGTGAAGAATACTGAACCATCATCCTTGTGCAGACTTGGATTTCTGAAAGTTTTGAAGACAAGACTGAACTGTGAAGTGCAATGTCCGGATTGATGTAGCAACAGAGGAGCCCTTATTGCCTTCTAGTTGTGTTGGCGTGTTCTTTTAATCTGAAAGTTCCTTTGTTGCTGTGTTCCATCTTAAGAGGAATAACATTTTCCTATCTGTGGAATGATACGAGTGCCAGACAACGCAAGGGATTCATCCTGTGAAGAGGTTTCAAAGCAATAGCTGGGAACAAGTTCAAGGTTGCTAGTCTATGGGTCATCCTAGTCAGCAGATTCATGCCATTTCTCCTTTCTTCCGAAAACAATGTTGACCAAGTGTGGAGGTCGAAAAGTTTTCCTTTCACACAGAGATTACTTCAATGAACTGGTCATATCTTTTTATATAAAATGAACTAGTTATATGTTGAAGGAACCGGCAGTACCTGTTGATGGCTTTATTTCCTTTTTTTTTTGTTCTGATGGTGCTGTCCGTGTGTGGAGTTTGTGTTTGTGTGCCTCCTTTGTACTTGCTCTCTTTCTCAAAAAAGTAGAACATTATACATGGTCCTCACTAAACACAACTACTGCTTACGGCATCTTAAGAAATCTCCCTACTGCAAGCATCCGTTAAGTTCAAGCCTGGCTCAATGGGGCAGGCTTGTCAGGTCATGTCATGACTAATAATGAGGATCCATGTAAGTACCTAGGGGTTAGTAGTAATCCATGTGAGATTTGCAGGTTGAGATGGGATGTCAGTTTGGTTGTTTCCTAGTATATCTATTATTGAATGTAATTGGTAGGAAATGGTAAGAGAAAGACAATGAATAAAATCTTTATTGAATGATTGGATTGTCCTCGTTACAAGAGGAGAAATCCTTTTTATATTGATTATAAAGGGTGTCATTAAGAGACACCTTTTAGGAAGAGAGATCAAGTAAGGGACATCTATTAGAGGGAGACATCCTTATAATTTGTCTATATTTATAATATGATTAATATCATAACACCCTTTCTTGGACAAATTATTATTACTTCGAAATTCCTTTAAAAACTCCTTCCAAAAGCCAATGAGGAAATAGACGAAGAAAAATAGGATACAACAATATATTATATGTATGCTTTATTAAAAACTCCTCCAAAAATCCAATGGAAAAAATAGATGGAGAAAAGAGTACATAATACATTTAGCTTGTATTATATTATCTCATTAAAAACATTTTATGATAAACCATTATGTAAAACTCATAAAGGAAAAGAGTATCATATATAATGTTTAATATTAATAAAACAGGTTAAAGTTTAGAGGATTCTCCCTCCTGAACCTTGTAACAAACAAAGTCTCCTTATACCAACCCCATTAATATATTTTTTTTAATATAGATTTTGGTAAGGATTTGGTTAATAACTCAGCAAGATTTTTATAGGACTTTGTTTGCAAAATTTCTATCTCACTGCTATTTTGGAGTTTATGAGGATAGAATAATTTAGGAACAATATGTTTGGTAATATTGCTCTTAATATAACCTGTTTACATTTGAGCAATACAAGTAGTATTATCTTCATAGATAATTGTATGGAATTTAATTGAATTAATACCACAAGATTTTTAAGGTGATTAATCATTTTGCAAAGCCACACACACTCATGTGATGCTTCATATAATGCAATTATTTCAGAATAATTAGTGGAAGTGGCCATTAAAGTCTGTTTAGTAGACTTCCAACAAAAGGCTATACCACCGTATAAAAATAATCTAGTTTTTTTAATAGTACCCGTGGAATTTCAAAAAAGGGCATCATAAAGATTGGTTAACTACTGAGGACAGAATTGAGAAGCACCAATCTTTCTCCAGTAGCTAGGTTTCTTCCCTTCCAACCGCTAAGTTCTCATCAAATCTATCTTCTATGGTCTTCCAACGAGAATTGCTATGTTTTTTTGTGATTCATTGGTATGCCCAGATATTTAAATGATAAAGATCCTTATTACACCCAAAAAGTTGCATGTATTGATCCTCATAATTCTCAGGCATCACTTTATGTGAAAAAGTTCGCTCTTATGAAAATTAATTTTGAGGCCTAAAAGCTGCTCAAAGACATCAAAAGCAATTTTAAATTCATAGCTTTAGCTATGTCGTGATTTAAAAAATGATAGTATTGTATCCATATTACAGACTAGACAATTCCTTCAACCACCAAATATGGGATAATTCCATCAATAAGATCGATCGTTTGGCCACGGCAATGAGAATCACTAGCATATCTACCACAATATTAAACAAAATTGGTAAGCGGGTCACCCTAGCGAAGCCCTTACAACTATTGAAATAAGGGTTGATATCATTGTTAACCTTAATACCTACATTTCCTGTTACAAAACAGTGTATCCAATTACACCACTTACCGGCAAAAATCTTTCATCATAGCGCTTGCGGGAGGAATGACCCTTTACCCTTGTATGCTTTCTCAAAATGTAATTTTAACACTATCCCGCTAAGATTCTTCCTATGTATCTCATGCAAGGTTTTATCACAATAACCACCCTCCATAATATTACACCC
This sequence comes from Olyra latifolia, assembly GCA_036346145.1. NCBI lineage: Eukaryota > Viridiplantae > Streptophyta > Magnoliopsida > Poales > Poaceae > Olyra > Olyra latifolia. The sequence continues at coordinate 73,883 of JAYEVC010000036.1, read as the reverse complement.
AAACAGAAAAGCTGTTTGGAAGGTTTGACTACCTTGTCGACAACCTTCTTAATTCATTAGTGCCAACTTTAGTAAAATTTTTAAAGTTGACATTTAGCAAAAAGATTGGATGATCTTGTTGAATCTTTTTTGCCTCTTTTATTTTAGGCGGGGAGGATGATGACTCCAAAGTTAAGGCTATGAAGGAAAGTTGTTCCTTATGGAAATCTGTAAAGAGAGCCATTAGATCTCATAATAACTTCCCAACAGATATGATAAAATTAGGCTAGGAAGCCATCCGGACCTAGAGCTTTATTACGCTCCATCTAAAAAATTGCCTCTTTGGTTTCTGTTCAAAACATTCTTGAACAAGTAGACAATACTTGGGGATTGTCATTCCAAATGTACTCCATCATTACAATATCATTAGCTTCCAAGGACTCGAATAGGTCTTTATAACAAGTAATGAAATTATTAAGAACCGAGGTCTTAGGAACTCTACCTAACCTAGATGTTAGGTTTATAAGCACTACATAAATGGTGGATTCATTGCAAAGTGAGGCACAAGCACAGTTGTGGCGGGGTTAAAAATAGTGGAAATCACAAGGTTCCTCAGAAACCGATAAATAAATCATTGCAGAAGGAAACCGCTCAAATTCAAAATTCCAAATTTAAATTTAAATTTAGGTAAAAAAGATTCCCAAATATTTTTTAAAAATAGTATCAATGTATCTAAAGAGTTTTGACGTGAAAAGTTTTTAAAGACATGAATTTTTCATACAAAATTTGAAGTTATGTGTGCATCCCCGTTTTGACATTTCGCAAACACCTCATGGACATACCTCGCGACGCCATGGCAGCGACACACGCTCTAGCCAAGCCGTGGGTGCTTACCACGATGCACACCATAATCTAACCACATGGGATTTTAGTGATTTATTTGGAGGATTTGGAAGATTTGAGCGTGTTGCTTAGGATTTTGTGTTTTCAATCATGTCGAGTTTGAAGGATTTAGTTTTGGATTTCGAGGATGTCGCTTGGTGTTTTAGTAAACTAACAAAATTTTGTTTTCAACGGCCCAATTTCAAATTTTGAGTTTGAAATTTCCACTAAAATCTAACCGTATTTCGTAGTATTTTAAATTTCACTCCCAATCAAGATTCCAGCCGGAAAAGAGATTTAGAATCTTGGTCGTGAGTCGGTACAAAGTGTTGTTTCTGTGGTGCTTTTTGGTGTGTGTAGAAATACTAGACAGGAGGGGAAGGCTGCGGAGTGGGAAGTGGTAGAATGAATTTTTACAGGGATCCCCTTGAGATGTTTAAGTGATATAGTTTCTCTTCACTCCTGCTTCCCTTCAATCAAACAAAAAAAATTAACTTTCTCAACTCCAAAATTTACATTTCGTAGTCTTATTCCCTCTAATAAAAGCCAACCTTGTTCAAGTGAAATGTGGGCTTTTGATGTGGTTGACTGATTGGTATGGATTTTGAAGCTACCTGTGTATCCCTGTTTTATCAGTTCATTGAAGTCCTCGGGGACATGCCACGCCACACCATGGCAGCGATGCATAGAGCTGGATCCTCTACCGTACTGCAGAGAGCAGTTGCCCTACTAACATATGAGGCCGTGATGCCATGGGTCCATATGTTAGTGGGAGAGCTGCTCTCTGCAGTACTCATATTATTTCAAGATGCATGTGCTCTATCCAAGCCATGTGTGTATATCATGAAGCATGCATACTCTAACCATGTGAGATTTTGGTGATTTAGTTTAGGGATTCAAAAATTTTCGCTCAGCTTTTTAGTAAACCCTAGCAAAAAAATTGTTTTCAAACGGCCGCTAATTTCAAATTTTGAATTTGAACTTTCCACCAAAATCTAACAGTATTTAATAGTATTTTGAATTTCGCTTCCAATCAAGATTCGAGCTGAAAAGGAAATTTGGAATCTTGGTCGTGATTGTTTCAGTGTGCTTTTGGGCGTGTTTCGAAATAAATAGGAAGGGGAAAAGGAGTGAAAAGTTCGTGAAAAGAATCTTAGTAAGATCCCGTAGGATGGTCAAGTGATGTAATTACTTTTCACTAGTACTTCCTTCTTCACTCCTTGAGTTCCTTCGATCAAACAAGGAAATTAACCTTCTCAACTTGAATTACCTACCCTCCAAACAAACACAACCTTGTTTTCGAGTAAAACCTAGGCTCTTGGTCTGGTTGTCTGGTTGGTAAATTAGCAAAGGAAAAATTGGTTCTATAGCACCCAAAGACCACCTCTTTTGATTTATACCACCCAAAGACTTGGGTAGATTTAAATGCCATCCAAAGATTGGTTTTCTCTATTTTTTGACCACTCCATCCACCTGATGTTAACTCTCCCATCCATTTGAACATTTCACCGTTATTCTCCATCCATTTGAACTCTCCATCCATATGCGGTCTACTCTCTGTACACTCCAGCCAACATAAGCCAGGCAAAGTGCAATCTGTACATTCCAGCCGAACTAAGCTCACTACAAAAGTGCAGCCACTTGGTTAGTCTGTACGTTGCAAAAGATAGCTTGATGCCTGCTACACTAACAGTTGAGGGTCAAAGCCTACAATGTCGCTCAGCTGATCCTCTGGATCCCCTTTTTGAAGCTCTTCTTTGGCTATTTTGAAGTACCTCCACCCTTCATCCGCTCCCGTGGGTTCATCTCCTTCAAAATCCATACCGGGATCCATATGATGATCATGTTCTTCCTCTACCATCCTAGCAAGACCTACAACAGTCTCTCCATATTGTGGTATCGGTTCCCAATCGGTACCACCACCAAGTGGTGTTTGGCTCTCACTTGGTGGTAGTCCCATATCATTCACATCCCCAGCTTTGTCAACTGTCATGACAAATGATGCATTCCTAGAAGCCCTCAACAATTACAGCAGCTCACAGTCATTGCTAACTCTAACAGTTTGTTCATCTTTATCAGTGTACCAAATGGTTGCACTCTTGGGAACTTGCCCATCTATAGTACTCCATGATGTCTTTTTGCAACTCAACAATCGAGTACTCCTTTGAGTCCACAACCCATTGAAGTGTTCTACCCTTATTGTACACACGTGTACCATTAATAATCTTGACAAAAGACCTCCTTTGTTATTTCTAATCTACATCTTTGTCTTAGGATCAACCCTAAAAAATTGTAACAAATTAATGAATGGAATTAAGATGGGATACACCGTGTACCAACTAATCATCAAAGTAAACATGACAATTAGTATAAGAATAATCTGACATAGTATTGTAAACAAATATGAACACAAATAGATAATAATTTTCACAATAGTTGTGCAACAGACAAGTACAAAATGCACCTAACAGAGACCCTGATCATGACATTTGCTTGCATAGTGCATGGAAATTTGAAAAAATAACAAAACTAGTTTTTTAGGTGTGATGCGGTGAGTCGACAACCTGATTACTCTTCAAGCGATCTTCCATTTCCCAAATTGTGCATCTCACAAGCTCTTCACCAGTCGCAGGTTCTGCCACTCCCTGGGATGATGGGGTTGAAGCCTGTCACTGACCTCCCCGACGACCTCTTCGTCGAGATCATCTGGCGGCTGCCGGCCAAGTTGCTTTGCCGCTTCAAGTGCGTCTACCGGCATTGGTGTGGCCTCATCTCCCACCCCGACCACCGTCGCCGCGCTCATGAGCATTGTCGAGCTTCTTCCATCTTCCCATGGGCGGACCACTCGAAGCGGCTTGGTGTTTTGGGAGCTTCTCCTCCCCCGAGAGAGCCCTGCCTCTGGCTGATCCCCCTTTCTCCTTCTTGCCCAGCCACGGCAGCGTTCACCGCTGGACACCTGCAATGGCCTCCTCCTCCTAAGGTGCCGCCTCGGCGTCTCTCAATCGCCTCCATCCTATGTTGTGTGGACTGAAGTGGCAATGCTGTGAACTCTCCATATAAACACAGCACAGAAGATGGAAACACTAGTACCAGAATCGTCCAAAATACATAAAGCTTTATTTTCTGATCTTGGTAGAAGAGGTGAATCAAATAATCATGACCTAGTGAAGAATGGATAAAGGTTGGAAGTATACTTTCTAAAACGTTTGGTTGTGGATGTCGCTGCTAGATCTGCCATTAGAACAAACATTAGAAATATTTTTTATGTTTTTGGAATAATATAGAAGTACTATGCTAGATCTCTTCATCGGTCAGGACTGCGAGTTGCATACTCGTTTGTTGTTGTGCGCTTGAAGATCAATTTATCAATACAGCATGGTTTGGATAAAAAAGAAATGCTGCTATAGTAGTGCATAACAAAATTAGAAAAAATGCAGACATCTTTTACATAATTTACCTACTGCAACATCTGCGAGAGGCACGCCAAATTCCCTGATACATCCCAAGCCTATGTGCACTCTTCAAATACGTACATGGCACCATTCAGTAGGAAAAATTACAAAATGTCGTGCTGTTTCTAAGCTTTGCATGCAGTTCCACGAACAGATCGAGAAAAACTAAAACATATATAAGCTCTACGTACCTGGTGGTGTTGGCATATATTCATGGTCGTTTATCTCTGGGTTGAGTGGACCACCACGAGTATTAACTGAAAAAATCTCATCGCAGAAGATTACATTACGCCCAAAGTGCGCCATTCGGAAACCTTCATGACTACAACCACCTTCCAATTGAATTTGTGTACTTGGCTCTTTGCCTATCCTGAGAACACAGTGACGAAAATCATAATGATCCTATCTACTTCGCCTGCACTCGACATGTTGATCCCTTCAATCCTCGCATCTCAAATTTATGAACAGACCAGTTGTATCTTGTCACAATTGATGTGTGTGTGTTTTGGTTCTGCACATTATTTGGAATCCATACAGCATCACATATTACATTTCACGATCCTAAACGTACTGTTTCTCATATTTCTTGTGCTTTAGTTTATAATTTTTCTTTTTTGCTAGAGTAAAGATGCCACATACAGCTATTTTTCCCCCAACCAAGCTTAAAGCAATGAGTGGTTCTTATGAGGTAGCACCTATCGGTTTAGTCTAAAGAGAGCATTGACTGAACCAATTTTTGCAAAAGCAGCAGTCCAATCTCACATCTCCAATTTGCCCTATTCTTTTCTGCTTATTGTGATTTGTTGATCTTCTTATTTATTGAAACGCCAAACTTTGAGGGCTTCTCGAAGCGACATGGAGAGTCCGGTCTGCTTCATTATTTGATTTAGTTTTTTTAGAGTTTTGATAAATACCTTTGAAATAAATAAAAAAACCGACTCAAAGAATCGAAGAGTTTGCCTTTTCCAAAATAGAGATAAGAAAATGAGCCGATAAGAACAAACCAAGCCACTGTGTTTTGGCCATTGGTGGGTGCATGGGATGTTGGAAATCATGTGGTATCGCCTATTGCAGGTGAAGAGGGCAATCCTTGCGGTCTATTGAAGTATGATGCCTTAGGTTGGGTTCTTTTCAGCTTATCTTATCAAGCTTATTTGACTTATCTCATAACTTCGAAAATTTTCCGAGATAGCCTCGAGAGCCGGTTGGTCTTTGTGTTTAGGGTTTAGAGAGTTTGTAGACACGCCTACGAAGATAAAAAAAAATCAGACTTAAAAATTAATAAAAAAAAAGTGAGATAAGTCAAATAAGACACAAAGGCCAACCGGCTCTCGAGGCTATCTCAAAAAATTCGTGAAGTTACGAGATAAGTTAAATAAGCTGGATAAGTTAAGCTGAAAAGAACCCACCCTTAACTTGAGTTTTTATCTCGATGGGTGACTTTCGAAAGACGCGCACGTTTTTGCAATCAAGAGACCAACAAGATCTTAATGTATGGTATGGGGACATGCAGCTCCATGGGTAGAGTTTATTAGATGCTTCAAGGCTCTAAACCCGACTATGATAGATAAACTATATATGTTCATCTCTAGAAGTGTGGATGGAGCATGAGAGAGCAGCACCTGCCGCATGCAGTGCTGATGCATGATAGGCGTATCGACCTAGGCTCTAAGGGCATCTCCATCAGTGGCTATCCTAGCTCTATGCTCTATTACTGTAGCAAATAGTGATGGGATGTGGAATGAGCAATAGGATAGTGAATAGTGAAAGTAGAGAGTAGAGATAGTAATGGAGCAGCCGTTGAAAAGATGAATAGGAATAGGACAGGCTTATTGGTGAGATGGCATGTGAATAAGAATGTGGCAAATTTAAAATGAGACAATTGGTGGAGATGCCCTAATAGCTGAGGTGGCAAGGAAGGAGGCCAAATGTGACGTGACGAGGCCATTGCGATTCTGAGGCGGTCCTTCGCCTCGTTGTCGGCTTCATTATCTAGTGGCAAAGGGGTCGTCCGGCCGCTCAGCTAAGCGCGGCCGCCAAGTAGGCAATCATCGGCGAAGAAGACGCCACCTAGGCGCGAATTGGCCTCGACAACATGTGGGGTTGGTGCTTCCCTAAAGGAGGGCGAGCCTAGCTTCATTGCAGCTGACGCTGAAGGCGCCCAGCGAAACACAGCGGGAGCGGGCCAAGCTCGTGAGTCATGACAGTGGCCCTTGGCCCAACAGAGCCCAGTCGGAGAGGGCACAGGATGGCAGCAAGCATGGGGACGCGAACCTGCGTGCATCTAGCTGCCCGGCAACGGTCGTTGCAAGAGAGAGGGCTCCGGCAAAACCTCTAAAACAGAATTTTCTCTATATTTAGAGTCTCTCGTACTCCAGCAGAGTCTCTATCTTAGTCTCCAAATTTAGAGTCTCTGCCTCTCAGCCTCTAAATTTGGAGAATCTCTATATCAACCTCTAGTTTTTTTATATAGGCTCTGCTGGAGAGAATGGAAATATAGATGGCGAATAGTGATTTAGAGAGAGTGTATAAAGATCCGATTTTAGAGATTCTGCTGGAGATGGGAGAGACCTCCATCTCACATGATAGACCCTCTCCAGTAAACACTTTAAATTTCTTATCTATAACATTATTCCCTAATCACTATAACCATTTTGTTGACCTGAAAGCGGATTCTTCACGCCAACTCACCGGGCTTAGGAAATAGGATTTCCGTCGGCCAGGAGCTAGGTCAAGCGTGCCGGTGATTTGATCCTACAATCGGCAAGAGGACTTAATTAGCTTTCACTAGCCGATTATATCGTGATGTAGTGAATCGCAACACTTGAAAATAGATTCGAGTAGGGTGTCGGGTAATGAAACTTATCGACTTATATCAAATCTAGACCAACAGTTTCAAAGGTAAACAATCTCTTTGCTTAGTGATAGAATCAAGCGAGCAATGAAAAAGAGGATTAACGGACTATCAACTAGTGATTAGATCGTCTATAAGATAGAAACGAAAGGGTAAACAGTTCTGCTCGCTAGCGATTGTGTTGGTCGGCGAAAGAGGATGAACCTAACCCTTGGTTGAAATGGCGATGCGCAGCAATATCAACCAAGATAGTATTTCAACCAAAAGCATATGCAAGCCCGTAGATCGAACTTGATTGAGACAGTACTTATTTGCAAAAACCCCCGAGTTGTATCTCGCAGCCGATCGAAAGGCGACGCGTAACAAGTCGATCGAAATCTAAATACGAAGAAACTACTCTAAACTACTCTTGATGCGATGAAAAGTAAAGAATAGGTAAAAGTAGATGTATTTTGATTGGTGTGTGTCCCCTTACACGCCCTCAAGGGCAGACTATTTATACAGACCTCTCAGGCCCAACTATAGTAAGACTCTTGACTCGTATCCGATACAAACTCATTTTTATCTTCTATTTTTAATTTACTCTCCTAATATACTAACTCTAAACCGATTCAAATCAAGCTCCCTTATCTCGATCCAAACTTGACTTTCGTAGCCGATCTGGCTTCTTCCCATATCTCTAGCCGACTTTCTTGCCAAATCCAGCCCCTTTCCATGTTCGGCCGATTCGGGCCGTTGTAGCACGTCTCAGCCCGTTTCATCCAAAATCCAATCCCATTGGCCTTTGTCAATTTTTGGTGTCAACACATGCCCCCCAATTTTGGAATATAATATTTATGTCCCAAAATTACTGGCCTTACGTCACCTTGATGACATCATCAGCCAAAGATCCATCATGACTGCCTATCTGTCACCGACCTCGCGCCCGCACAACTTCCATCAACTCTGTGACAGTGCGCATGAAGTCGTTTCGGCTTCGGCACCGTTGCATGACAGCGTCCCTTCGTATCCTCGATCTTGTCTCCATCTACGGAATCCATTTCAGCTTCTGCATCCTCGTGCAGCAAAAAACTCTTTCGCCTTCTCTATTTCGTCTTCTCTTGCGATGCTTCAGCTAGCCACGTCTTCCCAATAAATAGGGACGGTAACGAAGGTTTTTACCACACCGTTCTCTTATATTGCTTCCTTCGTAGAAAACCTCTCAAGCCTTGACAATCATGTCGGCCAATCTCTCTTCGGGTTCTTCCTTCTCCTACCCCTCCACCCTATTTGGAGAGTCCGACACCTACCCCGACAATGACACTAACTTTGAGCCAATCGGCTATCCGACCGATGAGGACAATGACTTGGCTATTGTCGTAGCCCTCCAAGAGCTTTACGCGAAGTCAAGGCGAGAGGAAGAAGTCACCAACGCGGCTATTGCATAGCTCCTCCACGAGGACTACACCGTTGTCAACATAGCCGCTAATGGTGATGCCGGTGATGTGGCCCTTTGCATTGGAGAGGAGAAGGAGAGCGGTGAAGTGGCGGCGGTTGAGGAAGAGGCGGAGAAGATCGAGCTGTGGATCCTGACGTCGCCGTCCCTCTCGGGACTAATGCCCTGCACGCCATCATTGTCCTCGACGATGAGGATGATCAACCGGTGCCATCACCAAACCCTGTAGCCGATCCCATGGTACCGCATTATCCAGCCAGTTCTTCCGGCAGCAACCAGAGCGGCGAAGCAAACTTCGTCATCAGCTGCAACCGTGACAGGAAAAAGCATCGCCGGTTCATCTAGGATTTAGGCCATCTCTTGTAATGTAGTTGATAATTTCTTTGTATATTCTAGCCTTCGGGCTTTTTAATGGAAAATCCCTCTGCTTTTACCAACTGTTGTTAATCCATATAGCCGACAATTTCCCATTCGTCGATCTTATTAGCCGATACGAATCCCCAAATTCCATCAATTTGCAACCATTCCACATTTTATCCTTTATCTCAGTCGTTGAAATCTCTGATTCTACTGTTTTTGCTCAAAATGACATGTCGCGGTTTTATCGCTCATTTTTCCTGCGCTGCAGTGAAACCCTAGTCTTCACTTCGACTATAAATACTGGGACTGCCTCCTGTCATTTTCACGCTTTCAAGTTCTCATCTCTGGCTCATCGGCTCCTTCTTCTTTATCAGTTCACAGCCCTCCTTCCAGGTTTAGGCATCCTTCCTTCCCTTCCACCATCCAGCAATCATGTCTCAGGTACTTCTTCCAATCCCTTACTTTCCTCACACCTTTACTCTCGGTCTGGTGGGAGATCTCTCATCATTGGACATCATCAACCTGGATGTCCCTCGTCTTCCTTTATTTGCCACGGGTGTGAACGTAGAGGGCTAGAAGGATAGCTTTAGATCTTGGCCGAATGAGTTAGACGGATGGTGAAACTGGTTTATCAGAGTATCAGCTAGCAAGAAACCTGAGTGGGAACATATGAACATAGCCAATTGTTTACTCCTTTCTTTGTCTAGTCCTACTGCCAATGAACCCATGCTAGCAGCCACCAGTTACTTTTGGTCAAACACCTTTAATGCTTTCATGCTTAGACTAGGGCCGATAGGATCAACTCTTTTGAATATAGCCATGCTTTGCAGCTTAAGGCCTGACGGGGAGCAACCGTCGGCTTACAATTTACCGATCACATTCAAGCTCATCTCTCAGAAAGGTGAAGGTTGGAATCGGTACATGGAAGACAACAACCCGCACGAAGGGCCAATATCGGACATAGAGCACATTGCGTTCCTCAACATGTGGTTGGACCACTTCGTGTTTTGTGGAGCTTCTCTGGGCCCGACGCAAATATATGAAGGCCTTGCTAAAAGGTTGCTTCGTGGAGGCCGAGTGTCCTTAGCCAAGTTACTCCTAGGATCAGCTTATCAAATGATGCATATCATCCGATCTAGGTTGTACACTGGCCTTGGATCACGCAGTTGGCAACATAGGAGGTCCTATGTGGTTTATGTAGCTCTGGCTGTATACACAATTTCATCGGCTGTGGGGAATCCCCATAAACCCATCGATTCCCTTTCCCCAAGAAGACAACCTAGAAGAAGAGGAATCCGAATGCAGACCAAGCCGATCATATGGTGAAGCCATCTCTTTAGGACAAGGTTCCAATAGGCTTCATGCATCGACCATGGTGAAATATTTTGATTTTTTTTCTTTCATCTGGCAGCCGATGAATTCTCAGCTCATCACTTGTTCTGCTACCATGAAGCAGAAGAATTCCTTGTCCCTTCCTTCTTTCGTCTTTTCGATCACCTTAACGAGGAATCGTGAGAAAACCTAAAATACTTCATTTCCCCTGCACTCTAGTCGTCGGTTTAAACACTCGAGCCAGGATTTTCAAACCTTCCTATGAATTTTATCACCCTTCTGTTTATGCCCGTCAACTAGGCTTTGGGCAAGCTATCCCTAACTTGGTTCTGATCCAGCAACTCTAGTCTTGACTCCCATCGGCCAAAAACACCATAAATGCCATTCTTGGATTGGCCGACGACTTATTTTGTACTGATCACCCACCACTTTGCCTTGGAGGCAAAACATCTCTTCCTTTTAAGCAATGGTGGTAGCCCATCTCGGACGCTATCTTTCCGGTGGATCGCCCTCTTAAATTCTACACTGATCGGCTCTATCCAGATCCTCCCAATCTCCTCGAAGAGGCTCTTCAAGAAATCTAAGAGCCCATCGTCGAGGATGACAAATCTTCTTCTATCCCTTCCAGTTCCTCTTCGGGTAGTCGACTAACCTTCTAACTTTTCATTAAGTATGTAGCACCTTAAACCGGCTCTTATCCCTATGCTTTTGTTGGTGGATCAGTCTAAGAAAGTCCCATTGGGCTGTTGGCTATTCGTCGACCAACCTATACCCTAATGCCCTACTCCTTCCGAGCGTGGCGAAGAAGGTCAAGGCCAAACAAGTCTTCACTTCTACCGTGTTGTTTCTTAAACCTTGAGTTTTCGCTATCGTACATGTCTTGGTTTGCCTTGTGTGTTTTTTTGTTTCTTTGTCTTTGCAGGAATTTTCACAAGAAGGAACACAATTTTTATTAAGCTTATAAGGGAATATACAAGGCAGGAGAAGTTACATGCGATCCTATTCTATTGGTCTTCGAAGGATGAGAGCTTTTCCCTCAGCTTGTCTAGCTCATCTTCGAGCTCCAAGACATTTCTCTGCGTGGCCCGACCCTTGGCGGCATCTTCCCGCAACTGCTTCATTTCCTCCGGCCACTCCTTCTGGCGTTCGGTCAGCGATGCGACCTTTGCCTCGAGAGCTTCCACCCATCCCGGCGACCTTGGCCTTTAGGGACAACACCTCCTCGCGCTCTTCCTCCAGCTCGAGCACCTTCTCCTCCATAGATTTCGTGGCCACAATAAGCTGGGCACGGAGGAAGTCCCGGGTAGTCTCGGCACGAGCCAGGTAGGCGGGCAAGTCTTTTGTGTCCTTCATGACCTCCCATCAGAGAAACTCCGCCTCGGAGGCAATCATCCCCGAGACGTCCTTCAATGCTGCGATGCACAAGGTAAACCATTAGTTTAATTTTGTTTTATGCTAGGTCAGCGTGCTAAAGGTCATGATCTTACCTCGGCCGTACGTAACGTCGTGTGCTGCCTGAAGGCGTCTTGCATGTCCCCCTCCTGGAGGAGTGCGTACGATTGCAAAACCTTCATTGCGCCCCCCTCCTGTAGCTCATATATCTCCTCCACGAACCTGAAGGTTGGCTCGGGCGTGCTCAGAGATAGGCTCCTTGGGTTTAACCAAAAGAATGTAGTTTTTAGAAAATAAATTTTTTATATTTTTGAAAATAAATTTTAATTAAATTGGGCTATCCAACCTATATTTTCCTTAGGGTTATTCAAAATTATTCAATTTTTAGGTTTTCCCTACAGTCAAACTAGGCTCTGATACCAATTCTGTGGGCGACCAATTTCCAATATTTCATATTGAAAACTAATCACCCTAAAGCTGTAAAACTCCAGAATTGATATAATATTGACTTTATTACATCAGAGTGTTTACAATACCAAAACTAAGTAATTTACAATTTTATTTCTCCTATCTTACAACTTGTTTGAGTGTATAGGAAAACTTAAAACTCTTGACCGAAGAGATCCATTTCTTCTTGGAAAAATTCAATGTCTGCAACATAACAAGGATCTGTTCATTTAAAATGAACATTCCCCGAATAACGGGTGAGTATATTAACTGTACCAGCAGGTTTCTTGAGAAAATAACACTAATATTATATGAAAACAGGATTCAAGGGATAGCAAGGCTTTATGGTAAATATGCAAAGTCCTATCATATTTCTAAAACAATTAATAATAATATTTTAAGAGTACAAACTGTATCATCTTTCACCATCCTTATTTATTTGCTATCCAGACAATAATTTTTGTAAGGCAAATTTGTGGGTTTTGACAAATAAGAGAGGCATCACCCAATTGACAGAACTTCATATACCTGAAGTAGGGTCCATCGATGAATTTGTTATTAGCTCTACAGAACCTACCAGCTTTACCCATATAGTGGCCTATTACATGGATGGGAGAAAATTTTGTGTCATTCTTATCCATTAAACCCAAGTTTTTATAGAAGCAAATGATTTCTAGATGTGCCTCTTCGGAACACCCATCTAGTGCCCTTGAGTGTTAATCGCAGCATTTACTGGCTCGATCCTTATCCCAAGATGGCAAAACCCTGTTTCCAAATATGCTTCTACAATTTATAGAGTAATGATTCCAGAGAGTTCACACCCTACCCACTGGTGTTCTTGGTGGTACTCTATGTACCGATGGGCCCAAGATAACATATCATTTGTTTCGAATTACTCTATATAAATTCATTCCATCTTCCAACTTGAAATTTTTCATATTAACTAAGTTATCCACTTAACTTCCTTATATGAACCAATATTCTATTCTTTCATGAAAATATCAAATTTTTAGTATTTTACCTAAACTAGGGTATTGTCAGGATTTTAAATATTTTGGGGAGCTTTTTAGGGTAGTGAGGCTAGGATAATTTATAAAAACATTAATATCTAGGATATATAAATAAATAACTAGAAAATATATGCAATAAATAATAAGTAGAAAAATGTAGGTATATCAAAATGCATCAAAGAAAGAAGACACGCCTTATTTGGAGATCGGATCACACTTATTATATTTTACGGACATTTTTGACTAAAACTTCCGAAGGCGTGGCTAAATCGTCTACGTTACAAAAAAATAGAAAAAGAAAGAGATTCAATAAATATTCAAATAAGAAAAGTTTTAAATAAACAAATAAATAAATAAGGGTTTGGAGTAAAAAGGGTGATGGGTTGTATGATTTTCTAAAGGTTTAAAAATATTCTCTAAAAGAAAAAGGGTAGGGTGTTTATATTTGTATAAAAATCATTTATGGTATTGTTGATTTTCTTTAATTTTTACAGAATTTAATTATTATTTTATTTTTTTAATGAATTTTAGGAGCATTTCTGGATAAAGAAATTAAAGAAAAGGAAAAGGAAAATTAGGGAAGGGGATGAACAAAGTGCCAATTTGGGGAAATTGAGATTAGGGAAGATTGGAGGCAGGAGGGTGGAATTGAAGGTCGGAATCATGCAATTGGGGTCAAGACGAACCTAAGGATGGCCGGAGTTGAGCTCGGGGTGGTTTGTGGTGGCCGGACGGCAAGCTAAAGGTGGCGGTGGTCTCGGGTGGTCGTCGGCGATGAGTTCTGGTGGCCTTCGGCTTGGGGCGACAACACTGGTGACTTTGCGACGTCAAGTGGGAACCTTTTGGCTATGTGGCTAGGGCTAGTGGCGTATGGGGCGGCGAGTAGGGATGTGGCCAGAGTCGGGGAAGAAGACGGCGGCGGCGGTAGGGCAGTTAGGTAGAGGGTAGGTACTGGGCTCGGGAAGGAAGCTTGGCATGCTACGGCGAAGCTAGAGCCGTATTTATAGGCGGGGGAAGACGGCGGTAGCCGGTGCCGTGTTCGGAGCAGTTGGCGAAACAACGGCGAGAAATCTGCGGCAAACGGCGGCGGGATAAGCTCGGGGATGTGGCAAATGGGTTTCGGGCTGTCAAGGGGAGTCCAGAGTCATCGAAACCATGGGTGACAGCGAGCTGCAGCGGCAGGGCGTGTCGCTTCCAACGGAAACCGAGGGCGGAGAAGGCGGCGTCAGTAGGAAAGAAGATGGTGCCGTGGGCGGCGGGCTTCGGGGTGACGTGGCTGCATCGGCACGATTGGATCAAATGCGAATGGCCTCGATTAAAAGTCAAGGCTACAAGTGATGTGGCTATTCTTGAATCATTGGATTCAAATTCAACGATGCAGATTAAGCACATGTCAATTAAGGTCTTTGATGAAATTTGGTTTGGGCTAAGCCGGGTACGTGGGCGTCTTGGGCTGATTACGGCGGATGGGTTTAACAATTTTGAGATTTTTCAAAATAAAGGTAAGGTTTTAAAAAATCATAATTAATTATAGAAAAATTAGAAAAAAAATATGAAATTGGTTTTTAAAAATTCATAAAAATAAGGATAATTTAAATATAGGATAATTTGAGATAATTGAAGTCATTTTGTCTACTGGAAATTTGATAGAAGGTGCTCTTCAAGGATTAAAATTTGAATTTAGAAATCGAAGTTTGTAATTGGTCTAGGGAAGATATTTAGGTATTCTAGATGTGATTTTCTCGTGAAAAATTTTTATGTTAAAATGGAGAAAATTTTGGGTATGTTACACACGGGTCGTCTTCACCTGAAATTTGCAGCAACTAATTGAGTACAAAAGATACTCGTACTAGGAGGTAATATATTCTCTTTCATGAATAGCATGTAGCAAAGAAATGCTTAAAGATTATTTTCAGCATAAAGAGCATTTGCAAGACATAGACATAAGTAGATTGTAAATTGCATTTGAGTAAAACATTTCCAAAAAGTAATATCTTGTAGTAACCATCATAATTCATCATCATCAATTCGTGGGGCTCTAACAGCCCTTGATCTCCATCTGACCATAACCAAAACATGTACGGGCTCCATTTGCCCTTGGCCTCTATCCGACTATAATCAAAACATGCACGAGCTATATCCGCCCTTGGTCCCTATCTGACCATACACCACAAGCAACCCTATGCTCGGAAATGAAACCCGGCCATACCACCCTAACCAAACCAAGTGCTAACATCAGTGTCTTGCCTAACAAGTTTTCGTCCTTAAACTAGGACACGGCTGTTCGAATAGTTTAAACTTTGCAGAAGTATACGACTTTATCCACACGACATAGCAAGCTATGTCGAAACCTCTTAGATGTACATGCCAGTCCATTGGGTCACCCGGTCACTGTAACCCTACGTCCCACATGTCGTGTTGTAGTTCGAAGGAATTAACCGTTGCTCTGGACGCTGCTCATGGCCTTCTATCTAGATGTCCATAGACCCCCACGGAAGTATGCACAAGAATTTGGCCAAGTGTCCCTATAAACATGTGTGGTCGTACGTATAATAACTTGAAGAGAATGGCACCATGTTTGGTCCTTAATCGACTCAAACGGGGCTACGTGTCCAAATAGTAGATCATTCACAATTGAAGACGCACGACCAATGGGCTAAATCTATCAATCGCTTTACCTCGTTGACTCTAAGCATTGCTAAGCCTTCGCAAACTAAACATAGATAATAGTACCCACTTAGGCAACAGGGAAGAAGGATGTCAAGCCTATCATTGTACTGACCGCTAAGTAGGAGATAGCTAATTACTACCCACCAATTAACATATACTTTAAAGTAGCATACAAACAATTCATAGAACATAATTAAAATCATGTAGTTGTAAATCAAGAGATCAACATGATTCAAAGGAGAGTATATAGTGCCTGGTTGCTGCAAGTCGACGGGGAGAGCTTCTTGGTCAAGCTCGAGCTCTTTCGAAACGTCGATTCCTATCGTTCGGTAGCAAGAGCATTAACTAAAATTCAAATAAAATATTCAACAACTAGAGACTTCAAATGTTTTTAGAGATTCAAAAAGTTCATGAGCTAATGAGAATGTTGCAAAAAGAATCACTCAATTCCAACTTCGGATGAGTAAGACATGATCATTTTACGTTTAGGTGTTGTTTTGTCCGGGAATGCATTTCCTTACCTAGAAATAGCTCTAGTTGGTCAGAAATAGCTCAAACTTGCCCGAAAATACCTAATCTTATCCGGGAAGGACTTTTTCTTGCCTGGGAGTAGCTCTAGTTGGTCGGGAATGGCTTATCTTGGTCAGGAATAGGGTTGTCTTGGTCGGGGATAACTTTTCTTGCCCGGTAAGATCATCTAAATGGCATGTTGATAGGTAGGAGTGACTTTTAAGGATGCAAACTTACTCGGTTGAAAATGTGTTCTATATGAAAGTTGTAGAGGATTTCGAGACGCATCATTTTCATATTGATGACTTCCCCATTTGAGCAATAGACGATTTTATAAAAATCATTTTGTGAGCTACTGTTCTGAAAATGAGCCGAAACAATGGGTGTTTGAACCTAGGTGCTAGAGTGCTTCAAGTTCAGCAAAGAAATGATGTAGCCAATGGTTCTAACTATAGAAAAACATGAAGTATAGACAGAGAAAGGTTCTAACCTAGGGAAGCCTTACTAAGGGTAGATGTTCAGCAGATGAAGAGATTGAAGGAGAAT
The DNA here is from genome assembly GCA_036346145.1 of Olyra latifolia. Taxonomy (NCBI): domain Eukaryota; kingdom Viridiplantae; phylum Streptophyta; class Magnoliopsida; order Poales; family Poaceae; genus Olyra; species Olyra latifolia. Next base: position 57,014 of record JAYEVC010000036.1, on the reverse strand, counting down.
CGTCGATCTATCCGAAAATGGCTCAGCTGCTCTGAGCTTGCTCCTTGCCCTTTCTTTACTTCCTAGGCCGTGGATCTTGTTATACTCCTTCCTTAGCTTGTGGAGAATGTCATCTTGCTTATCTCTAAGCTTGCATGTGAGTCAAGAAGGCGAGCAAGTGAGAAACAACAGATTACTTCACTCTTGTCGAAACGATGAAGTAGAGAGAGCAAAAGCATCAAAACTTATCCAAAACCTTGTGCATACATGAATGGCTTGGATGTACTTAAAGCTTAGGAAGTGAAAAGCTAATCTTGCTCACCTCCCGCCTGGATTAGGGTGAAAGATGAACAAAAGATGAAAAACGAAATCAACTTCTTGCTGTCCAGAAAATGAGCAGTAGAGAGAAAAGTGAGTAAGAACCATAGTAAATCCTTGTGCATGTGCTTACCATGGTGATGTATAGATAGCTTATGAGATAAACTTTCCAACGGTATATAACACTCTAGAGGAAAACTGGATTTTGATGGGTGGGTTTGAGGAAGAAGTGATGAACACCTACTATCTCCTGCTGTTGCTCGACCCAGTAGCTAAAGTGAGGACAAAGCAAATGAGGAAGATGGCTAGGTGAGAGAGGTGGAGAGGCGGTTTATATAGTGCTATACTCTCTCACTGACAAGTGGGGCCAGGTCCCATAGGTCATAGAATGGCTATGGGTAGAAAAATGGGTGACAAAGGCAGTGGACTGTAACTGTCTGCAGCACCGCCCATCTCAGCCAATGGATGAGAGAACCTATTCACCATGGTCTGGGAGTAAAAAGAATATGGATATATCCATAGTAGCTAGCTATTTTTAAAGGATTATGCCTGTTACACCAGCCTAGGTGGTATCGATGCTCGTCCGAGTTACTTCTTGCCCGTTCACTCTTCGCCTTGCCCGTTCGTTCTGGTTCGGGCATCACCATGCTTGGTTGACCGGTGCGGGGCACCATCTTGTTTGGTTGGCTCATGTCGGATATCACCTTGTCCGGTGAGATTGTTTCTTCCTTGGCTAGGCCAATACCTGCTAATTCGGCCTAGGGACATGCCCGATGGCTACATCTTACTCGATTAGTTGCTCGGCTACTAGAATTCATTGAGTTTCAGTTTCAGATTTTTATTTTCCACCAACGCAAAAACCTCAAAAATTCAAAATATAACCAAGGCAACATAATGATAATATGCATGACTAATGGAAATGCAAAAGCGGGGCTGTCACATATACCATAGTGGCAACCCAACCTACGTGATCAGAGATCCCGTGAATTAGTGTCTGGGAAGAACAAGCTATTGGTTAGCTGAAAGAGAGTATTTTTCAACCTACCCTAGTGAAGATGCAATATTCTTAGAATCTGTAAGGCAGGATGGCCATTGCCTTAATGTGTTTTGTTGGTTTTAATTAGCGAAGATGCTATCTTACATAGCATTTTTGAAAAAAAAAACACCTATGTGAGCCTGACTGCTGGTCGCAGTCTGTGACACTTGGGTAATCTCCAATAAGCTTATGAAGAAACCAAGAAGTACGACTTATATGCTCCACCCAAGGGGTAGTCTATTGGCAGCTAAGTATCAGTAATAATTTTAGGTGAAACTTATTCACACAAAACATACAATCCAAGGCTTAGTCCATTGTTCAAGTTGTAGATAAGTGTAGCTTGAAACTCTAGGTAGATGTTCATCCCTAACAAGTCTCCATCGTAACACTGGTATATCAAATAGTTTATGGAACAGACAAATCTTAGTGGGACTTTGAATTCTAGTAGGGGATTATTAGAACATATAGGCTTGGCCCATTTATTTAGAAATAATTTCTAAAAAATCTCAAAGACCCACATATGGAAGGGAGTGTGGGACTATTTGAGGTGAGAGGCGCCAACTTAAAGAGTGGAGTGTGCTCCACGCCACTAGCTCATATAGGAGAGAGAAAGAGAAAGAGAAGAACACACGCGCGTGCTCGCTCGCCTCGTCTCATCGGGCCGGGGTCAGGGTGGGGCGGTGTGAGCGCACGGCACCTGCGTGAATGGTCCGCCGGAATCAGGTCTAGCTGCTTGTTTATCTCTTTGAATTCTCACAACCAACCAAATTACACACACGCGGGCACACACACATATATACTAGTTGGGTGCCCGTGCATTGCTACGGATTTAAAATAGATGAAACTACCCTCTGTCATTCAAATAAAAAAAGATTGAACACAAGTCAACACCTATAAGATTTGTGTGAGGATAGGGCTAGCCCGTTGGGGCTAGTTTGGTGTGGTTCGGTGGGTTTGAAATTTGAATTCAATTGAGCCATATGGTGGAGGCTAAGGCATGGTATATGTGGTTACTTAGTCAAAGTAGACAAGAGCAAAATGGTCCAGTTAAAAATAGACCACCATTCAATATCACTCACCACAAGCCACTTTTAAGTAGTAGAGATATATAGACACGTATTGCAAAAAGGATTCAAAAATAGTTCATTCTGTTCACTTTAGCATATCATGGGTGTGTTTGGTTTGTAGCCCTGAGTGGCCATGCCAATGCATTGGTCATGGCCAATTCAGGGCATGACCTTTCGTTGGCAAAAGTTGAGGTGTTTGGTTTGTGACCTTTAAAAGTGACCAATAAAAAATAAAGAAAAATTTGAAATTTAAAAAAATGAAAAATATTTAAAATGGGTTGCTTATGATTTTATATGAATTATAAAATTTGTTTCATGCAATTTGGACACTATATGAAATATATACAAAAATGAGAAATTTAATTGCAAAAAAAGAAAAATGCATACGGCTAACTAGTAGCTCCTGCTTCGCTTTTGTCTTTCTTAGAAGCGAACCCTCACGATGCGTGTCTTGGCCAATCGAGCCGCATCATGTTGGGTCCCACGCGTTGGATGGTTTGGTGAGGGCTTGCCAATGAATGGCGTCAATTTAGCGCCATTGTCCGTGAAGAAAATACACACGAATACATTGGCGCACCAATGTTTGGCATGGGCGAATCAAAACTTGGTACGCAAACCAAACAACAGACAAATAGCATTGGCATGACCTTTCATTGGTAAGGCTTATGCGGACTACCATCCAAACACACCCCATATGTTTTTGTACTTTGAAAATATGAACTTTGCACAAGACTTTCAATAAGCCGGTGATACTAGAAAATGGGAATTGTGTATGTTATAGTTTGAATTTAGCATTTATAATTTGAAATTATTAAATATTCGTATTTAGCTCAAAATTTTGATCAATTGCAAGATTTCGAAGATACCAAAAAATGGGATGTTACACTTACTTTCAGCATACCAAATTTTGGGCGTGTAATTCGTGATTATGTGGAAGGCAGAATAAATGCTAAATTCTTTTTTCTGAAATTCTCTTGGATCAAAATATAGAAGAAATGCACAATACGTCCTAAGAAAGGGCGACTGGACAGAAAGCTTCAAACGCTCGTGGAGTCGTGTATTGAAGAGCTGTACATTTTAACAAAACTGTAACATATTAACACTCGCGTTTTAAAAAATGAACGAACTAAAAAAATTCCGTTGCCGGGACTCGAACCCGGGTCTCTCGGGTGAGAGCCGAGTATCCTAACCAGCTAGACTACAACGGATGATGTACGATTTGCTATAATGTTACATACTAGTAACAAGAGCAAGATTTGTTTAACAAATAGCGCCACTCTCGAAAGCTGTCGATTTCTGTGTAGGTTGTTGGCTGCTGAGGTGGCCGATGAGGCAATGACCATCCTATGACTATGTGAAGTAGTATTCATTAATAAAATGCCTCAAAGTTGAGAGGTCTTAGAGCATCTCCAACAGCTCCGACAGCTTTTCTATTTTTCGGTCCCCTATCCTCTCTTTTAGGGGCCTCCGTAAAAACTTCTTCTCTCTATTTCCATCACTCTTCCAACAGCTCCTCTAAAATTCGATCCCCATATCTTCTCCCCAATATTTTACCATATCTTTTAACCGCCGTATGATACACCTGTATGTACATACGTGTACAGCGTATTTTCCACCGATTACATTCACAGTATTTTGATAGGTAATTAAGGCATGCACACTGCACACTAATTTGGGCCCTAATTAAACATCATTAATTTAATTGCAACCGGCTGGTTGAACCAATGCTTGGATGATTTCCACCTCGCAAGCAGAACAAACAATACATTCACGTCTATAGCTTCAAAATCAACAACCCCAAAAGACCTCCCTGATTCCAGCCGTATGAAATTAAACACTGAAAATTGCAACCCATGCATTTTGCAGTCACCTCAAATTCTTTCTCCACTTCAGAGTAGACAATTCTTTCTCCATGAAAACTGCAATGAAGAGTGTATGTCTTTCATTCCAGAAAACGAAGGAGTAGACAATTAATGTGCTTAAAGATCCGGATTGTTTGCAGTCATCAGATGCACATCCTGCTATGTATGAACCCTAATTAGCATATGCTTGCGTAATTGTGGAGCAAGCTGCCGGATCAGGACTTCGCAAATCAAGATCATATAGACAGAAATACCACATAGGGAAGGCACCAAGCCGCTATCCCCAATCATAGTCCCACCATGCCGAGCCGTAGCAACCAAATCCTGGCCTACTCCGGTCACTAGCAAATCAAGGCGCAGAATCACTCTCGTCTCTGAGACTAATCGAACTCTACCCGGCCAGATCTGAGTAGTATTAAGCAAACCCAAAATGAAAAGCAAATAAACGCGGAGGTACGTCGCATCTGCTCGCCTCTTGCCCACACGGGAGAGCTGCAGGCAGCGACAGCCACGGTGGACCGGCCGGCGCATGGGGTCAGCGCGCCCATCGCCTCCAACGCAACGTACGGCTGGAAGGAGCATGTCCCAGGTCTCCTCTGCCTCGCTCCTTCCTTCTCCCCAGGTAGGTGGCGTGCCGGTAGTCTGGGTGGTGCTCGGGAGGCGGGCGGCGGACGGCGAAGGAGCGCTTCCCGGAGGCTTCCGCTCCTGCGTGCGCATGATGGTAGTTGTAGCTACGACGAAGATAGGGGAGGAGAGAGACTCCTCAGATCGAGGATGAACAGTAGTACTCGCTCCCTCAAAACTAGGATAGGGGAGCGATTTGGGGAACCGTTGGAGTTGCTCTTAGGCATGTTTAATGGGGCAAATTTCGTTATTTGACACTAGATTCATCGTCCTCTCTCTGTTTGACATCCAATTAGCTCGCCTTTCGGTATTTGACATCAAAATCATCAATTTCTTCGTTTCATGACACCCATCCATTTTTCTTAATTTTTATTTTCTTTTTCTCTTTTTCTAATATATTTTCATGTGCTAGGACAAAAATGCCCCTGCATGGTACTGTATGGCTGTAATTACGGATCGGCTAATCATCTAGCCCGTATGTGCTCATGCCGCCTCGTTCGTGTTCATCCGCGCCGCCGCCGCCGCTGACTTGACCAGCGTGGGCGGATCGAGATTGCCGATCCGCCGAATCTGCCCCGCTTGCCCGCCGTCGCCGCCGCTTGCCTTGCCGATGCGATCTGCACGATGCCATGCAGCTGCGATCCCGCCGAGAGTCTGGATCGAACTGTGAAATAGATCATGCTCGGTTTTGGTGGACGAAGAGGGCTTGCAGGATTGAACTAATTGTTAAAAAAATTTTAAACCGTATGAGAAGCAGATTGCGGAAGCATGACAATAGCTTATCGAACGTCTTTCGTAGATTGGAATTGAAAACCTTAACGAGGAAATTCATGGCTTCTGTTCATATGTTTTGCTAAATCATGACGTATGAGCAAACATTTGAAACAAGTAGACGTATGAACAAGTCGACGTAAGGAAACATGTGAAACAAGTCGACATAAGCAAACATGGCTTGCTAAATCATTTTCTTCTTTTCCTTGGAGTGAGCTTCTTCTTTGCAACCATGGTCACTTGTTGACTTGTGCCCTCTTCACAATAGGCCGTTGCTACCTTCTGCCTTTTAGGTGTATTGGGCTCTGCACTGTTGGTTTGACCTTGTGGTCTACCTAGCTTAGCACGACTCTTTCTGCAGATAGAAAGAAGCATGGTGTAATAATGTAAAGCAAATGGAAAAAATATTTAGTAATTAATATATAATTATGCGATGTACCTTTTCTTTGTACCATTCAAAGGACATTTTGCAGATGTTTGCCTGTGGCCTAAACCACCACATCTTTTGTACTTCACTTGCCATTTTCCTTTGCCCTTGCCCTTTCCTTTCTCCAAACATCCTACAAACCTGTTTTTTCTTTGTCTCCCTACTGATCTCTTTGCCGTAGGTGGAAGCAATCTGAAGCCCAACACCACTTTGGGCCACTGCGACTTGTCTGCTAGTGGTGGAATAACACCTGCATATGCTAGCCTGAATCTAGACAACAAGAAACAAGGATGTAGATAATCATCCATCTTATGGTTTCTATGTGATGTTATGAATGCCAATGGATGTGGACATGGTTTTCCAGAAACTTGCCACTCCCTGCATGTACACTCATGCTTTCCAAGATGCACCACGTGTCTAAACACTTCCATGTCTTCATTGATTTCAGACACCTCTGCTGTATCTTTTGCACCTGCAATGACCCTCAAGTAGCCCAAACTTCTAGTCATTGCATTAAGCTGACGAACTACAGCAGGAAGCATAACACCATCAAGTCTCTCACCTATCCTCCTTCTCCTTTCATATAGCTGCATTATCATTGATCTTAGAGTGTCAGCTAGCTCAGCAACAGGAAGATCTTTACTTTCTTTCACCCATTTGTTCCATGACTCAGCTAGGTTGTTGGTGATGTAGTCACACTTTATTTCTTCTGAAAATTTGCTCCTCATCCAAAACAAACTATGATATCTGGCCAACCACGGTGCAACAGCTGGACAAGCAACATGTATCTTGTTCATGTAATGATCAAACCTGTCTGATCTATAAGCCCTAGCAGCAGGATACATGTTACCATAAATAGGTCCTTGAAACTTCTTGATAAAATTATCCATCAAGTGTCTAAAGCACTCTCTATGCTCTGCCTAAGGGTACATATTTTTCATAGCTATCTCCAGTCCCTTGCAAGCATCAGAGCTAATTGCTAAGTGTGGTGGATTGCCTATTGCCTTCTGTAGCTGTAGCATAAACCATGTCCAATTATCAGTGGTCTCGGCATCAAAAAATCCAAAAGCAACCGGAAACATCCAATTGTGTCCATCGAGAGCTGTAGCTGAAGGTAGATGACCATTCCATCTACCATTAAGGGCAGTAGAGTCTATGCTCAAATATGGTCTGCAACCATTTAGAAAACCATCAATGCTAGGTTTAAAGCAACAGAAGAATCTATAAAAATAGACCTCATCTCCATCCTCCTTTACATCTATCTCTATGACCTTTGCCAGACTTCTTAGCTCAACCTCTCGCCTTGAACACAGATAACATTTCAAAGCTTTCTTCCCATGACCCAAATATATGATCCATAGCCTTCGTCTACCAAATTTCACATTGTTGAATATCCCAATGTGACATTATACTTTCTCTCTAACTCGACTTGTAACTCCTTAGCCCCCATATTTGGTTGTTGTTTCATAAAGGGATTGCCTTCTCTGCGATCCAATGGTATGATGCCATCTTGGTCTTTACTCTACCGGATGATGCACACAAGTGATTAAATTTATTCATCAGAACTTTGTCACAATAAAATTAAGATTGGTTAGTACCATCAAGTTGATAATTTCCACATATTATATGAAGTTAGCATGTAGTACCTTGACAGACTTTCCATCACGCATCAACTTTGCTACAATTGCCCATGGACAACCACGAGCCTTGCAATAACCCCCGAACCTTTCTCTCCCGATTTCTCAGTAACAAGCTCAAAGCGCTCCTTGATAGCATGTTGCCTCACTCACATCATGAACTCATTCATATTTGCATATGTGCTTCCTCTATCATTGGAGGGTCTTCCTTATCATATTGAACACTTGCCTCATCAGAATCACATCATTTGCTAGTATTTCAGCATCTTCAAGGTTCATGTCAACAACATTGGGCCCACAATAAGAAGTACTCTCTTCCTCAACTGTAGACCTTCCTTCCTCAAGTCCAATTAATTCACAAATTTCATCTTCTCCTATCATCGCCATGCGAACCTAACACCTCTTCTCGGAATTGGACCTACATCCAAATTATCCCAAACCACACCGCCTTCTTTGGTCGCAAAAAAGGTGGCACATACACTAAATTTCATGTTTTCACATAAACACAATGCATTATTACTAATTATATGAGTCGGTCATTCTGGAATTCTGGAACATACACTAAATTTCATGTTTTCACATAAACATACACTAAATCTCAACCTTCGCTTAGTTGTTGGAAAATTTTTGGGAGTATTTCACTCTAGGTGTCATTCTGGAATAGGGATTTGATCTAAGCATCATGGCAACTGGCAAGCTATCTACATGCATCATTAAGAAAAAGAACACGCATAAACGGTACAAAGAAGTATGTACTAGTGTTTCTACATGTCCGTACTTGGATGGCGGTTGCGTCGGGATCCAAGTCGGCGACGGCGGATCGCACCGTGGCGCGCTGGAGGAGCTGCGTTAGCGGCGTCGTCGGCGTTACATCGCTGGAGGGAGCAGCGTTAGCGTCGGCGTCGGCGTTCGCGTCGCTGGAGGAGCTTCCATGGATGGCGGCCGTTGCCGTCGGCCGGTGACGGCGGGATCAGCGCCAGCTGCTGGGAAAGCGAGGGTTGTGGCATGCGCGCGCCGGTGTGGCAGGCGCAATACGGGTTGGGTCATGACCATGGATGGCAACAAGCTGCGTCGGCATCGGCGTGGATGAACACGAACGAGGCGGCGTGAGCACGTCACGGGCTAGATGATTAGTGACCGTAATTAGGGCTATCTGATACCATGCGAGGGCATTTTGTCCTAGCACATGAAAAATATATTAGAAAAGAAAACAAAAATAAAAATTGAGAAAAATGGATGGGTGTCATGAAGCGAAGAAATTGATGGTTTCGGTATTAAATCTGAAAGCGAGCTAATTGGATGTCAAACGGTGAGAGGACCCTATTTTTTGCCTCATCATTGTAGAAATAGGACCTTGAATAGTAAAACAGGATTGTAAGTAACTATATGAGAGATATGAAATAGAGTCAAGAGAGAGCCAGCATTAGGTTGGGATAAAAATAGGACCAGAATAGGATTAGCGCTGCGTACAGTCTTATAACATTTTCCACCCTTTTCAGTGTAATACATTTTATGTCCTAAAGATCATCTAACGATCAATTATTTGCCCCTTCTCAAATTTTTTAAGATGAATTTTGCTAAACTGAGATGTGAAATGTCTATTTTACCCCTCCTCTCTTTCTCATCTTATTCTTTCCCTCTCCTTTGCCAGCGACCACTCTAGCCCCCGCCCCTCCTCTTTGGCGACCTCTCCCATACCTCTCCAACTAACTACGTGTGACACCATAAAAGTTTAGGATTTAAAAATTTAATACAAATTCAAAATTTCATGCACATTTAAATACAAGTTCAAAATACAATTCAGGTTTTCTTAAAAAAACTTAATTTCTTTCTTCCCTTTCTTTATTTCTCTCTTCCCTTTCTGTTTCTTTTCTTCCAACAGTGACCTCGGTGGACTTTTGCCAAGTCGTGCCCCAACCCAGCCGAGCCTTTCTGCTTCTAGCCATCAATCCAGACGTGCAGCACACGGACACCTCCCCTCTATCTCTAATTAATTCAATCAGGATTCCAAACCTAACCAAATTTGGTTACCAAATTCATCTTCAGTTCCATGTTTGTCACAACCTCATCCAAATTCTCTCTATAAACCTGCAATCCAATGCAAACATCCCAAAAAACTCGTCAAATCCTTCCCTTAAACCAATCTATTCAGCACCTTCAAGAACTGAGAGCCATCGCCGCTGCCATCGTATACACCGTCTTGGAGGTCATCAAGGACAAATGAGACAAGGACCGTAACCCTGAGGACATCAAGGAACGCTAGGAGTTGCCGTCGTCATCCACATCACCGTGCCGAGGACCTGAAGTCGAGGAAGCCATGCCGGGATCGACTAAGGAAGACATTGCGCTGCCATCTCTTTGTCGTCACTACGGTTATGCAGAATCCACCGACACTGTCTCTAGGCCTCACCCACCCCTCTCTCCTCCAACGGCCGCGACATCGCAGTCGTTGTCACCGGTGGAGCCGCTCAGCACCGTCCCGAGCCACTGCCGGAGTTGTGCCCTCCCCATATCGGGCTTGACTGCGCTTTCCCATGCCATCTCCCCGCGCGGCCCCACACCATCGCCCCGTGGCGCGAGCAACCACATGCTGCCGATGCCACGTCGCACCACAGTGTTGGTAGCTGCTGCCGCCTCCTCGTCCATGCATGCCGCCGCCTCTCCCCCTCCTCTACGTTGTCGTCGCCGCACCGCCAGCTCGCTGCCTCCTCTACTTCCTCACTGGATTCTGCCGCTATGCCAGGCCATTGCTGGTGTCGCGCCCTGCTTCTTCTGCATCGCCGGCCAGCCAAGGCTGCCCTGCCGCCGTGCCAACCTTGTCGTCGGCCATCGCTTGCATCGTCATCTCCCCGCCCTGTTGCCCCTTCCTCTGCGCCCTCTCTCTAAAGTCTCAATCCAATTTTCCCAAAATCCCTCTCTCTCTCTCTAATCCTCTCCCATCCCTTCTCTTATCCAACCGGTGGACATAGTGCGGGCTGCACAGTGAGCCCATATGAACAGTACTAATTCCTAATTTCTAGCCTTTTGGATGAACAATGTTTCTCCTCTGTTTTGCCAAAAGTTCATTCTAGCTCCAAGCCAAGCGATTCTAGTTTTTAAAAATCTAAAAAAAATTATATCTACTTACTGTAATTTTTCTGTTATTTTATGATTTATTTGTTGTTTCTCGTATTTATTGTCCTTTTCTTATTGTGCGTGCGCTAGAGCGCGTGGGCGACAAAGGAGAGTACCTCAACACCGCCGATATCCAACAGGTTTTAGGAGATTAGGAAGGCAAGTCTTTCCTCTAGAATCCTGATTTTTAAATTTTGCCAAAACTGCTATTTGCTAAATTATGCGTATATTGCTATAGAAATTCCTAGTGTATGTCATCTATTTGTACGGAATGCATCCATTGCCATGAAATGCCTTAGGATAATATTATTATATAATTTCCTACTATTTTTCATGAATTAGATGGCTTAGCATTAGTTAGTTTCGAGGAGTGATTCACTCCTATGATCATCATTAAAAAAACCTAACTATGAGATAACTGAGAATGAGAATGGAGAACTTGATGTTTATGGTGGGTTTGTTCACTCTTTAATTAAAATTTAACCAACTAATAATTTGACTCGGAGCGGGTGACCTGAGTCAACACTTCGGTCTCTAAGGACCTATGTTGGGACCCGGCCAAAAGGGCCAAACCCCTCTTTGTATTCTGTATTAGTCACAAGGATCATAGCTAGTACACACAGTGAAAACAGAGTGATACATTACCAGTAGAAATAACTTATTACATAATTTAGGAGTAGTCCCGATACATTACACAAACACCGACGCGTATGCTGGATTACAGTCTGGCAAGTTGCAAAACATAGTACTTTAAGCATAGTACAACTACTCTACTCCCACAGGCATCAAGATAGTAGAACATGCCCTAGTCTTTCGGGAAGTCCTAGTAGCCTTCCTCCTCGTAGTCAGCGTCGATGTCGTCGAACTGCTGATCGTAGGCCTGCCGCTCCTCGACTGGGGTTACTAAAATTAAGAGAGAAAAAAGCAAGTGTGAGTACAACTGTACTCTACAAGTCTAGGAAAGGATACAATATAGGGCTTAGTACAAGAGGAGGGTTAGGTCTTTTTGCGGAAAGCAAGTTTTTAAGATTCCTCCTAGGTGGAAGGAAAGTAGTTTTTGAAACCTTTAGAATGTAATCAAAATCATTTATTTAGACTTTTCCTTCGCCAAATATCCTTTTTCTGAACCATTCCTCTAAGATCCAATTTTAAAAAAGAAGAGCCTACCATATGAATACTCCCTTCATATGCTCGTAACCATGAGCATGACTGTCATGATAGTTTTTAACTCTGCAGAGTGGGTACACTTTACGCTCAGGAGATTATGCACGGGGATGTGAATCATAAAGTCATTCGGGCCATAAGCTTTACTAGCAATTGCTCGGTGAGTCATCCCTGAGCACCCGTGGAGGATCGGTCCAACGGCCCTACTCCTCATGTTGTATAGGAAGGCCATAGAAAAATTGTCCAAGGCACCGACAAACATGGAAAAATGGTCCATGCCCGTACAACCTAGATGTCTACGAAGGACATCTCCACCAGCAAGTTGCTATTAGAGCCTAAAGCTTAACAGGCCAAGTCCGTCCCATAACGGACCTGAGATTGTACTGTAAGGCTAAGTTGATAGATTCATAGGATGAGCAGTCCTTAGACTAGGGGAGGAGTACGAGCATGAACCCGAAAACCGTGCATACCCAGCACCATACCGTCAACCGGGTCCTCCCTAGTTAGAAGCATTTAGGGGAGGATATAAAACACCAATCCCGGCATTTACACCCAATGCCTTATTTCACCAAACCACACAGTTGCACACATTGTAATAATGCGAAATTATGTGGTCACCATTTAATCATGTAAAGTATTTTCATCCTATTTTCAAGGAGATCATATAGTGAAGGTACATTATATTTTAGTCCTAAGGTTCAACGTTATTAAGGTCATGAACACATTTTTATTTTCTGGTTATAGCTAAGCTCTAAAAAATACATAGTTCATAAGTAGCATGCATGTTTGGAAAATTCTACTAAAACCTTTAAATTAGGCAAGGTTCAATCAATATGCATGAAGGGACTTGCCTTGGTCGAAGTTCGAGGAAAGGTAGTCTTCATTGGCAGTGCGTTCCATGAACTCTCTAGGTCCTACTCTCGCATAGAGACAATACACCGCACAATGGTAAAATACCAAAAACTAAAATTAAAATAGTTTTTTATTATATAAATCAAAATATAAGAGGTTTTTGCCATTTTGAGAATTTATTAATTATCCCTTAGTATGGTTCTAGAATTTTAAATACAATAATACCTACTGAACACAGGGTGTGATATTTTTAATAGGTCCAGAATGCATCTAGTATTTTATAAAATTTTTCTAGAATTTTTAGAGAGCATTTGCTATTTTTAATAAATCCATTTGCCATTTTTGAGTTTCTAAATTAGTTAAAGGCCAGAAAATTTCTCAGCACAGAACTGGGCCTGGCCCAATACTGCGTGAGCAGGCTAGTGCGGCGCGAGGGCCTGAGAAGACGCTGTGGCATGAGAACGCCAGTGTGAAGGGAAAGTGCACTCCCGGAAGTATGCTTTCACTAAACCTAATGGACGGGTCCTTGGTCCCACCTATCAACGATGGCATTGCACTGAGCAGGTTAACCCCGAGTTTAAACTTGGTGAGGCTAAGCGCTCAGGCCCATCGGTCAGCGACACAGCCAAAGAAACATGACGTCAGCAGGCATTAACGTCTTCTTCCTCCGGCCGTTCGCGGTCGGGCGGGAGAAAGCGACCGCGTGCCGGCGACTCAGGCCACCGCGGCTCATAAGCGTCGGCGTTAAGGTCCCATAGCCTACTGTGAACCTATGGGAAGTGACAGCGTCGCCGAAGACGGCCTGTAGTGGCGGTGCGACAAGCAAGAGTGGCGGCAGTCACAGTTCACTATGGCACCGGTTACTCAATGGTTCTCAAACGCGCACAAAGGGCATAGAAGCTATTGGAGGGGGTCAGGGACTTATCGGCAACGATGGCAGGATCGGAGGAGGTCTGGAAAGCTCGGGCATCACGGAGGTCGGCGATGTGCGAAGCAGGGCCTTCGTCGGCAGCGAGCTTTGGTGGAACTTTGGCCAAATTGAGGCAAGAAGGGTGAGGACGACATCCCCAGGATGTTTCCAGAGTACGGAATTGGAACGGGACTCACCGATGGCAACGAGATCGAAAAGGGGGCAGTTCCCTAGAGGCAGCGCTCTACAATGCTCCGGCGAGCTACAAGGCAAAAGAACCCGATTAGCGAGAGGACGATGTAGAAGTGAGGGAGAGCTCTCGTGTGAGCTTAAGTTTGGGCGAGATTGCTCACCAGAGGAGACAGGAGACAGTGTTGGAGTGTGGCTCCGGAATCGATCAAGAAGGGAGAACGGCAAGAGAGGAACTCCAGGCTTTATACCGCCCAAAGGCAGGTCGACGGCACAGGCGGCTGCTCGGGGAGCTTGCCTATGGGTCCAGGTGGTCAGAGGAGGTCGCGGGCAGCAATGACGGTGTGTAGCGCCAAGGCATTGATTCCTTGTCGCTGGTTAGCTAAGCGGGCAAGCTAGGCTAGGGGCGTAGGCGCGAGTTAAGGCATGGGATGGCTAGGTAGTGAGGCACGTCGTCGTGTCGCGTGACTCTGCACGGTGTGGCCTTAGGGAGTGGCACGGAGGTGATAGTGCGGCATTAATGGCACGACGATGGCGCGGGAAGGTCAGCCGAGGCAGGGGTAGGAAGGTGACAGCGTGATTGCATCAGTCAGCTCGTACGCGTGCGCCGCCGGTCCGACGCGTGTGCTAGGAGGGCCGCATCGCGGAGTCCTTGTCACACGCGTGCGTGCATAGGCACGAGAGTGAGAGAGGGAGAGCGAAGCAAAAAGGGAGAGGCAGGAGCGATCGGGTCGGACCGTGCTGGGCTGCGGCTCGGCTTGGCTGTGAGAGGAGGCGGCCCAGGAGAGGGCGAGAGGGAGAGGGAGGAGGAGCAGGTGAGCCCGTCGGGCTAGGTCACAGGGAGGCGGCCTAGGAGGGGAGGGCAGGTCGAGAATGGCTCACGAAGGAGTGGGCCGTAAGAAGGAGAGCATGCCAAGGGGAAGGAGAGGGCTGGGCCGGGGTTTGATTTTCCTTTTTATTTTCTTTTTCCTTTTTCTCTTTTCTCTTTTCTTTCTTCTTTTCTTTCATCTATTTATTAATAGGGTTAGGGGTTTAATGATTTTTAAAAGTAGTTTAAAATCAGTTTTAATCTTATATTTTGAAGATTTCAATTTTTGCATGCTTTTGGGTTTTATTTCTTGCTTTTCTATTTCTATCTTATTATACAAATTTTGAAATTTTAAAACATTTCAAATTTCTTATTTAATAAAATTGGGATTTTACAACTGATGATCATGATGGATTTAACTGAGAATTTATCGTATGACCGCAAGCCCGGTATGGGACGTGTCCTAATCTAGAGAGAGAATTACGTCGGGATTGTCACCGTACTTGCACCATAGGTGGGGTCCCGAGGGATGCATCATTGCTGGTGTATTGCCCAGGAGTTCTGGGGCGCTTGTGTGAATATCAGGTATGACCATGGTAAGTTTGGGCTTAGTCTTCTAATAGATTGGTTATGATGCTTTCCGATGGAAGAGTATCATATCTTGTGGATAAAGCGTACATCCTCTGCAGAGTATAAACCCATTCAAATGGCTGTGCTCCTGATTATAAGCATCTTTGTGGTTTTTCACATCGTAACTACACCTCTTAATTAATTTGACTTGGGTAAGGTTTTTCGAACGTGTGCAATGAAAACAAGATAAGAACTATACTGAGACTATGATATGAGACAATCAGAACTTAAGACATGAGACACTGAGAATGAGAATTTTGCCATCTTAATGTTACTGTTAAGATTAATCATGAGAATTGTTAATTATTTATTTATTGTTTCTTAAATGGTTTATACTGTTAATAAAATGTTTTTATTCAAATAAACCATTACCTTTCATAGGATGAGCCTTAACCTGACCCTTTGTAGGAAAGATTTGCTAGCATTCGTGTGCTAACCCTGGTTTTTATTTGGGGCTGCTTATTCCACGAGCAGGTTAGGACCACGAGGATACACAGGACAATGTTGGATTTTTCTTGGAAGGTGATTTGGAATACTAGAGCTTTCTCAGTTAGTTTGCCTGTGTCTACGGATGGGTCTACTTTAGTTTGTTCTTCTTTTGTACTCCTGAGATTATAAACTATTGTAATTAATAGGTTCACCGCACTCTAATTTATTTTATTAGTTAATGCAGCGTTGGTATTGAATTACCTCGATTTACTTTGGTTTAGCACAGAAACCGAAGTGACGGCTAGGGTTTCGTGGGGGCTGGGGTGTGATGGCCGACCAGGGGACTTCTAGGGGTTTATATATGGTTTGGGTCGTGTTAGGTCAATCCTATTATGAGTTGAATTTGAGTTGGCCTAGAATTAGGTCTTAGAGATAGATTAGGAGTCCTACTGGGACTAGGTTTAGAGGGAGTGGGTTTTGGGCCTAGTTAGGGCCTAATTAGGCTATCCAAGCCTATTAGGACCTTTTTTCTATTATTATTTTATGTTTTTAGTTCTTATTTTCTTTATTCCTAGTATGTGACATAATAATTTTATTAGGATGTCACATCGGGCCACCTCCTGGCTCCTAGGCATGGCTGATGCATGCGAGCAGCCCAGCTCGGCTCGTTCCATCACTCCCTCTCTCCCAGCCGCATGTCCCCGCTCCCTTTCTCCCCGGCCTAGCCTAGCCACAACCTAGCTAGCTAGCCTAGCTTGGCTGCGCCCCTTGCCCCGTCTTCCTTCCTCTTTCTGTCTCTCTCTTGTTCTCTCGCTTCACCTTGTCTGTGCGCGCACACGATGAGTATGCCGCACGCACGCTATGTGCACACCACCAAAGACACGTGTCGAATCGCCAGCGTGCACACGCACGGCCGCATTTAATCGCGACCGCTCTATTGTCCCTTGCCTCCTCCTCGGTGGTCGATCACACCACGCCACTCCGCTCGTGCCGCACCGTCGCCTTAGCCATTCTTTCTTGAGGCAGCACTACGTCGTGCAACGCGGCATGGCACGGTATCCTACCTCGCTGACCGTTCACCCGCGCTTTAACTTGCTGCCCATCCCCATCTAACCGGGTAGCTCACCCACCCGGCGACAAGTAGCAATCGTCATGGCCTCGCCACCGGCGTTGCCGCCCGCACCATCCACTGATTGCCCAAACCCTTGGGCCAGCACTCGAAGCTTGCCGCCTGTGGATCTTACCCAACCCCCGGGCCATTTAAGACTTGAACCGCCTCTTCCTCTTACGCTTAATTCCGCCACAGCGCTCTAGCCTAGCCTCACAAGACGCCGATGAGCCGTTCACTCGAACGTGAGCTCGGTAGAGAGCTCCCCCTCTCTTCTTCACCATCCTCTCTCTAATCGAGTTCTCTTCCTTTGCAGCTCGCTGAATCACCCGTAGAGCGCTACTGGTTGTGAATCATTTGCTTTCCAGTTTTTTCACCGTCGATGAGTGCTAATCCGATTCCTTGCTTTGGGAGCATCCTCGGAACACTGCGCTCACCCCGTTCACCACTTTTGGCCTAGGACTCACCAGAGCTCACTGCCGACGATGCCCCTATTTGGGATGCTGCCGACCTCCTCGATGCCAGACGATCCAGTTGTTCTCTGTCCTCGCTATTGCTGCAGATAGCTTCCCGATGCTCCCTAGTAGCTCCTGCACCCTTCATGCATGTCTAGTACCTTAGGATTTGCCGGTGCCATGGTGAACCATGACTACCACCGATCCTCCTCATCGCGCCGTCGCAGTAGGCCACCCCCAGCGATGTACTCGTCTCCCATAGGTTCGCCGTAGAGTCCTAAACCTTAGCACCGGTGCTCGTTGGCCGAGGTGGCCCGAGTTGAAGGTAGGACGTCCGTCTCCTCTGCCTGGTCAAGCTTGGCCGGAGGAAGAAGACGATGACGCTGGTTGGCATCATGTCTATCTGGCTAAGTCGCTAACCAGTGGGCCAGGTGATTAGCCGTTAAGTAACAGTTAGGACGGTGATGTGTCGCTGACACACGGGACCTGCCAGGTTTAACCGCAAGATTAAGCTGATCCCCGTAGCGCTGTCGCTGACAAGTGGGTCCCGAGGATCTACCCGTCATGTTTAGTGGAAACGTACTCACTGGAGTGCACTTTCCCCGAGCGCTGGCGCCTTTGCACCGTAGCACGACCGCCGAGCCATGTGCTATTAGGCCTGCTCCGTGCAGGTGATTTTCCCAGCCTTTAGCTATTTTATAAACTTAGTAAATTCAAATGGAATTATTAAAAACAACAAATGACTTCTAAAAATTCTAGAAAAATTATGTAAAAAACTAGATATATTTCTGGACCTAGGGAAAATAAGCCACCAGTTAACCAGTGAGAATGAATGTATTTAAAAATCCAAAAGCTCCCAAGGAGCTATTAAATGAATTTCTTTAATTGCAAAACCTTTATGTTTTAATCTGCAAAATTTTGAAAAACTATTTATAGAAAGTTTCTGAGATTGTGTTATTGTTTGGTGTCATTTGTGTGCAAGGGTAGGGCCCGAAGAGTTCGTGGAACCTTCTACTGAAGAAGACTACTGCATGCAGAGTACGACTAAGGCAAGTCTCCTTGACGATATTGAATGAGCCTCATGCGATTTAATGGATTTATAGAATCTTTAAACAAGCATGCTAATTATAAAATAACATAATGTCTAGAAGCTTAGTGGCATCCAGAAAATAAAAACGTTATTCATGCCCTTAATAACCCTGAACCGTAGGACTATTTATAAAGTATTCTGCTTAGATGTCTAATTTGAATAGGTTAAAAATGCTTGATGAGATCATATGATTACATTATGGTTTGGTGTATCTTGAAAATGGTTATAAATGGGCTTTTGGTAGAATACAACATTGAGAAGAATGACATGATGGTAATTTTACTATTCCCTCTTAAATACTCTGACTAGGAAGGAGCCGGTTGTTGGTTTGGTGCAGCCGGTTGTTGGTTTGGTGCAGAATACGCACGTTTTCGGGTTTTTGCTAGTACTCCTTCCTTAGTCTGAGGACTGCTCATCCTATGAACCTATGAACTGAGCCTTACAGTGCAGCCTCGAGTTCCGTTATAGGATAGACCTGGCATATTAAGCTTTAAATTCCAGTAGCAACTTGCCAGTCGAGATATTCTTCATAGACATTTGGATTGTACGGCCACAGACCGTTCTTCCATGTCCGCCGCAGACCTAGGACCGTTCTTCCTTGGCCTTCTAGTACAACTTGAGGACTAGGGCCATTGGGCCGATCCCCACAGTGCCCCAGGGATGACTCACGGCAAGTACTAGTAGGACTTATAGCCCAAGCGGCTTTGTTATTTGCGCCTTTGCACAATCTCCTGAAGTTAAAGTGTACCCACTCTGTAGAGTTAAAACTATCGTGATAGTCGTGCTCACGATTAAGAGCATGCGAAGGGAGTGTTCATATGGTAGACTCTTCTTTTTCTGAAACTAGGTTTTGGAAGGAGAAAAGGATGTTGGTACATGGTTTTGCAAATGGTGCTTGACAAAGGAATGATGAAAACAAAAAAAATTTGTTTTACCACAGAACAAGTTTTGAAAACTATATGTTTCGAAAAATGCTTTCCTCACACCTTAGGTTAAAATTTGGAAAATTGGCATTTTAGCAAATGTCCCGAGCCTTCTATTGTACTAAGCTCGGTATTGCATACTTTCCCTGACTTGTGGAGTACAGTTGTACTCGCCCTTGTTGTTTTCTGAACCCCGGTCGAGGGACAACACACCGAAGACCCGCAGTTTGACGATGTCGACGCAGACTATGAGGATGAAGATTATGAGGACTTCTCAGAAGACCAGGGTGCTTCCTACAGTCTTGTTTTTGTGGGTAGTTGGTAGTAATACTGTTGTGTGGGTCCATGTGTGGTATTTCGCCAGACTCTGATTCGCGACTCGTGCCACCACCTTAATCTTGTATCAGATTTTATGCCCCATTACGTACTATTTTATTTTCGTTGATAATGTATCACTTTGTTTCGTTTGTGTGTACTAGCTGTGATCCTTGGGACTAGTACAGAATGAACAGAGGGGTTCAGCTCATTCGGTCGGGTCCTGACAGAAGTGGTATCAGACCCAAAGACTCTAGGACGTAACCCAAATAGGTTTAGGAATCCCATTATGTTGTATATAAAAAAATAATTTCAAAAAATTTGTATATCTTATGCATCATCAAATGTTCATAATGTTTAAGTTTTGAATTTTGTAGATGCTGACTTTTGTCTCCGTCCTTGGCCTGGGATATGGGAGTTTCGTCTGCCAACTTCTGCCGATGTTGGACGCCCTCGGTTTTGATGCCTTGATGTCCAACGAATGCACCACTACCCGGTGCGACAGACAGTACTAGGTGGTGGTTGTCACCATCTTCGCCAAAGGGCCGAGGCCCCTTCCGTTACACCGGTGTTCGAGTCTACTACTCGGATGCCATCCAGGATGCCGCTCAAACCGCCAACATACGGTTCGACAACCTCTTCACTCAAAAGCTACGGCACACTATGTCCGCTACTTTCCAGCCCTTGTGCCCCATAAAGTCTTCAAGCCCTATTGGTCCACCGAAGGCAAGTAGGACCCGCCATGTACCACCTTGTCTCCCTGGTCCAGTCCTTGGACGACGCATACGTGATCAGCCAAAAGGAGCTAGCATGTGTGTATGAAGGCTCCCGCTAGTTGGATAAAGTGAAGAAGGAGAACCGCGAGCTCAAGATAAGAGACTCTGATGAGGACATCACTTACAAGGATATGGACGTGGCTTCTACTACTTTGACTACATCCACTACGTCCACTACTCCTACATCGACTACTTCCCTACTTCACTGGAGGAATGAGAAGAACATCAAATGGGCTTGAATCCTTTGACCAAGCCATTTACGCTATCAACACGAGAGGTCTAGCATGTCGTCACCAAGGCCCAACAACCTCTCCCACATTCAACCAAGCCCAAGTCCAGGCCCAAGTCTCTAGGAGGCCCAGTTTGGCCGTCTGCAAGTAGTCTATTTTCAAACAGACACCTAGGCCACAAACGGAGTCTGTTTTTGACAAGCTTTCTAACGATCCAAATCCCACCGCCAAATTCTATCTAGAATACTACTAATTGTCAAAAAGACAAAAATAGAATCTACTAGGTGTCGCCCCATCTTTTCTTTGGGCCCAAAGCTCCTCAGATCCCTAGGGTTTGGTGAGGTGGGTCTCGTATGCACCTAAACTAGTTTGTACCCGCTCTTTGGCCATCATACTTTGTATGTATATGGCCGCCACCCCCTCTCTTCGTTCTTTAGGTTATTGTTAAGTTTGTTTTCTGCTACGTGCGAAACACTTGTTCATTGGGGTAGTGTCGAGTAGATCTAGCCTGGTGAAAGATAACCTCAACTTTGGATCTGATATTTCAGATTGTTTGCTTTGCATCTCTTTCTTGCTCATTTCTTCTACTGCGTGCAGGAATTAGCCTTCGTGGAAGGTCAATTGAGCGCGAGCACGGTTGATAACGATAGGTGCATGGGTGTAGCGATTGTAAGGATTCGATCACGCTGGATTGGAAGCCTTGTATCGTGAACGTCCTCGTTCCGCCAATGTAGAACCTATCGAAAGATCGGGCCGCCGTGCGCGTCAAGTGGTATCAGAGCTACAATTGCCCGATAGGTATCATTATTCTTTCTTTTAGATTAGTTTTCGTTTTCGTACCTAGAGTCCAGAAAAAGCCAAAAAAAATTGTGTTCCTCTATCCTACAACCCCTTTGTGCCTTGCGATTATTCTTTTTGGTTTGCTTTTCTGAATTTTAGTTCCTCATTGTGTCGGCATGTTTTCTGTTTTAGACGAGTCATAGATTGGTTTAAGTCATGAGTCGTTCTGTCCTGTCACCTTTGATCCCTATCCAAATTGAGTCCTACTCGGTTTGTCCTCACGAGTCGCTTTGTGCTATTGACCCTGCACCGCTAACCTTAGATAGGTCGCGAGCAGCCTTTGTGTCAATTGCCTGCACCACCATGCATTATTTCCTTGAGCTACAATCCTATTGTCTTGTGTTGTAACCACAAAAAATCTCGAGTCCGATCGATATGGAGCATCTACGGAAAACCGCCGTAATCTCGCATATGGACTCGAATCGTGCAAATTGGGTATCCACGGACATCTACAGAAAAAGTTACATCCAGAACCCACCAACCTTGTCAGTCTCAAAAAAATTTTTGGGCCCAAAATCGCTGGAAGATACTGTTTTTGTTTTTACAAGGTTCTCGCATAGTTTTCGGCAGCACACAAAGAAATTCATTGCGGTTCCCTTGCATCAAATTTCAGTGGTACCGAATGAGAAAAGATACGATAAAATAAAATAAAAATAAAAAATTGTGAAGAGCTATGCGATTAAAAAAAAGAAGAGATCAGAAGTTGCATTACATCCTTTGATTTCTAACCTGTTATTCATCCTTTGGCTTGTTTGAACCTGGTCTAGGACAAGTTTAGATAGTGACATAGACTAGCTTGGCACTATTTTTTAGACTTGCAATTTCTTAATTGAATTATTGCTATTCCTTTGCTACTCACATATAAGCCTTCCAAGCTCCACCATCTTCCAAATCAGTATAGGTTGACTTTGTAGTCGGAGCCCCTCACTGTCACAAGTTAACACGAACTAGCCCCTGTGATTGTATCGCCTGTCGCAGTGTTAAGCAACTTGTAAGAGCTTGGTAAGAAGCTTGAGTGAGAGTGATCTCTCCACCACCTAGTAGTTGATAGAAAGTTTTTATATTGTGTTCCTTATTATTTTCTACTAACCATGGCAGGATCGGAGCACACATGTTTAGAAGAAGGTGACTGTGTTCAGAAAAGTAAGCTCATGAAGTACGTGCATGATAACCAGAATGCGTTGCGACGTATTGATGAGACACTTTCTAAGATGTATATCGACAATGAAACTCGAATGGAGCAGATCGGGCGAAGCATTGCTGCCCTCATTGGACGAGCATACCAATTTGAGTGGCGGCTGCTTCCACAAGCTATCCATGAACTTGCCGACAACCTAGAGGATGATGAGAGTGTTGATAACCTGAACCATCGAGCTGCTGCCCGTGATGCACAATTACATGAGAGCCTTCACTGCAATCGCAATGGTATGGGAGTTAACAGTGGTCATGTCTATCAACCTCATGGTAATGCTAATGATGCTTTCTCTAAAGTTAAATTTACGATGCCATCTTTTGCTGGCCATTACAATCCCGATGAATACTTAGAATGAGAATTAAGTGTGGATCAAAAATTCTCTTGCTTTCAAGTGACTGAAAAACATAGAGTTAAGCTTGCCACTAGTGAATTTACTAACTTAGCATCATATTGGTGGCATGAGATTAAACAAGCTGCTAATGTCCCTAATAATTGGAATGATTTGAAAAAACTCATGCGAGCTAGATTTGTACCCTCATACTATGCTAGAGATCTATTGAATAAATTATAGCGTTTCAACCAAGGTGATAAATCAGGAAGAATCCTATCGGAGTTACAAATTGGTTTATTACGTTGTAAAGTAGAGGAGGATGAGGATGCAAAATGGCAAGATTCTTTGGAGGTTTAAATTAAGAAATCCAGATATCTTAGAGCACAAAGAATATCATACTATCACTCACTTGTTTCCTCTTACTTATAAAGCTGAAATGGAAGTACAGGACAACAAGAACGATCCACACCTTCACCGAGAATTCCTACAATGCTCGCTGCCTGCCCTTCTTCATCTACCTTGCACGGTGTTCCACTACTTCTACACCACCATCACAAGCTCCAACAAAGAAGCAAAGAACCTACCTTGCAAGCGCCAACGAAGAGCGCTTCATCGGTTGCTTCCACGGAAGGACATGCGATATGCAATGTTTCCGTTGCAAGGGATTAGGACATGTCATGAAGGATTGTCGAAGTACACGCTATTGTTGTCACGCATGTACTTAATGCACAACTCAAAGCGATGAGCAAAATCAACGCTACAATCTCTTCCAAACAAGGTTCATTGTTAAAAAGCGTGCGGTGCAAGTCATTGTTGATGGAGGTAGTTGCAGCAATCTTGCATGCAATGAGATGGTCGAGAAGCTTGGCTTGACCACGCAAAATCTTCCCCAACCATATTACATTCAATGGTTTAATAATTATAGTATGGTGAAGGTAAATAAAACCGTGTGAGTACATATCACTCTTGGTTCTTATCACGATTATGTTGATTGTGATGTCGCACCTATGGAAGCATGCTCTCTTTTCTCGGGTTGGCCTTGGATATATGATAGAGATGCTACTCATTATGGTACAACCAACCAATATGCTTTCATCTTAAAGAAAAGAAAATTATGTTAGATCCAACAACTCCTCGCCGACTTGTTGAAAATTGATGAGGAGAGAACTAAAAGAAAGCAACAGGAGTGTGATACAAGAGAAAATAATAATGTAGCTAAAGGTGTGATTGCACTTAATACGAAAGACCCTTGTGCAAATAAATCAGAAAATTAATGTAGCTAGACATGCTTTCACCTTTATTTCTGTTGGTAATGTATCACTCTACTTCGTCTATGTGTACTAGTTGTGATCTTTCGGACTAGTACGGAATGCATAGAGGGGTTGGGCCCATTCAGTCGGATCCTAACATCTTCCTTCTAGCTTCACTATACCCCATTTCTTGCCCCCTTCATGATGCAAACCTGGGTGCTTATGTAACGCTCTGGGTTGCTTAGAACAAAATGTACTCAATTCTCTAGTAGATATAGGTCTTATCCATCTTTCCAAAGGTCGATAAAGGTAACATTGCCTTTTCCCACTTGCCATGAGCTTTTCGAAGCTTTTTGTCATAAAGAGTTAGGCAGATTGTCACGATACATGATATTACTCGCTTCAAGTAGCACGTAGCAAAAAGGGTAGTAATAGTAATTGGTTGCTAGAATGACGCGTGTAGGAGCGAGTTATTTTGATGTCGGTAAGGGTTTCCTTTTTGGCGGTGATGTATAGCTCGCAGGTGGTGATGAGTCGTGAAAGGTGACACGTGGGAAGAGGGGCAACCTATTCGGAGGTGTGAGTGCCTTACCTTGACTATACTTGCTTCGCAAGGAAGGCATACAATGTTTGAGGTGTTCGGTTGGACAGGGATAAATGACCTGGGTTGTCATGCACAGATTTAATTCTAATATCCTCATTTTTAAAAAAATATTTAACTCATGCATCATGCATTTGCATATTGTTTTTAAATTATTTAATTTTTCAAAATAACTAAAAATGAGTATGTTCCATTTCTAGAAAAGCTTTAAATGCTAAATTGTAATAAAAATACTTTTATATGCTAAACATAACTAAAGTGGTTATTTTAAGAATGAATAAGTTTATTAAATTATAAACTTATATTTTATATTTCTAAAATAAACTAAATGGTTAATTTGATTAAGAAACAATTTGGTAAATTAAAGAGTTCAATAAATGTTGAAATTATATATAAATTCCCCTAATTCATAAATCTTAGGAATATCTATACTTTCCAAATTCTTTTCCTATTTTCCTGTTCCTTTTTCTTTCTTTTCTTTTTCCTTTTTCTTCCTTGTTCTTCCCACCATCCTTCTCCTCCCTGGTCGAACCCCCCTTCTTCACCTCTCTCTCGGACAGGGGAAGCTTCCCTACAAGAAAACCTCCCCATCCCCTTTCTAAACCGAATTAGAAAGAGGGGGATTTCTTTCCCCCCCCCCCTTCTAGGCCGGTTGCTGGCCGGTGCCGCCGGCCCTTCCCTATTTAAGCACCGCCGCCGGCACAATTCACCGTGCATGAGCCATCGCCGCCTCTCCCCTTCGATGATGCTCTTCCCTGACGGGCCCTAGACCTGTTTTGCCCATCACTTCTAGGCGATCACACCGAGCCCTCGGGTTCATCGCCGGCCGAGCCGCCACCGCACCGCTTCGCGTCAGGATTCGCCGCCATCGTCCGCATCTCTCTCTTTGTCCCTCTAGCATCCTTAGGAGTAGAGGAACCTTATCCTCGGGTCCTTATGGCCCAATTGCTGTTGTCGAGCGTTGTTGCCGTGCGCACCTCTTCTTCCACACGACCGCCGCCGCCGCGCGCGCCTACCCAAAGTGCAAATATCATGGAGGTGCCTCTCGGTATCGCCTTGCCCCGCGATGCTTCTAGACCCGTCATCGCCTTTAATTCGCTTGCCGCTTAACCGAGTGTCATGTCTTGCCGCAAGTCGTCTTTTGCCGCCGCCGAGGTCGCCATTGTCAATTTCTGTGGCCGACGCCAACAAATTTCCCGGTGGGCCGAGCCCAACAGGAAGTTCACCATGCGGTGTTGAACCCCTTTTGCATGTTCGCTACCACCGGCGAGCCGCCGTTCGTCGTCACCGCCATCGCCGTCAGCCGCCGCTATCGCCGCCTTCCTCGCCATTGCCACGACAAAGGTCCTTCCTGTCAGGTCGCGTGCACACCTACCAAGCTGAGCGGGCCACCTCTCTACGCGAGCGCCGTGCCGGGTCGAGCATGCTGGCCACACAGAAGCGTCAAGCTAAGCCGAAGTAAGGCAAGACCAAGACGTGTGCTTTTAGGCCACACAATACTGGTCGTCTTGGTTGCCGTGCCAATTAGTTTTAAATAATTTTTATGAACGGTAAGATTTGTTTATTTTGTATCTTTAATTCTATAACTACAAAATTATGAAACCAATTTTGAAATATTTGTAAAATCAAGATCTACTGTTCTGTAAATTTGCATATGCGGACACATGCTATTTTCTGCTATTTGTTCTATTTGTAATTTTTATATTATTTTGTTGCACGATAGATTCGATTGAAGGAGACCTTATTGGCAACACTTCTAAGAGAACCCCTGCTTTGCTGACAAAGACAAGTGATGATCATATTGCTCCTATGTTTGCAGCTATTTTTCCTAGAGTTTTGCAAACCTTGCATATTATGTGAAAATTAAAAATGCTAATTTGATTAGGATTATTAGCTACAACCTACCCTAATTAAATAATCTGTTAATAAGATTTACCTTGCTGCCCTAGTATATTAAATTTGTAATTATTACTGCCATCCTTGATCTAGAACTATTCATGCTTAGCAATGCTTTGTCTATGATTTTCTATTAGTTAATAGATAACTAATTTTTGTCAATTGCTTGATTTACTTCCATGGTTTTAAAAAGGACAGTTGGTGCTGTCGTGTTTCATGGTTGGTTTAGTTGAGATAGTGGATGCTATCTTTAGGCAAATGTTTTGCAAAAACTTTTATTGGGGTGGATGGTTGAAAGGCTGGTGTGGTTAGCACGAGATTTGGGCCCAGTATGGGAATCACCTCAATCCCTAAGGACCGATTCCTTGAGAAAGACAAACTAAGTACAACAGTGCGACCACGAGTTCTTATATGGGCAAGCCCTAGCTGAGTACCCTTTGATTTCTTAGTTTGGGCATTCCAGTTGGTGGAATAGACAGCAGGTGCTGGGGACTCCTAGCTTGAGTGGTTGAACTCTAGCAGTGGAAGCTTAGCAGGAGGCCTCAGCTAAGAGCTAGTTTGGTTAAAGGCTTTGTGATAGTTTACTTGTGGATCATCTCTTGTGGGTAAAGCGTGCAACCTTTGTAGAGTGTTAAACTATCATGATAAGACATGCCCACGATCACGGAAGGACAACATGGTGCTATCTCAATGGTACTTCTTATCTATTTGTTTTCAAAATGGTGTTTTAAAGTAAAACCACAATTGCAGTCGTGAGTTTTGGTTTTCCTTCTCATAGTTGAAGATGTGAGCGATGAGGGTGTTGTACATGGTGGGAGCCGTGAGTTAGCCAGGTTGGGAAAAACAGGTTGTTGTCGGAGTTCAAAAGAAAATTATTCAAATGTTTGATATTTCTCAACTCTATTCATATCTTTCCAAAATTCTAGGCAAAATCTTTGTAAAATTGGCTTTTTACAAAAGAACCCTTTCCTTCCCTTGTTAAGTCTTCATGTTGTATTAGTCAGCCTTTCTTATTAAGAATGTTACATTCTCACCCTTACCTTTCATGCGGGGCTGCTCATTCCAATGAGCAGATCCTGATGCATAGAACCCGTATCACGAAGAGATGTATCAAGATGATGATTTTGCGAGTGGAGTTCAGGATGAAGACTACTCGATGTATAGAAGTGCGCTCCAACACCATGCTTCTAGAGTTATTTTAGTTCTTCATTTGGACTTTTATTTATGCATTAAGACTTCCGCTGGTGTAAGGCCATGGTACCAAACTATTGTAATAAGTGCTTTCTTGGGCGATACTTTGATGTAATAACTATTGCATTTGTGATGGTTGTGATACAAACTGTGAATCTATGTGTACTAACTACTTGATTCAGGGACTAGTACGGTAAAAACAGAGCAGGGACTCGACTCCGTTTATGGGTCCCGACATTAAATTATGGCCCAACTAGGAAAAAGAGCTCATTCCTCGGCAGCTAGTCGTCGAGACTCTGAAAGGTAGGGCCTGCCTTTTAGAGTTTAAATTTATTAAAGAGAGGAAAAGGTGATGGCCTTCCTAGTTGGGCCATTTTAAGGTCCTGCTTGGCACAGCTCCAGCTCCTAACGTCACCTCAAATATAGAGTTTGTAAGTTAAAATAAAATGACTTAAGTTTATATATATTTTTTTAAAATATAAACATGATGACTTATTTAAACATCCTCAATGTACCTATAACTTTAGCTCCATGAATTTCTGAAAGTAGAAATAGGGTGCTCCACTAACTCCACTAATTTTGGTGGAATTAGAGCTGTGTCAAACGGGACCTAAGTTGATAAGACTCAAGTATATCAAGTTTGTAGCCATTGAAGTCTTCTAAAAGCAGGTTTCCTTGGACTTCTTGTTGCCTAGCCGTCATATCTTGTTTGTGATTTCTCCGTGGTTCGCTTGTTTCTCCGCCTCG
Source organism: Olyra latifolia (assembly GCA_036346145.1). Lineage (NCBI taxonomy): Eukaryota > Viridiplantae > Streptophyta > Magnoliopsida > Poales > Poaceae > Olyra > Olyra latifolia. The sequence goes on along the minus strand of JAYEVC010000036.1, from coordinate 28,249 downwards.
TGAGTTCTCCCTTTGCCTCGCTTCTTTCTCTCAACCTATCACCAAGATGAAAAGCTTGGGTCCTTCCTGCATGACTGATGAGGGTTTGCAATCCATCGGGAACCAGATTTTCATGGAGGGCTCCGTCACCGGGTACGTCTTTCCTTCTCCAGAGGAAGGGGAAATCGTGGTCTTCGATCTGTTTGTTTTGGATGGAAATCATAGCCAGTCAGTCGAGAGTGAGTTTCTGGCTTCATACCTAGCGACGGTCGAGTGCGAGCTTATCAATCTTCCACCTAACTACACTGTATCCCTTTCGGTGTTTACTCAACTTTGTGGGCGGTACTTAGGAGTTAAGCCGATCGTAGGTTTGTTTTTCTTCTATTATTGTCTTCAGCGAAACCAATTCAAGAAAGGACCTACGGGGCAGTGTTTTTCGTCTACGCAAGAACTCCAAATTGCAATATCTTGCCCCTTGTTGAGAGACAAAATCACAGGATGATTTGATCGTTGATTTTATATGTTGTAGGTGCCGATAGCTCTCTTGGTTACGTCAGAGAGATGCCAAAGGATGTCAAGGTAGATCAGCCTGAGTTGAGTCCAAAGGAGGTAGAGCTTGTTTCAATGATCGACTAATTGACCAAAATCGGTCTTACCGGTAGAAAAATTGTGATGGATTTCCTCCGGAACAGAATTAGTCCATTGAGGAGAAGGGGGCGTCTGTTTTTTGAAGTATCGAAATGGTAGGATTCTAGTCGAGATGTCAATGAAGGTAAGCATCTTTTAAACTTTCGCTTCTTATGCTTTTTATGTTGTATTTGATTATAAGCAACGCCTACTTGCAGTCCCATCCGAGCAATGGGTATTGGATTTGGCCAATGTTTTGCTTCAACTAGAAGAGAGTCAGGATATAGCGTCTAGGCCAGGGAATGTTCATGATAGATCTCCTCAGGTTTGATTGTCTTTTGCTCTTGGGTATTTTGGTTTTTATATGTGTTAATGATGCTGAAAGTTTTGCTGTGAATGTAGGAATCAGCGATCATTCAGGGCTTCATGCCAGAAGAGTCTCCACAGGTTGGAGATTTTCCCATTGTGAAGAAGAGAAGTGAAAATCCGATGGGTTACTCCAAGAGATCAAAAGGTTCGAGTTTCGAGGGAGATCTTATGATTCATCTCACATATGAGCAAAGGGCCGCTTTTTGTAGGTTTCCTAAGTTCATTTGGAATATGCTGAAGAAAACGTGCCAGCTGAAGATTTTTGCGGGTTATTTCAACTCCGGAATCCTAAAACGTGCTGTAGTTTGGGCCGGGCCGTTCGGGCCAGCCCGAGCACGGCCTGAAAAACAGAGCCCGAAGCACGGCCCGGCACAAAAATGATTGGACCGAGCCAGCCCGGCCTGAATGGCCGTGCCGGCTGGGCCTAGAAACTAGGCACGGGGTGCCGCCTGGCCCGGCCCGATTGTACGGGCCGTGCTTGGGCCGGCTCGGCTCTAACTGCAGCACAAATCAGTAAATAATTTTTTTTTGAGATCTTCTGGTGCTCGTATGAATTTTCGTTCAACACGAAAGCTGTGGAGAATTTCGAGACGCGTCTTTTTTGTGTTGATAACTTTTTCATTTGAGCAAAGTATGAATTTATAAAAAATTATTTAGCGTGCTGACTACTTTAGGGCTAATGGTACCCGTATTGTAATTCCATATTTTCGATGTTTTACTCTACTCATATGAATTTTCGTTCAACACGAAAGTTGTAGAGAATTGTGAGACGCATCTTTTTTGTGTTGAAAATTTTTTCATCTGAGTAACGTATAAATTTATAAAAAATTATTTAATGCTGCTATTTTGTTGCTCGTGCGTGCTCGGCCAGCTCGGCCCGATGGCGGCCCGACAGGTTTATGGGCGTGCCGGCCTTGATTTGGGCGGTCCATGCCAGCCCGGCATGGCCTGAAGTGTTGGCTGGGCCGTTTTGCACCGCCCAAGGCACGACGGGCCCAGCCGCACGACATGGCCCGATTCACACCACTAAGTAGAGCCAGAGAGCAGAACGAAGCAAAGGCAGCCAGAACTTTGCGTGTAGCCAAGAGAAAGGCCAATGTGCAGGCCAAAACATCATCGGCTTTGGTTAGTGTCCCTATTGGCTTAGGTGTGACCCCACAGGGCTTTAATCCTACAGAGGTGGTTAGGAGTCGAGAGAGCTCCATAGAGCTTCTATTGTCAAAACAATACCCAGAAGATCCTCTTCATTGTAGAGAGAAAGGAGCTAGAGAAACTAATGAAGCTGGGAGTTCTTCGGCCGAAGATGTCATACCTGATAATTGGAATGCACCTGTGGTCTTTGAAGGAGAAGGCGCTCAATTAGAAGCTCCCTCTAATCCAGCCGATCTTGTGGGTTTAACTTCAGCCCGTGAGTTCCTTTCTTTCTTTTCCATTTTTCTTCATAGCTCTGGATAGTCTTTTTACTGCCCTTTGTTACGTAGAGGGACATGGAGTTTAGGGAGCATGGTTTACTGCGGAGGGTCTGGCTGATCCTTCAAGACTCCCCGGTTACCTTTACTCTCTTTCTTACCCGAATGGTTCGCATCGGGTTTGCATGAGCATGTGGGATGTTTTAATGGCAGGACACATCTCGTCTTCGTCAGGATCAACGTAGGCTGGTGGTTTGTCCCTCCAAGCTTTAGGACATGCCATATCCATTTCGAATCCTTACCCATTGTTAGAGAACATTGCAGGGACGCCTTCTAACCTTTTGCAAGTAGCAATGGAGCAAGCCTCTCCAAGTCAAGTGTCAACACCTCTGATCGGTATTTCGGCAAGGTCGGATCCGGGTGATCTTCAGGCTATGGTATCGGGGCATGCTGAGATTGGAGCTTCAGAGCGGGGCAAATCCAGTCAGGAACACGACAGTGAGTATGACGACGAAAGGGCAATGGGTCAGTCTAGTGATCCGAGTAATATGGATCCTCATTTGAGAGACGAGCAACACATGGAGGATTTGGATAATCCTCCTTTGTTGCCAACGGTTGTTTCAGAGTGCCTTGCTCCTAGGTGTTCTTTGCTTCGCGAGGCCATAAATCTAGTGGTTCACACTTTGGGTGGCCAAGGTATTCTTTTTCTTCATACTTTATTTATGTCGCTGCTTTTACAAGACTAATCATAGTGACTTCGGTTTTGCAGGTGATCGGGGAATTTTGTTCAAATCTGACGGCAAGCAATCAGGTCTTGAAGGTGAAGCTGACAGCTGCATTGCATATTTGCATGAGAGAGAATCCAATGGTGCTGAGACAACCAAGAAACTCCAAGAAGTTCATGAGGTCAAGGCTTATGTTGATCGCATGACTGAAGCAGCTTGCAGGGAAGCTATTAAGCATGACGAGACGCGTAGGCGTCTGGCTGCAGACGCTGAGCAAGTAAAGCTTATGAGCAGGAAAACTACTACTCTTCCGACGGTTGCCATTCCTCTGGCTTTATAAGATGAAGGTGTGAATACTGTTTTTCTTGCTCCCTTGCTATTCAAACTTTTAGTCTTGTTCCTTGTCTTGCTTGCTTCCTTCGGTCTTTTCTTCATCAAATGGCAGATTTCGTGGGGTCTTGGCTTTTCCAGGATGGGTTTGAGATCTTAGTTCGCGATGAACTAGTGAGCCGAGCGGGGTGACATCCCCTGCAAATTTCCAGGGGATGAAGATGTTGTAAACAATGCATAATGAGCAAAATAACAGCAGAAATAATTTCAGAAATAGTAAACAGCAATATAATGTCATGGGAATTAAATATAATCACATTTGCTCTTAAAGACAGCATAAGAACAACTACTAAAGTGATTATCCAACAAGTATCCATGACAAACAAGAAGAAAACAAGAATAAAATCAAGAACTAGAATTCAGATTTTATTTGGAATGATTGCTCTCAAATTGCTAGAAGGGTCGCTAATTATGATTAGTCATCCAACCTCTAGATGGACAATATATCACAGGTTATTCTCGGAAAACACCCTAAAACAAGATCGCTTCTTGCACGAGAGAATAAACACAAAGACTATGTGTATAATATAGCAATTGCACAATGCACCAAGATTAACAGATCAACATTTCAGTTTGTCCGGACTTAAAACAAATACAAAACTGAACCGAACCGCAAAGACAAATGCACACTACAACAACTAGTATCAAGTTCTTCCAACCGCACTAGTTCTCCAAATGTAGATATAAGAAATGTAGCAAGAAAGTGATCAATTAATTCAACTTCAATTGCTAAATCATACACAATATGTCAACAAAAGGTATGCTAAGAGCAAGACTATTTTAGGTCTAGCACATGAACAGATTAACCACGCCTCAATCTAAGCAATCATCATCGAGCTTTTATATCCGGCCCAGCCCACAAAGGTATCGCTTCCCTAAATGAGATGAACTAGCCCTTGTACAGGTAGAAGGACCCCAAATTCAACTCAAATGGCACAAGAATTTCACAAATATAAGAGGAATCGACACCATACAAGGCAATCAAAACCAAGCCAAGAAGAAGGCAGGCAAAGCGCGAGTAACTCGCCGTCCCAGAAACCAAATTGCCGGGCTACACACGCAGCCACCGACAAGAAGGCCGAGATACGATGCCGCCTCCCCACCAAGGCCGAGGCCGCAGTGGAAGACCGAGGAGCAGAGGAAGCAACATGGGACACCGGCGGCCCACCTCGTGGCCACCGAGTACTCGAGTCGAAGAGGGAAGGCAAGACCACCACCACCACTCCGGCGAAAGCAATGGCAATGCAAAACACCACAAGCACAAATACAGCAGCCACCGAAAGCAAGAGAGGAAGGAGAAATTGGGGAGAAAACTCAAAAAAACTCTGAGCGAGAACTCAAAGCGAGGAACTCCCAGGAGATAAAGGCAAGGAGGAGCCCCCGACTCGACGAGAAGCCCGGAGGCCAAGCCACGTCGTGCCGCGCCAGCACGAACGCCGAGAATCCCAGCGCCGCCGCCCTCATCGCCTCACGGGTTGGGAACCCTAGCTGCTGGCCAAGCCAGCTCCAGCACGCAGCAGTGCTGCTGCTGGTGCCCTCTTTTGAGTCAAGCCACATGGGCTGCAGCTTCAAAGGCCCAAAGGCCCTTTTTGTCTTCCCGGGCAAAAGCCCAATAGAAGATGTGCTGCAGCTGGAAGTATTTTCAGATGATGAGGACGACGACGGTGACGGTGGAGACGGCAGAGGGCACAGCGACCCCAGGGAAGAAAATGATGGGAGTGGTAGCAATGCATCAGATGTTACCTCTAAAAGGGATGACTTGTCGGGCGAAGGCAGATCCATTTGGCGCCATGACGATCCAGCCGGTCTGAATTCTGCAGGCCGAGATGATCGTCGTGTTCGTTGTCTAAAATTTTTTCTTGAGGGGATGTTTCCCTCTTTCTTTCCTACAACACTTGTTTCTATATAATTTGTCAAAAGACTGCTAAATTTTTACCTGTCGTTTGCCTCGAATCTTGGCGTGTACATGTGATCCGTGCTTGAGAATCCTGCAAACAGACTTCAGGACAATACGTTTAGATTGGTCAAGACGAAATTAAATTGCTTAAAGTAATCCTTCTGATGTTTATGGCAGCACAAGGATTTTAATGTTTAAATGCAATACTTGTCCAGGGCGTCGGTTGATTTGTCTATGAATGCTGTTGGCGGAATTCTGCTGTGAAGTTTGGCTTATGAATCCCTTTAGTTGTTCCTCATGGATGCTGAACAAACATCCCTTTAGTTGTCTATGAGTGCTGTTGGCGGAATTCTGTTTTATCATTTCATCGAACTCCTTAGGACATGCCACGCCACGCTATGGCAGCGATGCATGGAGTGGACCTCTACCGCATCGCAAATAGCAGTTGTCCTACTAACATATGGGCCTGTGATGTCAGTGGGAGAGCTGCTCTCTGCAGTACTGCAGATGACATTATTTTGTGATGCATGTGCTCTATCCACGCTGCATGTGTTTATTGTGAAGCACACGCACTCTAACCACGTGAGATTTCGGTGATTTCGCTTGGGATTGGAAGATTTCGCTCGGTTTTTTTGGTAAACCTCACAAAAAATTGTTTTCAAACGGCCACCAATTTCAAAATTTGAATTTGAACTTTCCAACGAAATCTAACGGTATTTAATAGTATTTTGAATTTAGCTTCCAATCGAGATTTGAGCTGAAAAGAAAATTTGGAATCTTGGTCGTGATTGTTTCAGTGGTGCCTTTGGGCATTTTGAAATAAATAGGAAGGGGAAAGGAAGTGAAAGTTCGTGAAAAAAATCTTACTTAGATCCCCTAGGGTTGGTTAGGTGATAATTACTTTTCACTAGTACTGCCCTTCTCCACTCCTTCCGATTCCCTTCGATCAAACAAGGAAATTAACCTTCTCAACTCCAAAATTACCAACCCTCTAAACAAACGCAACATTCCACTGAAACCCGGGCTCTCGGTTTGTGGTTGACTGGTTGGTAAATTAGAAAGCAAAGCAAGACGCCGCAGCGGTTTTAACACCACTCCCTTTTCACTCTTGATTCAGGAGTGGTCGCCGTCGCTCCCCCATCGGAAACTCCATCAGCTGCCGTCGCCGCGACGCCCTGAGCTTCCTCGAGCTCGCCGCCGGACATCAGCGACAAGGATCTTTCGCTGTGGTACGGTGAGTACGGCAACCCTGATTACTCTTCCGACGATTGCATCTCGCAAGCTCTTCGCCGGTCGCAGGTTCTGCCTCTCCTCGGGATGATGGGGTTGAAGCCTGTCGCCGACCTCCCGGACGACCTCCTCGTCGAGATCCTCCGGCGGCTGCCGGCCAAGTCGCTCTGCCGCTTCAAGTGCGTCTGCCGGCGTTGGTGCGGCCTCATCTCCCACCCCGACCACCGCCGCACGCTCTCGCAGACGCTGTCGGGCTTCTTCTTCCATCTTCCCATGGGCGGACCACCCGAAGCGGCTTGGCGTTTTGCGAGCTTCTCCTCCCCTGAGAGAGCCCCGCCTCTGGCCGATCCCCCTTTCTCCTTCTTGCCCAGCTACGGCAGCGTTCAGCTGCTGGACACCTGCAATGGCCTCCTCCTCCTGAGGTGCTGCCTCGGCGTCTCCCAATCGCCTCCGTTCTACGTTGTGTGCGATCCAGCCACCCAGAGGTGGACCGCCTTACCGAACTCGAGCCAGGCCGGCGTTATCAAAGCTGCTTCTTATTCTGAAGAAAAGATCTCCCAGTTTGCTTATCTGGGTTTTGATCCAGCCGTATCTTCGCATTTTCATGTGTTTCTGTTGATGGAAACGGAGCACCATTATGAGTATGCTGTTGAGGGAGTGGCAATTTACTCCTCTGAAACTGGAAAATGGGTCCTAAGGGAGAGTGGATGGAATCGAAGAGTTTTCTACTTTCCTGAGAAAACTACATATCTGAATGGGTTCATGCATTTTATCACCATTCAGGGTGCAGTTGCCACTGTGGACACAGAGGGCAAGGTATGGAGGATCATTCATTTGCCGCAAGGTGTAGAGGACGGTCGTTTCATTGGCCATTCACAAGGGTGCTTGTTTTACGTGAATGCTGATCCAGATGATGCTTTCACATTATCTATTTATGTTCTTGAGGACTATAGCAGCGAAGAGTGGATCTTTAAGCACAGCGTCAGTGCTTTGGATCTGTTTGGACCCAAAAATTCACTGTTTGGCCGGTGCTGCAGTATAGTTGCAATTCATCCAGACTGCAATTTGATTTTCTTCTATGATTGGTCACGGAAAATATTGATGTCCTATAATATGAATCTCCAGAATGTTCATATTATCTGCACTCTCAGACAAGTGTCACAAGCCCATCGCCCGCTTTTACCATATGTTCCATTGCACTCAGAGGCTTTAGCATCATCAAATATCCACTAGAAGTGTTACGTATGCAGCTTAACAATGTCCATTGGAAGTGTCACATTTTCAGGTTTACATTTTGAATTTGTACTGGCATTGATGCCTTTAGAAGAATCTGGTCAACTTAATTGAATATTGATGTTCCCTTCTTCGAATGAGTATATGAATTCCAAAATGTTCTTATCATGTTGGCTTAACGTGGAGACCATGCAGCTTGGAAGAACCAGCCATGCTTGTGATTGGGTATATTTGCTTGCTTACGAGAACAAGGCTAACACAGAGGGGTGGTTGTGTGAATGTATGACTATTATCTGATATTTGCAAATTCTGAGGCTCTAACTTCTTTTGGTTAGCTGGCTGCATCAAATAATTTAAAGGTGCATGCATTGGATTGTGAAGAATACTGAACCATCATCCTTGTGCAGACTTGGATTTCTGAAAGTTTTGAAGACAAGACTGAACTGTGAAGTGCAATGTCCGGATTGATGTAGCAACAGAGGAGCCCTTATTGCCTTCTAGTTGTGTTGGCGTGTTCTTTTAATCTGAAAGTTCCTTTGTTGCTGTGTTCCATCTTAAGAGGGAATAACATTTTCCTATCTGTGGAATGATACGAGTGCCAGACAACGCAAGGGATTCATCCTGTGAAGAGGTTTCAAAGCAATAGCTGGGAACAAGTTCAAGGTTGCTAGTCTATGGGTCATCCTAGTCAGCAGATTCATGCCATTTCTCCTTTCTTCCGAAAACAATGTTGACCAAGTGTGGAGGTCGAAAAGTTTTCCTTTCACACAGAGATTACTTCAATGAACTGGTCATATCTTTTTATATAAAATGAACTAGTTATATGTTGAAGGAACCGGCAGTACCTGTTGATGGCTTTATTTCCTTTTTTTTTTTTGTTCTGATGGTGCTGTCCGTGTGTGGAGTTTGTGTTTGTGTGCCTCCTTTGTACTTGCTCTCTTTCTCAAAAAAGTAGAACATTATACATGGTCCTCACTAAACACAACTACTGCTTACGGCATCTTAAGAAATCTCCCTACTGCAAGCATCCGTTAAGTTCAAGCCTGGCTCAATGGGGCAGGCTTGTCAGGTCATGTCATGACTAATAATGAGGATCCATGTAAGTACCTAGGGGTTAGTAGTAATCCATGTGAGATTTGCAGGTTGAGATGGGATGTCAGTTTGGTTGTTTCCTAGTATATCTATTATTGAATGTAATTGGTAGGAAATGGTAAGAGAAAGACAATGAATAAAATCTTTATTGAATGATTGGATTGTCCTCGTTACAAGAGGAGAAATCCTTTTTATATTGATTATAAAGGGTGTCATTAAGAGACACCTTTTAGGAAGAGAGATCAAGTAAGGGACATCTATTAGAGGGAGACATCCTTATAATTTGTCTATATTTATAATATGATTAATATCATAACACCCTTTCTTGGACAAATTATTATTACTTCGAAATTCCTTTAAAAACTCCTTCCAAAAGCCAATGAGGAAATAGACGAAGAAAAATAGGATACAACAATATATTATATGTATGCTTTATTAAAAACTCCTCCAAAAATCCAATGGAAAAATAGATGGAGAAAAGAGTACATAATACATTTAGCTTGTATTATATTATCTCATTAAAAACATTTTATGATAAACCATTATGTAAAACTCATAAAGGAAAAGAGTATCATATATAATGTTTAATATTAATAAAACAGGTTAAAGTTTAGAGGATTCTCCCTCCTGAACCTTGTAACAAACAAAGTCTCCTTATACCAACCCCATTAATATATTTTTTTTAATATAGATTTTGGTAAGGATTTGGTTAATAACTCAGCAAGATTTTTATAGGACTTTGTTTGCAAAATTTCTATCTCACTGCTATTTTGGAGTTTATGAGGATAGAATAATTTAGGAACAATATGTTTGGTAATATTGCTCTTAATATAACCTGTTTACATTTGAGCAATACAAGCCGTATTATCTTCATAGATAATTGTATGGAATTTAATTGAATTAATACCACAAGATTTTTAAGGTGATTAATCATTTTGCAAAGCCACACACACTCATGTGATGCTTCATATAATGCAATTATTTCAGAATAATTAGTGGAAGTGGCCATTAAAGTCTGTTTAGTAGACTTCCAACAAAAGGCTATACCACCGTATAAAAATAATCTAGTTTTTTAATAGTACCCGTGGAATTTCAAAAAGGGCATCATAAAGATTGGTTAACTATCGAGGACGTAATTGAGAAGCACCAATCTTTCTCCAAGAGCTAGGTTTCTTCCTTCCAACCGCTAAGTTCTCATCAAATCTATCTTCTATGGTCTTCCAACGAGAATTGCTATGTTTTTTTGTGATTCATTGGTATGCCCAGATATTTAAATGATAAAGATCCCTTATTACACCCAAAAAGTTGCATGTATTGATCCTCATAATTCTCAGCATCACTGTAACAGAAAAGTTCGCTCTTATGAAAATTAATTTTGAGGCCTAAAAGCTGCTCAAAGACATCAAAAGCAATTTTAAATTCATAGCTTTAGCTATGTCGTGATTTAAAAAATGATAGTATTGTATCCATATTACAGACTAGACAATTCCCTTCAACCACCAAATATGGGATAATTCCATCAATAAGATCTGATCGTTTGGCCCTGGCAATGAGAATCACTAGCATATCTACCACAATATTAAACAAAATTGGTAAAAGCGGGTCACCCTAGCGAAGCCCTTACAACTATTGAAATAAGGGTTGATATCATTGTTAACCTTAATACCTACATTTCCCCTGTTACAAAACAGTGTATCCAATTACACCACTTACCAGCAAAATCTTTCATACGCAACGCTTGCAGGAGGAATGACCCTTTACCCTTGTATGCTTTCTCAAAATGTAATTTTAACACTATCCCGCTAAGATTCTTCCTATGTATCTCATGCAAGGTTTTATCACAATAACCACCCTCCATAATATTACACCCAAACAGAAAAGCTGTTTGGAAGGTTTGACTACCTTGTCAGCAACCTTCTTAATTCTGTTAGTGCCAACTTTAGTAAAATTTTTAAAGTTGACATTTAGCAAAAAGATTGGATGATACTGTTGAATCTTTTTTGCCTCTTTTATTTTAGGCAGGAGGATGATGACTCCAAAGTTAAGGCTATGAAGGGAAAGTTGTTCCTTATGGAAATCTGTAAAGAGAGCCATTAGATCTCCTTAATAACTTCCCAACAGATATGATAAAATTAGGCTAGGAAGCCATCCGGACCTAGAGCTTTATTACGCTCCATCTAAAAAAATTGCCTCTTTGGTTTCCTGTTCAAAACATTCTTGAACAAGTAGACAATACTTGGGGATTGTCATTCCAAATGTACTCCATCATTACAATATCATTAGCTTCCAAGGACTCGAATAGGTCTTTATAACAAGAAGTAATGAAATTATTAAGAACCGAGGTCTTCCGGGAACTCTACCTAACCTAGATGTTAGGTTTATAAGCACTACATAAATGGTCGCTCGATCAAAAGTGAGGCACAAGCACAGTTGTGAGCAGGGTTAAAAATAGTGGGAAATCACAAGGTTCCTCAGAAACCGATAAATAAATCATTGCAGAAGGAAACCGCTCAAATTCAAAATTCCAAATTTAAATTTAAATTTAGGTAAAAAAGATTCCCAAATATTTTTTAAAAATAGTATCAATGTATCTAAAGAGTTTTGACGTGAAAAGTTTTTAAAGACATGAATTTTTCATACAAAATTTGAAGTTATGTGTGCATCCCCGTTTTGACATTTCGCAAACACCTCATGGACATACCTCGCGACGCCATGGCAGCGACACACGCTCTAGCCAAGCCGTGGGTGCTTACCACGATGCACACCCGCAATCTAACCACATGGGATTTTAGTGATTTCGCTGGAGGATTTGGAAGATTTCGAACGTATTTGCTTAGGATTTTGTGTTTTCAATCATGTCAGGATTTGAAGGATTTAGTTTTGGATTTCGAGGATGTCGCTTGGTGTTTTAGTAAACTAACAAAATTTTGTTTTCAACGGCCCAATTTCAAATTTTGAGTTTGAAATTTCCACTAAAATCTAACCGTATTTCGTAGTATTTTAAATTTCACTCCCAATCAAGATTCCAGCCGGAAAAGAGATTTAGAATCTTGGTCGTGAGTCGGTACAAAGTGTTGTTTCTGTGGTGCTTTTTGGTGTGTGTAGAAATACTAGACAGGAGGGGAAGGCTGCGGAGTGGGAAGTGGTAGAATGAATTTTTACAGGGATCCCCTTGAGATGTTTAAGTGATATAGTTTCTCTTCACCTCGCTTCCTTCAATCAAACAAAAAATTAACTTTCTCAACTCCAAAATTTACATTTCGTAGTCTTATTCCTCTAATAAAAGCCAACCTTGTTCAAGTGAAATGTGGGCTTTTGATGTGGTTGACTGATTGGTATGGATTTTGAAGCTACCTGTATCCTGCTTTATCGCTCATTGAAGTCCTCGGGACATGCCACGCCACACCATGGCAAATATGCATAGAGTCGATCTCTCTCAGCATCAGCAGAGAGCAAGTTGCCCTACTAACATATGAGGCCGTGATGCCATGGGTCCATATGTTAGTGGGAGAGTCGCTCTGCAAAGACTATATTATTTCAAGATGCATGTGCTCTATCCAAGCCATGTGTGTATATCATGAAGCATGCATACTCTAACCATGTGAGATTTTGGTGATTTAGTTTAGGGATTCAAAAATTTTCGCTCAGCTTTTTAGTAAACCCTAGCAAAAAAATTGTTTTCAAACGGCCGCTAATTTCAAATTTTGAATTTGAACTTTCCACCAAAATCTAACAGTATTTAATAGTATTTTGAATTTCGCTTCCAATCAAGATTCGAGCTGAAAAGGAAATTTGGAATCTTGGTCGTGATTGTTTCAGTGTGCTTTTGGGCGTGTTTCGAAATAAATAGGAAGGGGAAAAGGAGTGAAAAGTTCGTGAAAAGAATCTTAGTAAGATCCCGTAGGATGGTCAAGTGATGTAATTACTTTTCACTAGTACTTCCCTTCTTCACTCCTTCAGGTTCCCTTCGATCAAACAAGGAAATTAACCTTCTCAACTTCAGAATTACCTACCCTCCAAACAAACACAACCTTGTTTTCCAGTAAAACCTAGGCTCTTGGTCTGGTTGACTGGTTGGTAAATTAGCAAAGGAAAAATTGGTTCTATAGCACCCAAAGACCACCTCTTTTGATTTATACCACCCAAAGACTTGGGTAGATTTAAATGCCATCCAAAGATTGGTTTTCTCTATTTTTTGACCACTCCATCCACCTGATGTTAACTCTCCCATCCATTTGAACATTTCACCGTTATTCTCCATCCATTTGAACTCTCCATCCATATGCGGTCTACTCTCAGACACTCCACCAACATAAGCCGTGCAAAGTGCAATCTGACATTCCAAATTAACTAAGCTCACTACAAAAGTGCGACCACTTGGTTAGTCTCAGACGTTGCAAAAGATAGCTTGATGCCCGCTACACTAACAGCTTGAGGGTCAAAGCCTACAATGTCGCTCACCGATCCTCTGATCCCCTTTTGAAGCTCTTCTTTGGCTATTTTGAAGTACCTCCACCCTTCATCCGCCTCCCGTGGGTTCATCTCCTTCAAAATCCATACCGGATCCATATGATGATCATGTTCTTCCTCTACCATCCTAGCAAGACCTACAACAGCTCTCCATATTGTGGTATCGGTTCCCAATCGGTACCACCACCAAGTGGTGTTTGGCTCTCACTTGGTGGTAGTCCCATATCATTCACATCCCCAGCTTTGTCAACTGTCATGACAAATGATGCATTCCTAGAAGCCCTCAACAATTACAGCAGCTCACAGTCATTGCTAACTCTAACAGTTTGTTCATCTTTATCAGTGTACCAAATGGTTGCACTCTTGGGAACTTGCCCATCTATAGTACTCCATGATGTCTTTTTGCAACTCAACAATCGAGTACTCCTTTGAGTCCACAACCCATTGAAGTGTTCTACCCTTATTGTACACACGTGTACCATTAATGATACTGACAAAAGACCTCACTGTTATTTCTAATCTACATGCTGTCTTAGGATCAACCCTAAAAAAATTGTAACAAATTAATGAATGGAATTAAGATGGGATACACACGTGTACCAACTAATCATCAAAGTAAACATGACAATTCGTATAAGAATAATCTGACATAGTATTGTAAACAAATATGAACACAAATAGATAATAATTTTCACAATAGTTGTGCAACAGACAAGTACAAAATGCACCTAACAGAGACCCTGATCATGACATTTGCTTGCATAGTGCATGGAAATTTGAAAAAATAACAAAACTAGTTTTTTAGGTGTGGTACGGTGAGTACGACAACCCTGATTACTCTTCCGACGATCTTCCATTTCCCAAATTGTGCATCTCACAAGCTCTTCACCAGTCGCAGGTTCTGCCACTCCCTGGGATGATGGGGTTGAAGCCTGTCACTGACCTCCCCGACGACCTCTTCGTCGAGATCATCTGGCGGCTGCCGGCCAAGTTGCTTTGCCGCTTCAAGTGCGTCTACCGGCATTGGTGTGGCCTCATCTCCCACCCCGACCACCGTCGCACGCTCTCGCAGACGCTGTCAGGCTTCTTCCATCTTCCCATGGGCGGACCACTCGAAGCGGCTTGGTGTTTTGGGAGCTTCTCCTCCCCCGAGAGAGCCCTGCCTCTGGCTGATCCCCCTTTCTCCTTCTTGCCCAGCCACGGCAGCGTTCACCGCTGGACACCTGCAATGGCCTCCTCCTCCTAAGGTGCCGCCGGGCTCTCAATCGCCTCCATCCTATGTTGTGTGGATCAAGTGGCAATGCTGTGAACTCTCCATATAAACACAAAGACGAAGATGGAAACACTAGTACCAGAATCGTCCAAAATACATAAAGCTTTATTTTCTGATCTTGGTAGAAGAGGTGAATCAAATAATCATGACCTAGTGAAGAATGGATAAAGGTTGGAAGTATACTTTCTAAAACGTTTGGTTGTGGATGTCGCTGCTAGATCTGCCATTAGAACAAACATTAGAAATATTTTTTATGTTTTTGGAATAATATAGAAGTACTATGCTAGATCTCTTCATCGGTCAGGACTGCGAGTTGCATACTCGTTTGTTGTTGTGCGCTTGAAGATCAATTTATCAATACAGCATGGTTTGGATAAAAAAGAAATGCTGCTATAGTAGTGCATAACAAAATTAGAAAAAATGCAGACATCTTTTACATAATTTACCTACTGCAACATCTGCGAGAGGCACGCCAAATTCCCTGATACATCCCAAGCCTATGTGCACTCTTCAAATACGTACATGGCACCATTCAGTAGGAAAAATTACAAAATGTCGTGCTGTTTCTAAGCTTTGCATGCAGTTCCACGAACAGATCGAGAAAAACTAAAACATATATAAGCTCTACGTACCTGGTGGTGTTGGCATATATTCATGGTCGTTTATCTCTGGGTTGAGTGGACCACCACGAGTATTAACTGAAAAAATCTCATCGCAGAAGATTCTGTTCGCTGCCAAAGGTACGCCATTCGGAAACCTTCATGACTACAACCACCTTCCAATTGAATTTGTGTACTTGGCTCTTTGCCTATCCTGAGAACACAGTGACGAAAATCATAATGATCCTATCTACTTCGCCTGCACTCGACATGTTGATCCCTTCAATCCTCGCATCTCAAATTTATGAACAGACCAGTTGTATCTTGTCACAATTGATGTGTGTGTGTTTTGGTTCTGCACATTATTTGGAATCCATACAGCATCACATATTACATTTCACGATCCTAAACGTACTGTTTCTCATATTTCTTGTGCTTTAGTTTATAATTTTTCTTTTTTGCTAGAGTAAAGATGCCACATACAGCTATTTTTCCCCCAACCAAGCTTAAAGCAATGAGTGGTTCTTATGAGGTAGCAGCCTATCCAGTTTCGTCTAAAGAGAGCATTGACTGAACCAATTTTTGCAAAAGCAGCAGTCCAATCTCACATCTCCAATTTGCCCTATTCTTTTCTGCTTATTGTGATTTGTTGATCTTCTTATTTATTGAAACGCCAAACTTTGAGGGCTTCTCGAAGCGACATGGAGAGTCCGGTCTGCTTCATTATTTGATTTAGTTTTTTTAGAGTTTTGATAAATACCTTTGAAATAAATAAAAAAACCGACTCAAAGAATCGAAGAGTTTGCCTTTTCCAAAATAGAGATAAGAAAATGAGCCGATAAGAACAAACCAAGCCACTGTGTTTTGGCCATTGGTGGGTGCATGGGATGTTGGAAATCATGTGGTATCGCCTATTGCAGGTGAAGAGGGCAATCCTTGCGGTCTATTGAAGTATGATGCCTTAGGTTGGGTTCTTTTCAGCTTATCTTATCAAGCTTATTTGACTTATCTCATAACTTCGAAAATTTTCCGAGATAGCCTCGAGAGCCGGTTGGTCTTTGTGTTTAGGGTTTAGAGAGTTTGTAGACACGCCTACGAAGATAAAAAAAAATCAGACTTAAAAATTAATAAAAAAAAAGTGAGATAAGTCAAATAAGACACAAAGGCCAACCGGCTCGAGGCTATCTCAAAAAATTCGTGAAGTTACGAGATAAGTTAAATAAGCTGGATAAGTTAAGCTGAAAAGAACCCACCCTTAACTTGAGTTTTTATCTCGATGGGTGACTTTCGAAAGACGCGCACGTTTTTGCAATCAAGAGACCAACAAGATCTTAATGTATGGTATGGGGACATGCAGCTCCATGGGTAGAGTTTATTAGATGCTTCAAGGCTCTAAACCCGACTATGATAGATAAACTATATATGTTCATCTCTAGAAGTGTGGATGGAGCATGAGAGAGCAGCACTGCCGCATGCAAAGGTTGATGCATGATAGGCGACGACCCAGGCTCTAAGGGCATCTCCATCGCTGGCTATCCTAGCTCTATGCTCTATTATCAGAAGAAATAAATGATGGGATGTGGAATGAGCAATAGGATAGTGAATAGTGAAAGTAGAGAGTAGAGATAGTAATGGAGCAGCCGTTGAAAAGATGAATAGGAATAGGACAGGCTTATTGGTGAGATGGCATGTGAATAAGAATGTGGCAAATTTAAAATGAGACAATTGGTGGAGATGCCCTAATAGCTGAGGTGGCAAGGAAGGAGGCCAAATGTGACGTGACGAGGCCATTGCGATTCTGAGGCGGTCCTTCGCCTCGTTGTCGGCTTCATTATCTAGTGGCAAAGGGGTCGTCCGGCCGCTCAGCTAAGCGCGGCCGCCAAGTAGGCAATCATCGGCGAAGAAGACGCCACCTAGGCGCGAATTGGCCTCGACAACATGTGGGGTTGGTGCTTCCCTAAAGGAGGGCGAGCCTAGCTTCATTGCAGCTGACGCTGAAGGCGCCCAGCGAAACACAGCGGGAGCGGGCCAAGCTCGTGAGTCATGACAGTGGCCCTTGGCCCAACAGAGCCCAGTCGGAGAGGGCACAGGATGGCAGCAAGCATGGGGACGCGAACCTGCGTGCATCTAGCTGCCCGGCAACGGTCGTTGCAAGAGAGAGGGCTCCGGCAAAACCTCTAAAACAGAATTTTCTCTATATTTAGAGTCTCTCGTACTCCAGCAGAGTCTCTATCTTAGTCTCCAAATTTAGAGTCTCGCCTCACCTCTAAATTTGGAGAATCTCTATATCAACCTCTAGTTTTTTATATAGGCTCACGGAGAGAATGGAAATATAGATGGCGAATAGTGATTTAGAGAGAGTGTATAAAGATCCGATTTTAGAGATTCTGCTGGAGATGGGAGAGACCTCCATCTCACATGATAGACCCTCTCCAGTAAACACTTTAAATTTCTTATCTATAACATTATTCCCTAATCACTATAACCATTTTGTTGACACAGAAAACGGATTCTTCACGCCAACTCACCCGGGCTTAGGAAATAGGATTTCCGTCAGCACCGGGAGCTAGGTCCAAGGCGTGCCAGCTGATTTGATCCTACAATCGGCAAGAGGACTTAATTAGCTTTCACCTAGCCGATTATATCTGTGATGTAGTGAATCTGCAACACTTGAAAATAGATTCGAGTAGGGTATCAGGTAATGAAACTTATCGGCTTATATCAAATCTAGACCAACAGTTTCAAAGGTAAACAATCTACTGCTTAGCTGATAGAATCAACTGAACAGCAGAAAGAGGATTAACGGACTATCAACTAGCTGATTAGATCGTCTATAAGATAGAACGAAAGGGTAAACAGTCTGCTGCTAGCGATTGTGTTGGTCGGCAGAAAGAGGGATGAACCTAACCCTTGGTTGAAATGGCGATGCGCAGCAATATCAACCAAGATAGTATTTCAACCAAAAGCATATGCAAGCCCGTAGATCGAACTTGATTGAGACAGTACTTATTTGCAAAAACCCCCGAGTTGTATCTCGCAGCCGATCGAAAGGCGACGCGTAACAAGTCGATCGAAATCTAAATACGAAGAAACTACTCTAAACTACTCTTGATGCGATGAAAAGTAAAGAATAGGTAAAAGTAGATGTATTTTGATTGGTGTGTGTCCCCTTACACGCCCTCAAGGGCAGACTATTTATACAGACCTCTCAGGCCCAACTATAGTAAGACTCTTGACTCGTATCCGATACAAACTCATTTTTATCTTCTATTTTTAATTTACTCTCCTAATATACTAACTCTAAACCGATTCAAATCAAGCTCCCTTATCTCGATCCAAACTTGACTTTCGTAGCCGATCTGGCTTCTTCCCATATCTCTAGCCGACTTTCTTGCCAAATCCAAATTTCCCCTTTCCATGTTCGGCCGATTCGGCCGTAGCACGCCTCACTCGCTTCATCCAAAATCCAATCCCATTGGCCTTTGTCAATTTTTGGTGTCAACACATGCCCCCCAATTTTGGAATATAATATTTATGTCCCAAAATTACTGGCCTTACGTCACCTTGATGACATCATCACCAAAGATCCATCATGATCGCTTATCTGTCACCGACCTCGCCAAGACAACTTCCATCAACTCGTGGATAAAGGCGCGATGAAGTCGTTTCGCTTCGCACCGCTGCATGACAATCATTCCTTCAGATCCTCGATCTTGTCTCCATCTACGAATCCATTTCAGCTTCGCAGATCCTCGCAAAGAAAAAAACTCTTTCGCCTTCTCTATTTCGTCTTCTCTTGCGATGCTTCAGCTAGCCACGTCTTCCCAATAAATAGGGACGGTAACGAAGGTTTTTACCACACCGTTCTCTTATATTGCTTCCTTCGTAGAAAACCTCTCAAGCCTTGACAATCATGTCGGCCAATCTCTCTTCGGGTTCTTCCTTCTCCTACCCCTCCACCCTATTTGGAGAGTCCGACACCTACCCCGACAATGACACTAACTTTGAGCCAATCGGCTATCCGACCGATGAGGACAATGACTTGGCTATTGTCGTAGCCCTCCAAGAGAGCTTTCTGCCGAAGTCAAGGCAGAGGAAGAAGTCACCAACGACGCGGCTATTGCATAGCTCCTCCACGAGGACTACACCGCTGTCAACATAGCCGCTAATGGTGATGCCGGTGATGTGGCCCCTTTTGCCGCTGGAGAGGGAGAAGGAGACGGTGAAGTGGCAGCGGCGGTTGAGGAAGGGGGCGGAGAAGATCGAGCTGTGGATCCTGACGTCGCCGTCCCTCTCGGGACTAATGCCCTGCACGCCATCATTGTCCTCGACGATGAGGATGATCAACCGGTGCCATCACCAAACCCTGTAGCCGATCCCATGGTACCGCATTATCCAGCCAGCTTCTTCCCAAGAAGAACAGAGCGGCGGGCAAACTCGCCATCACCGCAACTGTGACAGAAAAAGCATCGCCGGTTCATCTAGGATTTAGGCCATCTCTTGTAATGTAGTTGATAATTTTTTGTATATTCTAGCCTTCGCTTTTTAATGGAAAATCCTCTCGCTTACCAACTGTTGTTAATCCATATAGCCGACAATTTCCCATTCGTCGATCTTATTAGCCGATACGAATCCCCAAATTCCATCAATTTGCAACCATTCCACATTTTATCCTTTATCTCAGTCGTTGAAATCTCTGATTCTACTGTTTTTGCTCAAAATGACATGTCGCGGTTTTATCGCTCATTTTTCCTGCGCTGCAGTGAAACCCTAGTCTTCACTTCGACTATAAATACTGGGACTGCCTCCTGTCATTTTCACGCTTTCAAGTTCTCATCTCGCTCATCGGCTCCTTCTTCTTTATCGCTCACGCCCTCCTTCCGTGTTTAGGCATCCTTCCTTCCTTCCACCATCCAAAGAATCATGTCTCGTGTACTTCTTCCAATCCTTACTTTCCTCACACCTTTACTCTCGCCCGTGGGAGATCTCTCATCATTGGACATCATCAACCCGATGTCCTCGCCTTCCTTTATTTGCCACGGGTGTGAACGTAGAGGGCTAGAAGGATAGCTTTAGATCTTGGCCGAATGAGTTAGACGGATGGTGAAACTGGTTTATCAGAGTATCAGCTAGCAAGAAACCTGAGTGGGAACATATGAACATAGCCAATTGTTTACTCCTTTCTTTGTCTAGTCCTACTGCCAATGAACCCATGCTAGCGACCACCGCTACTTTTTGGTCAAACACCTTTAATGCTTTCATGCTTAGACTAGGGCCGATAGGATCAACTCTTTTGAATATAGCCATGCTTTGCAGCTTAAGGCCTGACGGGGAGCAACCGTCGGCTTACAATTTACCGATCACATTCAAGCTCATCTCTCAGAAAGGTGAAGGTTGGAATCGGTACATGGAAGACAACAACCCGCACGAAGGGCCAATATCGGACATAGAGCACATTATGCTCTCAACATGTGGTTGGACCACTTCGTGTTTTGTGGAGCTTCTCTGGGCCCGACGCAAATATATGAAGGCCTTGCTAAAAGGTTGCTTCGTGGAGGCCGAGTGTCCTTAGCCAAGTTACTCCTAGGATCAGCTTATCAAATGATGCATATCATCCGATCTAGGTTGTACACTGGCCTTGGATCACGCAGTTGGCAACATAGGAGGTCCTATGTGGTTTATGTAGCTCGTATACACAATTTCATCGGCTGTGGGGAATCCCCATAAACCCATCGATTCCCTTTCCCCAAGAAGACAACCTAGAAGAAGAGGAATCCGAATGCAGACCAAGCCGATCATATGGTGAAGCCATCTCTTTAGGACAAGGTTCCAATAGGCTTCATGCATCGACCATGGTGAAATATTTTGATTTTTTTTCTTTCATCTGGCAGCCGATGAATTCTCAGCTCATCACTTGTTCTGCTACCATGAAGCAGAAGAATTCCTTGTCCCTTCCTTCTTTCGTCTTTTCGATCACCTTAACGAGGAATCGTGAGAAAACCTAAAATACTTCATTTCTCGCACTCTAGTCGCTTGGTTTAAACACTCGAGCCAGATTTTCAAACCTTCCTATGAATTTTATCACCCTTCGCTTATGCCCGTCAACTAGGCTTTGGGCAAGCTATCCCTAACTTGGTTCTGATCCAGCAACTCTAGTCTTGACTCCCATCGGCCAAAAACACCATAAATGCCATTCTTGGATTGGCCGACGACTTATTTTGTACTGATCACCCACCACTTTGCCTTGGAGGCAAAACATCTCTTCCTTTTAAGCAATGGTGGTAGCCCATCTCGGACGCTATCTTTCCGGTGGATCGCCCTCTTAAATTCTACACTGATCGGCTCTATCCAGATCCTCCCAATCTCCTCGAAGAGGCTCTTCAAGAAATCTAAGAGCCCATCGTCGAGGATGACAAATCTTCTTCTATCCCTTCCAGTTCCTCTTCGGGTAGTCGACTAACCTTCTAACTTTTCATTAAGTATGTAGCACCTTAAACCGGCTCTTATCCCTATGCTTTTGTTGGTGGATCAGTCTAAGAAAGTCCTCATTGAACTGCTATTATTCGTCACCAACCTATACCCTAATGCCCCTACTCCTTCCGAGCCGGCGGCGAAGAAGGTCAAGGCCAAGAGCAAGTCTTCACTTCTACCGTGTTGTTTCTTAAACCTTGAGTTTTCGCTATCGTACATGTCTTGGTTTGCCTTGTGTGTTTTTTTGTTTCTTTGTCTTTGCAGGAATTTTCACAAGAAGGAACACAATTTTTATTAAGCTTATAAGGGAATATACAAGGCAGGAGAAGTTACATGCGATCCTATTCTATTGGTCTTCGAAGGATGAGAGCTTTTCCCTCAGCTTGTCTAGCTCATCTTCGAGCTCCAAGACATTTCTCTCGCGTGGCCCGACCCTTGGCGGCATCTTCCTCAAGAATCGCTTCATTTCCTCCGCCACTCCTTCGGCGTTCGGTCACGATGCGACCTTTGCCTCGAGAGCTTCCACCCATCCCGCGACCTTGGCCTTTAGGGACAACACCTCCTCGCTTCTTCCTCCAGCTCGAGCACCTTCTCCTCCATAGATTTCGTGGCCACAATAAGCTGGGCACGGAGGAAGTCCCGGGTAGTCTCGGCACGAGCCAGGTAGGCGGGCAAGTCTTTTGTGTCCTTCATGACCTCCCATCAGAGAAACTCCGCCTCGGAGGCAATCATCCCCGAGACGTCCTTCAATGCTGCGATGCACAAGGTAAACCATTAGTTTAATTTTGTTTTATGCTAGGTCAGCGTGCTAAAGGTCATGATCTTACCTCGGCCGTACGTAACGCCGTGGTGTCGCCTGGCGGCGTCTTGCATGTCCCCCTCCTGGAGGAGTGCGTACGATTGCAAAACCTTCATTGCGCCCCCCTCCTGTAGCTCATATATCTCCTCCACGAACCTGAAGGTTGGCTCGGGCGTGCTCAGAGATAGGCTCCTTGGGTTTAACCAAAAGAATGTAGTTTTTAGAAAATAAATTTTTATATTTTTGAAAATAAATTTTAATTAAATTGGGCTATCCAACCTATATTTTCCTTAGGGTTATTCAAAATTATTCAATTTTTAGGTTTTCCTACAACAAACTAGGCTCGATACCAATTTCGTGGCGACCAATTTCCAATATTTCATATTGAAAACTAATCACCCTAAAGTCAGAAAACTCTGCATTGATATAATATTGACTTTATTACATCGAGTGTTTACAATACCAAAACTAAGTAATTTACAATTTTATTTCTCCTATCTTACAACTTGTTTGAGTGTATAGGAAAACTTAAAACTCTTGACCGAAGAGATCCATTTCTTCTTGGAAAAATTCAATGTCTGCAACATAACAAGGATCTGTTCATTTAAAATGAACATTCCCTGAATAACGGGTGAGTATATTAACTGTACCAGCAGGTTTCTTGAGAAAATAACACTAATATTATATGAAAACAGGATTCAAGGGATAGCAAGGCTTTATGGTAAATATGCAAAGTCCTATCATATTTCTAAAACAATTAATAATAATATTTTAAGAGTACAAACTGTATCATCTTTCACCATCCTTATTTATTTGCTATCCAGACAATAATTTTTGTAAGGCAAATTTGTGGGTTTTGACAAATAAGAGAGGCATCACCCAATTGACAGAACTTCATATACCTGAAGTAGGGTCCATCGATGAATTTGTTATTAGCTCTACAGAACCTACCAGCTTTACCCATATAGTGGCCTATTACATGGATGGGAGAAAATTTTGTGTCATTCTTATCCATTAAACCCAAGTTTTTATAGAAGCAAATGATTTCTAGATGTGCCTCTTCGGAACACCCATCTAGTGCCCTTGAGTGTTAATCGCAGCATTTACTGGCTCGATCCTTATCCCAAGATGGCAAAACCCTGTTTCCAAATATGCTTCTACAATTTATAGAGTAATGATTCCAGAGAGTTCACACCCTACCCACCTGGTGTTCTTGAGCTGGTACTCTATGTACCGATGGGCCCAAGATAACATATCACTGTTTCCGAATTACTCTATATAAATTCATTCCATCTTCCAACTTGAAATTTTTTCATATTAACTAAGTTATCCCACTTAACTTCCTTATATGAACCAATATTCTATTCTTTCATGAAAATATCAAATTTTTAGTATTTTACCTAAACTAGGGTATTGTCAGGATTTTAAATATTTTGGGGAGCTTTTTAGGGTAGTGAGGCTAGGATAATTTATAAAAACATTAATATCTAGGATATATAAATAAATAACTAGAAAATATATGCAATAAATAATAAGTAGAGAAAATGTAGGTATATCAAAATGCATCAAAGAGAAGAAGACCTGCCTTATTTGGAGATCGGATCACACTTATTATATTTTCTGGACATTTTTGACTAAAACTTCCGAAGGGCGTAGCTCGTCGTCTACACGTTGCAAAAAAAATAGAAAAAGAAAGAGATTCCAATAAATATTCAAATAAGAAAAGTTTTAAATAAACAAATAAATAAATAAGGGTTTGGAGTAAAAAGGGTGATGGGTTGTATGATTTTCTAAAGGTTTAAAAATATTCTCTAAAAGAAAAAGGGTAGGGTGTTTATATTTGTATAAAAATCATTTATGGTATTGTTGATTTTCTTTAATTTTTACAGAATTTAATTATTATTTTATTTTTTTAATGAATTTTAGGAGCATTTCTGGATAAAGAAATTAAAGAAAAGGAAAAGGAAAATTAGGGAAGGGGATGAACAAAGTGCCAATTTGGGGAAATTGAGATTAGGGAAGATTGGAGGCAGGAGGGTGGAATTGAAGGTCGGAATCATGCAATTGGGGTCAAGACGAACCTAAGGATGGCCGGAGTTGAGCTCGGGGTGGTTTGTGGTGGCCGGACGGCAAGCTAAAGGTGGCGGTGGTCTCGTGGTCGCTCGGCGATGAGTTCGTGGCCTTCGCTTGGGGCGACAACACCGGTGACTTTGCGACGCAAGTGGGAACCTTTGGCTATGTGGCTAGGGCTAGTGGCGATGGGGGGCGAGTAGGGATGTGGCGAGTCGGGAAGAAGACGGCGGGGTAGTAGGCGCTTAGGTAGAGGGTAGGTACTGGGCTCGGGAAGGAAGCTTGGCATGCTACTGCGAAGCTAGAGCCGTATTATAGGCGGGGGAAGACGGCGGTAGCCGGTGCCGTGTTCGGAGCAGTTGGCGAAACAACGGCGAGAAATCTGCGGCAAACGGCGCCGGGATAAGCTCGGGGATGTGGCAAATGGGTTTCGGGCTGTCAAGGGGAGTCCAGAGTCATCGAAACCATGGGTGACAGCGAGCTGCAGCGGCAGGGCGTGTCGCTTCCAACGGAAACCGAGGGCGGAGAAGGCGGCGTCAGTAGGAAAGAAGATGGTGCCGTATGCGGGGGCTTCGGGTGACGTGGTCAGACGCAAGACGATTGATCAATGCGAATGGCCTCGATTAAAAGTCAAGGCTACAAGTGATGTGGCTATTCTTGAATCATTGGATTCAAATTCAACGATGCAGATTAAGCACATGTCAATTAAGGTCTTTGATGGGCTGGTTTGGGCTAAGCTGGGCTGTGGGCCGTACTGGGCCTGTTCTGGCCGGATGGGTTTAACAATTTTTGAGATTTTTCAAAATAAAGGTAAGGTTTTAAAAAATCATAATTAATTATAGAAAAATTAGAAAAAAAATATGAAATTGGTTTTTAAAAATTCATAAAAATAAGGATAATTTAAATATAGGATAATTTGAGATAATTGAAGTCATTTTGTCTACTGGAAATTTGATAGAAGGTGCTCTTCAAGGATTAAAATTTGAATTTAGAAATCGAAGTTTGTAATTGGTCTAGGGAAGATATTTAGGTATTCTAGATGTGATTTTCTCGTGAAAAATTTTTATGTTAAAATGGAGAAAATTTTGGGTATGTTACACAAATTGGTCGCTCTTCACCGAAATTTGCAAAGAACTAATTGAGTACAAAAGATACTGTACTAGGAGGTAATATATTCTCTTTCATGAATAGCATGTAGCAAAGAAATGCTTAAAGATTATTTTCAAAGATAAAGAGCATTTGCAAGACATAGACATAAGTAGATTGTAAATTGCATTTGAGTAAAACATTTCCAAAAAGTAATATCTTGTAGTAACCATCATAATTCATCATCATCAATTCGGGGGCTCTAACACCCTTGATCTCCATCGACCATAACCAAAACATGTACGGCTCCATTTGCCCTTGGCCTCTATCCGACTATAATCAAAACATGCACGAGCTATATCCGCCTTGGTCCCTATCTCGACCATACACCACAAGCAACCCTATGCTCTAAATGAAACCCGCCATACCACCCTAACCAAACCAAGTGCTAACATCGTTGTCTTGCCTAACAAGTTTTCGCCCTAAACTAGGACACGGTTGTTCAATAGTTTAAACTTTGCGTAAGTATACGACTTTATCCACACGACATAGCAAGCTATGTCGAAACCTCTAGATGTACATGCCACCATTGGGTCACCCGTCATCAGAACCCTACGCCCCACATGTCGTGTTGTAGTTCAAGGAATTAACCGTTGCTCGACGCCGCTCATGGCCTTCTATCTAGATGTCCATAGACCCCACTAAGTATGCACAAGAATTTGGCCAAGTGTCCCTATAAACATGTGTGGTCGTGACGATAATAACTTGAAGAGAATGGCACCATGTTTGGTCCTTAATCGACTCAAACGGGCTACGTGTCCAAATAGTAGATCATTCACAATTGAAGACGACGACCAATGGGCTAAATCTATCAATCGCTTACCTCGCTGACTCTAAGCATTGCTAAGCCTTCGCAAACTAAACATAGATAATAGTACCCACTTAGGCAACAGGAAGAAGGATGTCAAGCCTATCATTGTAATCGACCGCTAAGTAGGAGATAGCTAATTACTACCCACCAATTAACATATACTTTAAAGTAGCATACAAACAATTCATAGAACATAATTAAAATCATGTAGTTGTAAATCAAGAGATCAACATGATTCAAAGGAGAGTATATAGTGCCCGGTTGCTGCAAGTCGACGGGAGAGCTTCTTGTCAAGCTCGAGCTCTTTCAAACGCCGATTCCTATCGCTCGTAGCAAGAGCATTAACTAAAATTCAAATAAAATATTCAACAACTAGAGACTTCAAATGTTTTTAGAGATTCAAAAAGTTCATGAGCTAATGAGAATGTTGCAAAAAGAATCACTCAATTCCAACTTCGGATGAGTAAGACATGATCATTTTACGTTTAGGTGTTGTTTTGTCCGGGAATGCATTTCCTTACCTAGAAATAGCTCTAGTTGGTCGGAAATAGCTCAAACTTGCCCGAAAATACCTAATCTTATCCGGGAAGGACTTTTTCTTGCCTGGGAGTAGCTCTAGTTGGTCGGGAATGGCTTATCTTGGTCAGGAATAGGGTTGTCTTGGTCGGGGATAACTTTTCTTGCCCGGTAAGATCATCTAAATGGCATGTTGATAGGTAGGAGTGACTTTTAAGGATGCAAACTTACTCGGTTGAAAATGTGTTCTATATGAAAGTTGTAGAGGATTTCGAGACGCATCATTTTCATATTGATGACTTCCCATTTGAGCAATAGACGATTTTATAAAAATCATTTTGTGAGCTACTGCTCAAAATGAGCCAAACAATGGGTGTTTGAACCTAGGTGCTAGAGTGCTTCAAGTTCAGCAAAGAAATGATGTAGCCAATGGTTCTAACTATAGAAAAACATGAAGTATAGACAGAGAAAGGTTCTAACCTAGGGAAGCCTTACTAAGGGTAGATGTTCAACAGATGAAGAGATTGAAGGAGAATACGTCGATCTATCCAGAAAATGGCTCAGCTGCTCCTGAGCTTGCTCCTTGCCCTTTCTTTACTTCCTAGGCCGTGGATCTTGTTATACTCCTTCCTTAGCTTGTGGAGAATGTCATCTTGCTTATCTCTAAGCTTGCATGTGAGTCAAGAAGGCAGCAAGTGAGAACAACAGATTACTTCACTACTGTCCAGAACAGTGAAGTAGAGAGAGCAAAAGCATCAAAAACTTATCCAAAACCTTGTGCATACATGAATGGCTTGGATGTACTTAAAGCTTAGGAAGTGAGAAAGCTAATCTTGCTCACCTCCTGCCCTGGATTAGGGTGAAAGATGAACAAAAGATGAGAAAACGAAATCAACTTCTTGCTGTCCAGAAAATGAGCAGTAGAGAGAAAAGTGAGTAAGAACCATAGTAAATCCTTGTGCATGTGCTTACCATGGTGATGTATAGATAGCTTATGAGATAAACTTTCCAACGGTATATAACACTCTAGAGGAAAACTGGATTTTGATGGGTGGGTTTGAGGAAGAAGTGATGAACACCTACTATCTCCTGCTGTTGCTCGACCCAGTAGCTAAAGTGAGGACAAAGCAAATGAGGAAGATG